>JABTTQ020000346.1:600000-1100731 GCA_016081115.2 Rehmannia glutinosa
GCAAATGTAATTGCTGGATCGTCTATCAGCCAACCCAGCCCATTTTAGTTCTTTTCTTTTTTTCCCCTTCAATTAAAGATCTTTTATAAGTAAACTAGAGTGTCCACATCTGATATCCCTAAAGTTTTTGTAATATCAAATATGACAATTGTCTTTGGGGTCATATTAAAGGGACATATTTCTCTAAAAAGTGGGTTTTTGTTAAAAAGATTAATGAAATCTAATAAATAAATGCTATTGGACAATCAGTTTTAGCCCCTGTACTTTTCATTTAATTGATGGAATATCGTCTTTTATTTATCATTTAACAATGTTACCAAAATACCCTTCTATCCACAAATATCGTCTCCGAAATCCGAACCAGATGAAATGATCAATTTCTCCACGTAAACACTGTCAATGTTACGAGATATGATTTCTCTAACTCACGAGTCATGAGGGCTGTCTGATTCACACCTCCACAGAAAGTACATCGCATACGCGTATAAAGCTTTAAAACCACGATTTTGATTTGGCGTCGTCGGCATGCTCCGTTTTTCATCCTAGTTACGTACGTTCTCTCAAAATTGTTCCTAATAAATTAGTAATTATTGTTAATTTATGATTTAAATTCGTTTTCGATTATGCCATCTCCAAGCTTGTCACTTAATAAAGGCTTAATTGTAATTTTAGTCTTGTAAGTCTCAAAAGTTAGCATACTCGGTCATGTAAATAGTCATATATAGTAATTTTGGTCCCATAAATTTTGATTTTGCACAATTTAGATCCTAGTAAGGGTGAAATATTTGGTCATGTAAGTATTCTATATCGTAGTTTCAGTCATGTAATTTCAATTTATGTGTAATTTTGGTCCCATAAGTTATAATTTTGTGCAATTTTGGTCCTGAATGAATACTTTAATATTTCACTCTTAGGGACCAATATTGCACAAAATTAGAAATTATAGGACCAAATTGTGCAAAAATCAAAACTTACAACAACAACAAAAAACAACAAACTAAACCTTAATCCACTACATGGGGGGTCGGCTATACGGATCATATCGCGCCATCGTTTATGGTCATAAGCCATATTTTCATTTATTTTTAGGTATAACATGTTTTGTTTAATAGCTTCTTTCCAAGTCTTTTAGGCCTACCCCTGTCTCTTTTGATTTGTGTGAGTGATTCTCTACCTTCTAAACATCGTACAGGTGCATCTAAAGGGCTCCTATAAACATGTACAAAACCATCTTAATCGTGTTTCTCTAATTTTCTCATCTATGGTGCTACTCCACTTTGTTTTTAATGTGTTCATTTCTTTATTATATCTAATCTAGTGTGTCCGCACATCTATCTTAGCATTCTCATCTCTCTCTACCCTCTTTTTTTGTTCGTGTTCATATTTAGTCGCCCAACATTCTCGCTCCATAAAGCATTGCGGGCCTTATGGCCATTTTATAAATTTTCCTTTCAATTTTAATAGTATTTTACGATCACAAAGGATAGAAGATGTCTTTCTCCATTTATTCCAACCCGCTTGGATCCTATGTGTGACATCAAAGATAAACGCGTCGACATTAGAGAACCAAAATGCTACATATAATACTTATAGGACCAACTAATAATACCACCTTTTTTATACTTACGTGACCAAAATGCTACATATAATACTTATAGGATTATATATTCCACACTTTATACTTACAGATCAAAATTGCAATTAAGCCCTTAATAAATAACCAAAAAAAAAAAAAAAAAAAAAAAAAGGAAATCAAGATTCACTACTAGCGTGTACAAGATATATATTGTATATTCCATTGCAAGTGGGACCTGGGATGTACGGAGTATGATAGTTACAATTATCCAAAGCGCATATATGAGGGGGACAAAACCACCCCATGTAACCCATAGCTCTAAATTTTAACCATAAATAAAAAAAAAATAAAAAAAAATAAAAAAAAAAAAAGAGTAGCCCACTTTTCACTATTTTCATGGCATATCCCTCTCAATTATAGCTCATCGATTGTGATCGTTAAGTTCGTACTTGTCCTAGATTTCCCATTTCCAGCCACCCCTTTAAATATAACCCAAATAACTCTTCCGATCCCCCAATTTAATATAAATAAATGTACATCCATCAATCACTCCCATCTCCACCCTCCAATATAATTATTTATTAATTATATACTCTACAATCCTTCTTTATATGTAAAAAAAAAAAAACGTACATCATCATGGCTGAAAGTGATAAGGAAACGGCGTCGTGCAGATCGATTATTGAGAAATGCAGTCACTTGGAGAAAAAACAACGGGCGAAATTTTATATTCTACGACGGTGTATTGCGATGCTTCTTTGCTGGAATGAGAGAAATGAGCCTTGAAACATCAGGCTTTTCTGTTTATTTTTCAAGATTGACTATTTGTAAAGAGTACGTATAGTATATTTGTATACAGTTTTACTTTATGTTTAATTACTTAGCTCATGAGCTGATATATATAGTTTCATATTAAATTAACTAACTTTTAATAATTATGCTAGGCATTTGTGAATTATCTATGTGTCTGCTGCCCTGATCTTTCTAAAATTTTCAGACATCTATATGATTTGGATATTGATTTTCTGATTCTTATTTGGGGTTACATAAGAGATAATTCTGTTTTCTTCATGGTATTCAGTGGTAAATGGTCAATCTGTCCCACTAAGATATGTCCCAAATTATAGGTTTATTTTCTTATTGAAAGAATTATTTACGCAATAGACTAAAATGTTTCTATTTAATTCACTTTGTTTTTAACAAATTTCATTTTTTTCAAATATAGTTGGCTCATTTAATGCAAGAATAAAATAGAAAGAATATGGAAAAAAATTAATCTCAATATAGTTGGGCTCCTTCTTGCCTATTTTAGTGGGATGGAGATGGAATAATTATCTACATTTAGGAAATTCATAATGTTGCTAACCAAATTCCTTTATTAAAATCTTATAACTTGTTTTTTTTAATGTTTTTGAGGTGCAGAAATTAAATGACTCGTAGTCATTCAGGAGGGGACATAGGTCAAAGATACGATATTAAGCACATCATATCATTTGATAAGATGCTTTAAAAAGAGTTTATATGCCTTAAAAAGAGTTTATAAAGCAAGTCCATATAATAATTACCAAAGATTCTCATCTTTCCGATATGCCTTTAATTAGGTACATACATTGACTGAAAAAGGTTCTAAAATATGTAATGGATCTTGGACTCAATCATGTGATGACTTTGGATCTTTTTACTTCAATGTCGTATTGTAATATATAAAGTTCCAATTTATCCATTAATTAAGCATAAATGATTTTGTACTAAATTTTACAAATTATCTATAAAATACTTAAGGAATAAAAAATATCATTTTCCCCAAATTATACCGATGATTCAAGCAGTTTTTCAATTATCGACAATTTTCCAATTACCGATGATTTTCCGTAGGTATTTTTTAAAACGATTTTAGATTCTATAGGTAAATATTTTTCCTACAATGATTTTACCTACACTTTACAATTTTCTTAATACTTACTTACAAATTTTTCTGAAGATAAACTAGTTTTTTTTTTTCTAGTAGTGCTTTTTAATATATATTGAACGTCTATGTTATACATTTGACATTCACATCATAAATTTGAACACCATATTAAACATAGTAGGAAATAAGAAATCCACATGTCGTGGGATTTTCTTAGATTCTTTGTGTTATTTTTTTACTTTATTCACCAGATCACAAATTGTTTGAAGTGTCAATTATATTTTAAAACAATAAAAATATATTTTTATTTATTTTTCTCGTAATTGGAGCAATCACCGCTACAGTCAAACATTTTCCCACTGTAATTAATATTTGAGACACCCATGAACAATTTACAAATAGTAAATTAAGTCCAGTTTGTTGTTCAACCATGTGGATGCATCTTAAATCTTCGTATATGCTTTTGTAGAAATCTTACAAGAAAATAAAAACCGAATGTGCTTTGGGAGTGAAATTAGTGTACTACAACATAAAGTATACAGTTTGTTAGGGGCAACTCCAATGGTAACGTTTTTAGAGGAGTTTTTGGTGAAAAAAATTTGTCAACCCGAAAACCTCACCATTGTGAGAGAAGATTTGGGGTTTGTAGTTATGAATCGGTTCATGGAGGAGAAAATAGGGTAAAAGAGGTATTGGTGTGAGGCCCATGTGTGAAGAAAGAGGTTGAAGTTAATATTTGTTTATGGAAGCTTGGAGTGTAACTAGAGCTTGTTTGGATGAGCTTATAATTTTTTTAAAGTACTTTATGATGTCTCAAAATATAAAAATTTATTAACATCTTCTATAATTATAAACTTAACCAAAAATAATCTATACATTATTATTTGAGAGTTGGGTTAACAAGCATATATATAATTTATAATTAAATGATGCATGTTGATGGAATAAGCAAGGCAAAATTGCTTTTTTGGTCCGATTAAGTTGGCTCGATTTTCGCTTTTAGTCCTTTAATTTTTATGGGTTGCGTTTTGACAAATACTAACTTTTCTAAACCCGCACATTTATTATTACGAGAATAAGCAACAACCATACTATTATTTATTTTTATTGTCTTAACTGGTCAAATTATTATGCATACAATATTGCAAATTAAATCAGGCGCCAGACCATAAAGTGAAAGACATCATCTCAACTCGAGTCCCTTTCAAAGTTCACTAAGTTCACCAGTATGAATTCCCAATGGAATGGATGAAAAACAAACTTTCATCGTACACTATAAGAAAATCAATTAGCAACTTTCATCGTACTAAGAAAATCAATTACTAGCCCTTATGGGATGTGACTGGTGGTATAGGCAATGGCATAGTCGACATGGAAGTGGGGTAGACTAATATACGAAAATGAAATGAGTCGATCTAATTTATTTTTTGGGTAATGATATAAGCTATTGAAAATAAAAGGGAGGGGGAGCATGGGGCCACCTCTGCCCAATGGATGTAGGGTGAGTTTTTGAGGCCGGACGACTCAAATTCGAATCTCAATCTCTTTACCACTTGGTCGAGCTTGTTGCATACGGCTTGTCTCGTGTAGTTTACTAGGTTGACGTGGTTTGCATACTATCGATTGAAGCCAGAGGGTTTATAATCGGTGATGCAAATTATAGTGGCAGGATATTGCGTCACTTTATGAAACCCGATGGTTTACTTAGTGACCCAAATAGTCGTGGCAGAAAATGGTTCACGAGTTCGCACTCAAAAAATAATAGTTGTGGTTTTCCGCGATATATATAAAAGACAATTAGCACATTTATTTAAATGATATCAATTCTTAATTTAAGTGCCTCTAGAAAACAAAAACCAAACGAATCATGTACACTATGATCATGTGGCATCAATTATAACCTATAAATATGTAATGATCATCATAACGCAATTAATTAATCTTACACTCAAAATGCAAATATACAAACACTAATTTCTTTAAACAAGTGTCCATGTGTGTGTGTGTGGTGCACGAATGAGAAAAAAGAAAGGTAGCCGACATCGAAAATCCTTTCGAAAAAAGCGTGCGTCCGTGGCAGTACGATTACGAATCCCCCTGCAGTAGTTGCTATTCCATTCTTAGGTGCCCAATTCTTTAATTATTTCCCAATTTTCCTATCTCATTTTTTCTCCAGCCATTACCATCCACAAAAGAGATTTTTTTTTTTTTTTGTGTAATTCACAAAAAGAGATATTAATAACTGTTTCCAAATATATATTATTTCAGCTTGTCCTTTTTGTGTCTTTTTACGTTGTCAGCTTCCTAATTGAATGAATTGAGGTGGTCAGGTGAAAAATATGGAGGCGTGCAGGGTAAAAAGTTTAACAAAGGAAAGGATTTTATGAAGTGGGAACTGGGAATTAAAGTAGCACACGCATGAAGATTTGTGGGCTCTCTATATTTTACCTAGGATGTGAAAAATTAAATTCATTACAGCTTTTATGAGTGAGGATCAAATGTTCCATTACAGCATGGTGGACTTTTGAGCATGCCAGCTACTGTGAAAGATGAGAAATAGTAAACCATGGGCTTAGCACACCTATCCACCACACGATACTTAAAGTCTCTTGTATTGTGGAGATCAGGGGTCCAAATTCCTATCCCATTAAATTGCTTTCTGGGGGATATCTTGTGGTAGTGAATATTTGGTGAGAACTCATCTTGAATAATATTTACGTGAGTTCGATTCGGGGAGATATCAACTATTATTAAATTTGGGGGATCGACTTATTTGAGAGGATTTGGTTGTACGTGAGCATACCCTCCATAACACTAGTCAGTGCATGCACATACCGCGGTTTACTTTGGTGATAGTGATGAGGGGCCGGAGCTACTATCATAAGATATAGTCGGGGCGTAAAGTCATGTTGAGTTATAAAAAAAAAAAAAAGAGAGAGAAATAGTAAAAGGGTTGGAGGAAGAAAGGTTAAAGGGTAACACGTGCAATTCTGACAAGTCTGAAAAAAATAGAGTGGTATATATTAGTGAAAAGTGGTGTCTCATCCATTTGAAAAATCGAAAAAGGGTTGTTGGTTATATATTATTGCCAAACTCTTTAAAACCGCCCCCCTAATGGACTCTGACTTGTGGTGGGGTGGGCGCCTGGGTGACCTCTACGTCCCCTTCATCATTATGGCATCCCATGTTGGACTTTCGAATACTGTTCTAAAAATTCCAATCTATCTTTATTTAGTTTTCGTATTGGCATTAGACTTTTTACCCGCCTAAATTATTTTTCGATTAGGCCTCATCTATCCCCAAGTCAAGCTCCCTAATTAGTTCCCGATTCTAGAGTGTTTATGTCCCAATTTACTCTACTAAAGATCAAAGACTTTTTAACATTACATTTCAAGAGTCGACATTTCCTTTTTCACTAAGGAAAGGAAATACTATATCAACCTTATTTTAATGGACGGAAATTAGGAAATACATTAATTCATCCCATACACTAGAATTCCGTGATTCTTTTTTTTTCTTTTTAAGGAGGAAAGGGAAGCTGGATGCAGGAGGAGGGTAAGGGGATAAAACTCGAACTTGAATTGCTTGGCCATTACATACCTTTTGATCACATGGACTACATCCGAATCCCAAACTAGATTTCCCTTGTTAGCAATAGTAAACAGTCATATCCTGATATCCAAGTTTCTTGCTTGGGTTATACTTGTTTGCTTCTTCCAAAGATATAGTTTTGATTATTAATTATAAGTAAAAAAAAAATCAAGTTTTAAGATATTCAATCCATGAATAAATTTGGATGCTAAGGCCCCAAGACTTTTAGATTCTGAATTTAAATTCCACCAAAAGTGACACATTCTTTATTTATAAGTTCGTTAGTTTACAGTTATTAATGATTAATCAATCATTGATCGATGATTAATTATGAATATTTGATATTTCTTATGGAATGACATCTTGTTTGGACATAGCCGAAAAGAATAGAATAGCAACTGCATTTTAACAATGATCATAATGCTGTGGTTGCCCTAATCATGAGCATAGCCATTATTAAAATAGAAAATAAAATAAAAGGTAAATTTGAAGATAGTACCTTTAGCAATTATTTGACAATTTTCATACTATCATATTTCGGCTTATCTTGAATCAACTTTTTGGAGGAGTGACTTACCCAAAAATCTGTATATTATATATGTTTGGAGTGTATATATCTCTACGTAACAAATTAGGCAATCATTCGTCCATTCAATGCCTTAATTGGGACAAGCGATTCGTAATTCTTGTGATCTTTTAATTTTTAACTCAAATTTTTTTATAAGCTGAATTTTCAGTGTGGTCCAATCCAAATTTAACAGGAGCATTCCAAGTTCGTCCAATCCAAATTTAATATGACAATTCCGAAATCCAGCGTGGTTCGCCAACTGCACTGGTCCTGGCTACGCTACTAGCCCTAGTTATTAATCAATATTATACTCTCCATTTTAAGCTTGAATGTCCTAAAACATGATTACATAACAAAACCAATGCCCTCCAAAAGTGTCCATAAAATTGAGACAAAGAAAAAGGTTTAAATATCTTTACAATTTTAGTCTCAAAACTAACAGTTATATTAATATTTCGAATAAGATGATGATGTTTTTGAAAATTAAAAAAAAAATCCACTTTTGAAGGTCCTTTCATTTCATGTCCATAGTGAATAATATATATGGTCTGTTTCCAGTTAAAGGATGCATGTGATGAATTCCCAAAATATGCAAAGTCTTAATGCATGTTGCGTTGCCAAGTTGGGTTCCTTGGTGTACCACAATCTCTTTGTGGCTTTCAATTAAAATAGGGCCCCTCTCAATATATTATCAGGTTTAATCTTAGGACGACGTATTGATAAATCATGATTTTTTGCAAAGTTCTTTTCAAATTCGGACACTTCAATTATTTATGTTTTGCAATTTCATTATTGGGTCTGCACCATAATGTAGCGTCAACATACAATAAATGTATATACATATAATTTATTTTAGATGAGGTTGTAAAGTTTAAATCACTTAAAGTTTATATAGCAAAGTGACAATTGCACAATATTTAGATGGCAAAGTGCAATAACATGATTAGCATAACTTGAGTCAAATGACAATTTTTCTCCCACGTGCATGACACATGACAAGATTTCAGTAGAATATTCCGCCGACGGCGAGTTCCAGGAGGCATGCGCAAAACTTGTGAACTTCAGGAGGTAAAGTGTCCAAAAAAAAAAGTTTAAATTGCAAAGTCAAAAAACTCAAATAGTTCGGAGGATAAAAAAAGAAATTCCTCTTTTATTTATTTATTTATTCGAACAAGAAAAACCAACGTACATATGAAATGTGTATGCACATCTAATTAAAAAACGATGTCATGTTGAAATGTTGGACAATTATTATCGTATACATATTGAGTTGGAACAAATGGAGGATCCAAATTATGATAAAAGGTTTTGTCACCATGTTAAGTTCTGAGGTAGCAAAAGTACTAGGAAATTTGCAATTGGGAGAAGATATTTATGGTAGGCAAATGATGATACTGAGTTGAATACCTTAGGGTGCGATTGAATATGTTTTCATTTTGGAAATTTTCTTTCTAATAGAGAATATTGATGAATTTTTTTTTGAAAGAAAAATAATGATTTTTGATAGTGTGATTGTATATGATATGAAAATGTAATGATTAAAAATGATTTGATGTAAAAATAGTAAAATAATAATTGAATATGATTGGTAGTTAAAAATATGTGAGTTGGTGAATAGTAGAGTTTGTGGGAAATGAGTAAAAATGATTGGTGATTTGATGTGTTTTTTGAAAAATGAGTTGAAATGATTGATAGGAGAAAAAAGTGATAGTGGATGAATAATGAAATTTCTAAAAAATTTCATAAACATTCAGGGCACGATTGGATATATTTTTATTTTGAAATTTTTTATTTTGCTAGAGAATAATGGTAAAAAAAATTAGAAGAAAAATGATGAATTTTGAGAGTGTGATTGGATGTGAGATATAAAAAGTAACAATGAAAGTTGATTTGATTTAAAAATAGTAATATAATGACTGAATATGATTGATAGTTAGAAATATGTGAGTGAGTGTGAATAGTGAAATTTGTGAGAGTAATGTGTAATAATGATTAGTTTTTGTGAAAAAATGTGTAGATGCGATTGGTAAGAGAAAATATAAGAAAAAGTGAAAGTGAGAGAATAGTATATTTTCTGAACATTATCGCTTGTTTGGTCAAAAAAATTATCCAAATGAAGCGGAAATGAAATATCTTTCGTATCGATCTCAAACTCACATTTTGATGTAAAAAAATTTGCTAGCGAAACAAAAACAAAAAATCTCATAAGCAATCGCAACCTTACCATCTTCAAAATATGAAATACATTCTGAGGCGAGCTTTACAAACAGTACCCTCAAAATTTAATATTTATATACATTTATCGACAATTATACAATAACATTAGAATATAAATTCAAAAAATACTACCATAAACATTATATACCTACAATTCCCACCAGGCTTTGAACCAAAATCCATATTTGGTTTATTCATGGAGGAGTAATTTAGGTGGATAATAATCGTAGATTTACTAGTAAATCTACGGTAGATACTATATCTGATGTATTCTTCCAAAAGTAGCATCTATATGATCATTCAAATGCCATTTGGGTCCTCATCTGCCTCTCCCAAGTATAAAGATAACTTACATCAAAATATTACACTTATAATAGTTAAATTGACCTTTTTTTCGTAGTTTTATCAATTTTCACATTCTAGGTAGACTTATTCCACAACATAATCGATCATGGCCTAGTGAGGCCTATTACCATGGCCCATGGGCAACACAACGATGGCCCATTAACTACTCAGCATGTTGAGTGGACCCAAACCTAATGTGGAGTTCAGCTTGCATAAATAGTTTGCAAGGCCTGGGAAGAGTTTGGAAAAGGCCCTTTTAAAATCATTCTGGCATTCTCTAGAAACTGACAGGTAAGTTGGCAGAATATATAAGGTCAAATTTCTTCGTACAAAAAATATTATTCATTAACAACCCTAAACCCTTCCCTCAAAAAAAAAAAAAATTAAAAAAATCCCTACTTTAAATTGCAAATAAGTGAGACAGGCCGTAATATGTCATTAGTTTTGGAAATTATTATTTTAAAGTAATTAAGGAAAAATGTCTATTGAAATGCAAAATAGGGTAATCACAAACGGTTTTATCCGTGCTACACCTGGAAGAATACTCCATGTGAATATAACAAATTCACACACAATCACACATAGTAGAGATGTATTATATGCAAATCTACATAAATACTACCGCGTGGTGTATTCTACCAGGAGTAGTATCTACTAGACCCAGACGTACCATCTCATGCGCATGCATGTTTTAACCGAATGAAATATTTTATTCAAAAATAGTAATTTATCTCCTATTATACCGTACGGATGATTATTGCCTGCGTAAATATTGACATTATTTTCAAACATAAATTGTATGTATTCACGTATCAATCATACATGCAGTTGAATAAGAGATAAAACATCGTCTTGGAACACAAGACCCCATCCGTGTCATAACGTACCTGTTTTAAAGCACTCTTCTCATCATTATACGACAATACTGGTCTTTCAATATCAAAGAGAGACAAGGTTCTTAGTAGGCCACGAAATTAGGCCATAGATTGACAGAAACTGCCAATTCCAGTGGTTGGTGCGTGCACGAGCTTTAGTTCAGTTTCCACCACCAACACAAATATCATCACACAAAGTCATTTCCGTTTTGGATTATCAAAAACCAATTCTCAATATTTATTTTCTGATAACGAGGTTCTATATTCTCATGGTAATTATCGAAAAAAACGACTCCCTCTTAGAAACTGATCTATGTAAACCACGAGAAATGTGAAAAGTAAAGAAAATGTCAGCAGTCAGAAAAGGAAGAAAAAAAAAAAGTAAAGAAAGTGTCATTAGTTGAATTCGGGTAAAAACAATTTATAACTTTAAAACCAAGTTCTAGCTGTACTCAAATGAACATTTTCCCAAAATAATATTGATCTAACAAATTTTTGAATAATCTCTTAGAAACAAGGCTTCAGATTTCTGCTGCAATATTACTGGAACGGGGGCACAGTAAACAATCGAATAATAATACTAATAATAGTCCTTTTTTTTTTCCTTTTGAATTTCAACAAGGATGCAATAAAAATGAAAGGTAGAGAGCCCCAACAAGTCAAAAAATGAAAGGTAGAAGGCATCAAGAAGTCAACAAAAAAATAAAAAATAAAGTATCCAAATATTTCATCATAATCATTTCTAAGACCTTTAAGTTTACCAGAAATTAACATACAGGTAATTTCAGTAAATCATTTTTTGCCATCTTTTACGGCGCAACGGCACGAAATAAACCTAGGACGCAGCAATAACATACACAGGTCAAGTGACAACCTAACTATACAGGTCATCATCGTCGGCTGCGCCAGCAGGAGCCGCAAAAGGATCGGTTGCAGTTGTAGCACCGCTGCTATTCTCAGTAAAACGGAATTCAGAACCAAATCCTCTCGATTGCTGCAATGTCTGAGCAAAGGCCTGGTACTTGCGAATGTCAGCATCGCTGACACTCCTCCGAGCATACTTCATTGATTCCTCAAAGTGAGCTGCTTTGATTTCAGCCACCTCGTCTTCAACATCTTCCTCCATGGCCTCTGGGTTATCTCTTCTCCTCCTCTCCCTCTCAATATCCTGAAAAGGACAAAACTCAATTTTTAGCATTTTGTTTGTGATAAGTATACAATGTCTTAGAAGCAATAATTATTTGCATCAAGGTAAATTACTAAAATTACCCCTGAGGTTCAGCCTAATTACAAAATACTCCAGTTATCTTTCGAAATTACAAATACCCCATTAAGATATTACAAAACACTCCTTGAGATTTGTATTTGCTTAAGAAAACCCCCCACTCGAGGGTGCAATTTGTTAATCTTAAGATAGAAATAAATGTCAATGGGATATTTGTAATTTTGAAAGATAACTGAGTTTTTTTCGAAATTATACAAAACGGGTATTTTCTGTAATTAACTCTTAAATATAGGGATAATTACAAACCCTCCTTGAGGTTCGAGCTAATTACAAAAAAAAAGCCAGTAGTTTTTGAAAATTGCAAAAAAAAAAAAGCTCTCGAGGTTTGATTCCGACTTACATTTTCTCCTTTTATAAGCAAATACATTAAAAAAAAACTTGATATTTATAGAAATATTACAGCTACCCCTTAAATTTATGACATAATCAAACCTAAGGGGGCTTTTTGTAATTTTGAAACATCTCTTGAATTTTTTTGTAATTAACCCAAACCTCAAGGTTTTTCTTTTTGTCATTATCCCTTAAATATATAATACTTACTTTTTCAATGTTTTCTCTGATTGCATATTTGCATGCACGCTGGCATATTTCCGTAATGTCAGCACCGCTGAAACCTTGAGTGTATTTAGCAAGGGCTCTAAGGTCTATATCTTTGGCAAGAGGCGACTTTCTCAGGCACGCCTTGAAGATCTGATGGCGTGAGTCCTCGTCAGGGAGAGGGATGTAAATCAATTGATCAAGACGACCAGGACGGAGAAGTGCGGGATCAATTATATCAGGCCTGTTTGTAGCACCAATAATGAAAACAGTTTTCTTAGCATTCATGCCATCCATTTCGGTCAGAAGCTGATTCAATACCGGTCAGCAGCACCACCAGCATCTCCTTGACTGCTTCCTCTCTGCATGAAATTAGATAGTCAATGTAATGTAAGGTAGCAAAAAGAGTTAAGCATGGGGGTAATTACAAAAACTACCCCAGATGTTTGGGGTCATTACAAAAAAACCCAAAGTTTCAAAATTACAAAAACTATCCTGATGTTTGAATCTGCCTTAATTTTAAGGGTTAAACTGTAGTATTTCTAAAAATGTAGGGGGAGGTTTGATATTTTTTTCTTTTGAAGGGGAAATGTAAGACGGAATCAAACCTCAAGGGATTTTGTAATTTTGAAACTTTTCTGTTTTTTTTTTTTTTGTAAGTACCCCAAACCACAGGGTAGTTTTTGTAATTATCCATTAGTATGTCATCTAGAAATACATATCCAGATTCGTAAAACAAACCTGAGTTGCAATTGAGTCCAATTAAGTCGAAAAAATAGGACACAAGGAGCAGATTGGCGAGCCTTGTCGAAAATTTCCCGAACATTGGCCTCACTCTCTCCAAACCACATAGTTAACAATTCAGGACCCTTCACACTGATAAAGTTGGCCTGACATTCATTGGCAATAGCCTTGGCCAGTAAAGTTTTCCCACATCCAGGTGGACCGTAGAAAAGAACTCCTTGGAAGGTGACATACCAAACTTTTCAAACTTCTCGGGATGCTCCACTGGATATTGAACAGTCTATATTTACAACCAATAAAATAAAACATCAGTTCAAAGAGAAGATTCAGACCTAAAGCCAAAAAAAGAAACAAAAGTATAGTACCTCTTGGAGTTCACGCTTGACAGTCTCGAGGCCTCCGATATCTTCCCAGCTAACATTGGGCACTTCAACAACCTATTAATAACACATATTATCGGATATTAGTCAAAATGAAAAAAAAATCAGAAAACAAGGAGATATACAATATGCACACTTACGGTTTCACGCAGAGCAGAGGGATTGCTTGTTCCAAGAGCAGTCTGGAAGTGTTCATTGGTGACAGCCATGGAGTTCAGAATCTCTGCATCAATGGAATCATCTTCCAAGTCAATCACATCCATCTTCTCCCTGATGCATTGAAGGGCAGCCTCAGTGCACAGAGCAGCTAAGTCGGCACCAACGTAGCCGTGTGTGTCCTTAGCAATTCTTTCCAAATCAACCTGCAAAATCATCCCAAGTTTATATTGGCATTACAAAATAATCTATAAGGATAATTACAAAAAAAAAAAAAAAAAAAGGAAACCTTGAGGTTTGGGCTAATTACGAAAAAATCCAGAGATGTTTCAAAATTACAAAAACTCACTGTAATATTTCTATAAATATTAGGGGTTTTGAAATGTTTTTGTGCCTAAGGGGTAAAATGTAAGACGGAATCAACAAGGGGTTTTTGTAATTTTCAAAAACCTCTGGAGTTCTTTATAATTAGCCCAAACCTCAAGCCTTTTTTTTTTTTTTGTAATTATCCCTAATCTATAGAAAGAGATGGGATTAAGCGTGCGGTATTTCTAGCTTACATCTTCAGCAAGCTTCATGTTCTTCGTGTGGATACGAAGAACCTCGAGACGCCCAACTTCATCAGGAACACCGATGTCTATTTCCCTGTCAAATCTACCAAACCTTCTCAGGGCAGGGTCGATGCTATTGGGCGATTTGTAGCACCAATTACAATAATATGTGCACGGGCTTTAAGTCCATCCATCAATGTCAAGAGTTGGGAAACAATTCTCCTCTCAACCTCTCCATTGGTTTTCTCTCTCTTGGGAGCAATCGAATCAATTTCGTCAATGAATATGATGGACGGTGCATTCTTCTCAGCTTCTTCAAATGCCTTCCTCAGATTGCTTTCACTTTCTCCGGCCAATTTTGACATAATTTCTGGTCCGTTGATACAGAAGAAGAAAGCACCAGTTTCGTTGGCCACAGCTCGGGCAATTAAGGTCTTTCCAGATCCTGGAGGCCCGTACAGTAGTATTCCTTTTGGAGGCTTGACACCGATTGATTTGAAAAGCTGTGGGTGTCTAAGTGGCAGCTCTACTAACTCACGAATCTGAGCCATCTGTCTGCGAACACCACCAACATCATCATAGCCTACCTCATCCAACCGATCCTCGTCCTCCTTTTAACAGGCTCCCTTCACAGAAAATCTCGGTATCAGGGGCAACTACACAGTACTCACCGGGATCAGTCTCGATAACCTTGAACTCAACGCTTCTCATTCCTCCCCTAACAAGAAACATGTCACCTTTCCTTACAGGCCGGTATGCCTCTAGGAAATATGCTGACAAAATAGCAAGGAATAAATTTAGAATCCAGAATAATAAAGGGTAAAGGCAATTATCACAAATCATCCATTTTGTACTACTAGTGCAATAAAGAAAAACGAAATGGTGCAGTGTTTTTAAATCAATCATGCCAAATATTTTCTATTCCACAATTTACAGTACTTGAAAGTTCCTTTTTTTTTCTTTTTCCAAGTTAAATTACTGTGCTCAAGGGGAATTTTATCAAGTCCAGAAAAGTTCCCATGATAAAATCGAATAAGGAAATCGAAAAGATGCCAAGTGTAGTGCCTATATATGAACTAAACAAAATTTTCTCTAAATCTCAAACAGAAGAACATAATGACTCTACTCTCGGTCAATTAGGAAGACATGAAATCTGATTGAACCAAAAAAATTGCAAGCATAAAATAGGATATAGTACTTTGGTAATGATGAACCCCTCGGAAATATTAATCTGAGTGAAGCGGAATAAGAAGTCAGACATGTTTAAATGTATCTAGGACTTACGCTTCAGGTAAACATCAAAGAGGTTTCCGGTAACCCTTCAATTGTGTCATCCACAGGAAGAATGTGGACACGCTTCCCATACTTCACATCAGCACACTGATGCACAGAAACCACATCACCGAGCCTAACCCTGAGGTTGTTTCTGACAACCTTGTTCATTCGAATCTTTGGTTCATCACAAGTATCATCAGCAAGGGCAATGCATACTGTGTCCTTTCTTTTCTTACCCTGTAGCCAGTATAACAATAACCAAATGTTTATATCGAATATGTGAAATTTCACAAAACTCTAATATATACCACCAGGTCCTCGAGTTTGAAAAATGCAATAATTGATGAAAAAATATTCATATACTGAGACAGTCCCATTCAACCCACGGCATCTCCAAAAGTACACACGATCACACAGGAGAAACAACAAATCAACAATCACTAAAATTGTAGAAACCTTGTTCTATGAAAAGGTCGACAGTGCAAATCAAAATTCAAATACAACTTAAATTCTCTAGCATACAAGCACTTAGCTACAAATTCAAAGTATCTCCAAAAATATATTGAATTCAAACTTACAAGATACTCCTATCCAACACTGTTGCATGCAATGGTTTGAAAAAATCATCGTTAATAAACAACGTGTTAGACTGATCTCTGCTTCAATTAAAAGCTTCCTTTCAAAAAAAAAAAAAGAAAAAGAAAAATGTCCAATTATCAGTTCCTGAGCTTATGTTACATGTTGCATCTTTAAATTAACATTCAATTATAAAGAAAAGTCCAAATTATTACATATTAGCATTACTATGGGTGTAACAATCTAAATATGTTATTCTTGTACAAACTCTTCACTTGCAATCAATACTAAAAAGAAAAAGAGACCAATATAATTAACACAATTGTGTTATTAATCAAATAACATAAATCGAAGTAATCTTGTTTTATAGAATAGTTTTCTTGAATCCAAAATGTATACCCCATAAACCCTGAAGCCTCAGAATTTAGTCCCCGATCACCCCACTCTAAAAATAAACATTCAACTAAATACAATAAAAGAACAAAACACACTAATCAATTCAACACAAATCGGAAAAAGAGGGGGAATATAATAATATATAAACCTTGATTAAGATGGTGTCGCCGCGGAAAAGCTGAAGCTTTTCCATTGTATCGGGGTGAAGAGATACCACAGAATTATCATCATTGGTAGCTTCATCCACTACTAGCCGATTCGGAGCCTTTTTCCTCTCCAGAATCGCCGTGCTAAAATCCCTCTTCGTACCCTTGCTAACCATTACAAAACAAAAACCAAAAAAAAAAAATCAACAAAACCAAATCAAAAAGAAAAAAAAAACGATATTCAAGATGGATGGTTATGCGTGTACATATTATTATCAATAAAAATTGAAGGAGCTCTGCGAAGAAACACTTACGATTCGGAGGATTCTGGTTGATTACTCATGGTTTCAAATTAAGGAAATAATTTTGGTTTAAGGGTTTTGCGATTTGTTGATGAATGAATCGAACAATGTGTATGAGAGAGATCTGGGAATTGTTGGGGTGAGAAATATCAAATATATAGGGAAGAGGGGCTCTGTTTCTTGTTAGGAAAGAAAAGGTTAATATAAACTCTTTTTTGTGTTTTTGTGAAATTTTAATGCGTTTTTGACTGATGCATACCTTATAACTTATTTACTGGACTACTAATTAATTCTTAGTAGATTTCCAATAAGTAGATTTTAATTTTTTAATTCAAATTCTTAGTTTCCTTTAATTTATTTTACTTCCATATTCCATTTTATTTCCTTGTTCTTTTTTTCCTTCTTTTTTTTTTTTTTGAGTAAATGTTTTCCTTCTTTGATTAGAGGTGGGAAACTGTATCCTATTTGATAGTATGCCCATTATTAATTTTTAATTTTTCATTCTTTCTTCTTTAATAATTTTTTTCCAGAAGATTCTTCTTTAATATATTATGTTAAACTATGTAGGTACTTAGTCGATCCCAAAAATTACTCCGCTCCTCCCGGATTCGTACTCGATTGAACTCCTCCGTTGACTGCACAAAAGGGGGTAGGAGGGGTTGCTCCCGGCGTACCATCTCCGATGCTCAAGTCGAACTCTATCGAAAGAGAATAATTAAATAATTCATGTGTAGATATAATGTAGAAGAGAAGAGAATAGAACACTCACTTTATATAGGATTCTCCCAAATAGAGTCACAATAGAGTCCATATTCGTATTTGGGCTCATTTCAATATTGAGGCCAAAATTCTATTGATCCAATTCAATTGGGCCAATTTAGGCCGTTAGGTACTCTCACTACTTGGGCCGCAAATGAAGCGAGTCGTTCGTGAGCTATTTGTTCTTAACTCGATAAAAACTCGTTTGAGTTAGTTTAATGAGACTCGTTAAAATAAAAAGACCAAATTCAAACGTAGAGATATTCGGCTCGTTAGCTTGTGAGCGAGACTTGCTAATAAGATTGTATAAATTAAACTAATAGTTTGACTTTAATTTTAGTTTTTGGAAGTTTACTTACAATAAATATAAAAATATTAAAATAAACTTATTTGTTTGAATAAAAATGGCAGATGGACCTCATAGGTTTTAGTAGATATATTATGCGGTTTAGAAATATATAATTTTATTTTTGTAATAAATTGAAAAGTAAGTTTATAATTGATATTTACAAAACTTGTTAGCTTCGATTAAACTCGAAGAAGTTCGCGAGCCATCAATATATTTGATAATTCAAACTCGAGTTCATCTTGATAATAAACGAGTCAAACCCAAACTCTCAAAAACTTGGCTCTATTAGGTTCGATTGCGTCCTAGGTAGTCTTGCTCTCTCTCGGGGAAAAGATTGAGAATTTGAAGGTACTCGGTTTGAGATTATGTTATTATGCTTATCATGTTAAAAAAAAAAAAAGATCAATTAGATAACTAAACATTAGTAGCACAAAAGTCGAACCGTTTTAGAGCATCTCCGGTGGTCCCCTAAAATAAGAGAATCCACGAAAATGCAAAGTAGAAAATCCACTCAGCTGACTCACCAATTCTCACGCTAAAAAAGAAGGAAAGTACTGCATTCCACGCTATATATTTTTCTTTTTCTTTTTTTTTTTTTGGGCGAGTTTGTTTTCTTTGTTTGTAGAATTATAATTATAATTATAATTTCTAAGTTATGAGGTTTATATTTTTCTATATTGATCAATTTATTGAAATAAGTTTAAAATTGGCGTCAAAAAAAAAAAAAAGAAATAAGTTTAAAATTAATCCTTAATAGCAAGTTTTTTTTTTTTTTTTATAAATTATGGTTTTATTTGTTAATTTTTACATAATTTACATAATTTCTGTTCGATAATTTTTTTACTTAAATTAAGGATTTATATTTTGTTTTAAGGATTTATATATAATATTTTATATTAACTAATTTAAAAATTAATGCAAATTATTTTATATTTAATTATATTAAATAAAACTAAATATCATTAATATAAACATATATTAATATATATGCTAAATTATTAATTAATAAATATATTAATTCAATATAACAAAAATAAAAATGGAATATTCCAATTTAGAGTGAAATATACAGAGTTTTGATTTGTAGTTGATTTTTGAATTCCTCTAAACTTTCCTCTAAAATAGTGTAAATACACACAAAAATACAGGTAAATGTTGGAGATACTCTTAGTTCATGCCATTGACTAAGTGGATTTTTATCGTGTTCTAAAACTCGGGCTAGGCGCCACCTAACCGAGGAGAAAACTTGCAAATCGGCCAATAAATCGGGCGGGCGCTCAAGTCGGGCGCCTAATCGGTCAAGTCGGCGCCTAGTCGGTCAAGTCGGTGCCTAGGCGCTCAAGTCGCCGCTAGGCGCCGAGATGTGTTTTTTTAAAAAAACATTGCTCATCAAAACGACGTCGTTTTGGTTCCTTTTTAAAAAAAAAATCAGTTTTTAATAATAGGCCTAATCTTTCAAAACCCAATCCCCAACCTCCCGTAAGCAAAAACCTAAAACCCTACCACCCAAATCGCGAATGAGACTTTTTTTTTTTTTTTTTTTTTTTGTTGAAAGGGTATTCATTTGAATCATTTCAAGTTTAAGAGATCAATCTCAATCCACTATGGAAATGGTATGATTATCTTGATCACTCTCTGAATCTCATTATTAATTTATCATACATGAGTTGTTTTTTTTAAAATTTTTGATTTTTTTTCTAAAAACTTTTTCTGCAATAAAAATTGTATTTTGTTGATTGGAAAAAAAAAAAGAATATGTGAGAGCCATCAATGGTTAAAATATACAATACATATGGATTATGATTATTTCCTATCCAATATTTTTACTTTTTTTAGTTTATTTGATCATATTTTCTAATGGTTTAATTTTGTTAATAAGGTTTTAATTTTAATAAAAATAAAAAACCATATAATTATGCCTTAATTCTAGTCCCCGCCTAGGCGCTGCTTAGTCCCCGCCTAGGCACTCTAGGCCCTAGGCTCTTGTCGGCGCCTAAGCAACCGCCTAGCGAGTTTTAGAACATCGATTTTTATACAATTTGTTTCTTTGCAATTTTTCATAAGAATAAAACCCTTTTTGACATTTTATTGAAAATAGAAGAGAAAAACAAAAAATGCATATATATTACATAGTATATATTATTAGTGTACTTGTCCTTAACTAATTAATCACCATATTATGATATTACAAAATTCAAAAGAAAAAAAAAAGAATACATGTTTCACGGGGCTTTGCTTGCTATCCCTGTCTTCTTGTTATTCTTTGCAATTAATCTCAAATGTTATCTTATTGGACTCCGAACATAAATCCCTTAATTCTCAAACAAGTTAAGGATCCCCAAGAATCAATATATACCAATAATCTTTTGGTGCAGATAGATAATTAAAAACATTATAACTTATATGGTCTTCTAGCCACAGTAAACCACACATACTACACTTTAATGGACAAAATAACTTCTAAAAAACTTACTATCATTCTTACATTTTAAGGCTCAAGCAATACTCTGTATTTCTTGTACATCTTCTTTCCTAGCATGCATTTTTTCCATCAAATCCTTGATAAATTGATCAAAATTTCTCTCGGACGATCCATCTTTACCCAATGCATTATGCGTTATGTTCGAATATTTTTCATCTGAGTCTTGATGCCATCTGATGTTTCTCCACTCATCAACTTCTTAATCTTTTGTGCTACTTCTTCTCTATTTAATGACACCCCATCACAAAGATTAATCCCAACCTTCCAATCATCGACTACTAATTTCCGATTAGTAGGTTGATCATACGTAACGGATAACAAATCATCGGAACACCACACCATATGCTCTCAGATCGAATTCCAGCCACAGTCGTCAAAAATCCTCCAACTGCCTGATTCGATAGCACGTCAATTTGATTGCACCATGGAACGATCAACCCTCTACCCTTAACGTCATCCTCAAATCCGGCTGGTAAAACACGCGCGTCATCAATGTAGCTCACGATCTGCGGTCGGATTGCCCAAATAAAATTTACTTGACTGAGAAGAAGTCCTTGAGCTATTTCTTCAATTACCTCCTTATTGGTCTGGACAACGCTGCCAAACGAGCGTATAAAACCGAGCCGGGAGGCTTGGAATCGAGCCATTTGGTGCAGTCTATTTCGGAGAGCATGCTCTTGGAGATATTGATTTTGTAGAATTCTTGGAAAAATTAATGGGACCTATTGCATATGTTGGATGTTTTTGGTTCAGGGCTGATAGAGTGTGGGATTCTAGTTCTTGCACTATGTTGTGTAAGATGAAATCTGCATTCTTAACATTCTCAAATGCCAAGAAAATAATCTTGTGGACGATGGTTTTGTCATCAGATTCTTGGAAATAGGCCATCAAGTCCTTTGTACTGATCGACTCAATTCCGGGGATGTAATTTATGGTGCGCTCATGATTGTCTGATAAATGAAAATTTAAAGTTAATATTGAAAACAAGAAATTGACTAAGTTGCAATTTTAGTCGTGTGACTAAACTACAGGGGTTGGCAGTAATAGTAATGCATAAATCATGATTTCCAAATAGTCTCATGATTTTTAAGAAACTCTTGATTTGAGTATTTCCGTGTCGCGGGGAGAATTCATGTATCCACATGTTCAAGTAAACCTGCTATTAATTTTTCTTATGTGGACATCTCCAAACGAGTTTTATTTATTGAATTTTTGTCTCAATTACATGCTTCGATGTCCACAAAAGCTAAATTGATTTCGACCATAGCAGGTTTAACTGAAAATGAGGACACGTGGATTTTTCCAGCAAAGTTTCCAATTTCCGGAGGGCCAAATGACAGAAATTGAGATATTTTCCAAAATTATGGGTTACTTTTGCAAATGAATATTTTTGCAAGACCATTTTAGCCCAAGAGATTGTAAGAAGATGGGCAAAGTTGAACTTGAAGACACATACCTTTAGGTGGAAAATGCCCATTTTGTCTTAGAAGGTCCGAATAATAACAAATAGCAAACACCATGGCTGGCTCTGTCCAAAACGAGACATTTAATATATTGTACTTCTTAGCAATTGTTGCGGTCCATGAATAAGCAGTATCAGTAACCAAAAATATTGGAGACAAAGATACATCAGATGACTCAATTATCTCGCCTACAAATTCATCAACACGAGATGGGAAATCATTGAACAAAGACTCCCAGAACTCGCCGAGGTTAAGATTTCTGTCGAATTCAGAGGAAAACCATCAGAAATCGTCGTGTAACGAATGTCAAGACCAGAATTACCAGCTTCGGAGAAGATATCGACTTCACTACTACTAGTAGTAATTGTGTTGTTATGGGATTTTGATATTTGATGGTGAAAATGTTGGGTAAGAACAAAAGTGATTTTAAAGCCCTTCGAAGCTAGCTTAATTGCCAGATGGACAAATGGGTTGAGATGACTTTGGTAAGGGAGTGCTATCATTATAGCATGTGGCTTCATTACAACCTTATCCTCCATTTTTGCCTGAAAAATCAAACAGAGGATAAAGCTGTTTTATAGCTTGATGGTTATAAATTATAGGGATAATTACAAAAAGTACCATTGAGGTTATTACAAAAAAACCCAGCTAACTTTTAAAATTACAAAAAGTATCCTGAGGTTTGATTTAGTGTTAAAATTGTGGGGCTAATTGTAATATTTTTATAAATGTGAAGGGGTATTTTGAAAAATTTTTGCTTATGAAGGGGCAAATATTAGACACAATAAAACCTTAGGGGTACTTTTTGTAATTTTGAAAGTTAATTGAGTTTTTTTGTAATTAGGTCAAACCTCAAGGTATTTTTGTAATTAACCCTAAATTATAATCATCAGAGTCAAAATAAGGATGCGAAAACATATTGACGCGTTTTATTGGACGGATATAAATGTCACTTTCACCAATTTACAATATTGACCTATTACTGGTTGATGAAAGGCAAGTCATATTTGATTAAGAGAAAAGTCTTGTTTTAACAACTGCATATCTTTTAGTGGAACAATATAAGGCATAACCTGCCAATTAAGGGGCCTACTTATAATTCGGAGCAAGTTCAAATTCGTAGGGAGGGGTCAAGTCATAACAGGGGTAATAGTAATTGTATGGGAGATGCTAATCATGCGGGGCAATAAATATTGATCGAAGGATGGTTCTTTATCAACCATTGCAGCAAAATTCAGTAATAACTTCGGACAATATGGTTATGGCTACAAGTTTAGATGATAGAGGCAAAGAGAGCTTGCAACGAGCTATGGACGCAGTCTCACGCAGTATGCCTATTAATGACTATGAGTTTAACACTGCTACTCCGTCGGAGAGTTTCCAAGCGGCGGCGGCGGCGACTAAAAATGGTGGTCGAGATATGGCGGAAGAGGAGGAACAAGAAGACGAGGAACAAGAAGAAGCTTCAAAAATATGAGTTTAAAAGTGTGAATGTTTCTTGGAATTTTTGATTTGACAAAAATATCCATTTGACATGGTAAAATTTAGGGATAACTAAGTAATTGGATATTTATTTGGCTTATATTTGTTCAATTACAAGAGAAGTGACCTTTTATATTCTACAAATCAAAAGTATTATTCTTTCATTTATACCTCTTAAAATATTATGAATATTGAAATAATATTAATTTCATATTAAACTATATTTGAGAGCTTTCTAACCATATGTCATAAGCATATATAAGGATTTCACATGAGAAATTCTCAACTTTATAGAGTTTAGCACTATGTAGAATTAAGAATTTATATGTTTTCTTATAGTTTCGTTATTTGTTTAAACTTTTCTAAAATATTCATTTATACCAATTTTATTCTATCAAAAAACCGAAAATATATTTTTCTAAACATACCACTAGAATACTTATATGTTCTAAACATAAATCGTTATAGAAGAGAATTTTAATTGTTCAAAGTTTAGTATGATGAAAAATTGTATATTTCTTATATTCTTTTGGATACTTTCAATTATTAAATATATCTATTATATTTATAAGAAACATATCAAAATACAATAGATATGATTAGAAAGAATAAAATAAAAAATATAATAGTGGTTTTGATATTAAATAAAAAATAGAGAAAATACATAATTCCTCCTTGGTCGGAAAACTCCTCAATTAGTAATGTGTAATTTTAAAATTAATTTTAATTATGGTTGTTAAATAAATAATATTGAAAGCAAGAGATTTTATTATTTTATTATTATTTAAATCCCGATCATATTTTGTTTAATTAACCATATCAGTAAAATAAAAATTATAAAATAAAAAGAATGAGATTAACATGAAAAAGAGAATAAGAACCAAAACAAGTTTGTCGCACAAAAAAATTTACCTTTTAAATTCTAACTATATGTGTTAATATGACTTTTATTTAATTTTTTATATCTTACATTATAAGTTTTAGTTTCTAATTTATTTTTTTGAATATGTTATGATTTCAATATTTTAATTGTTTTATTTCCTATGAAATAAAAAAAGAGCTAATAAAAAAATGTTAAAAAATTTGTATAAATTATTTATATTAGAAATCAAAAGGAAAACTTAATAGAAAGAATCCATATGTATTAAATTGACATTTATGATCAAACCTGAACGTCGTTTGAAAATTACACTCTTAAAAGTTATTAGTTTAAAATATCAGTATGATATATATTTATAATAAAAACATGTACAAAAATAATTAAATTTTAATGAGATGATGTGAAAGAGTGAAACATAAGCTAAATCGGATTAAGTCTAAAATATCATATGTGATATGCAAACGAAAAAGAAAAAACTCATTTAGCATATACAAAGTTAACATTTGTTGAGAAAATTGTATGTTATTCAAATACAAATATAACATTCATAACTTAATAATTACAACATATTAAAGTGAAAACTAAGAATAAAATATATTTTAAAAGAAATGGTTATATTTGACATTAATGAGTTGAGACCCGACCAAAATAATTTTAAGGGTTAATTCCATATATATATATATATATATAGTTCGGGATTAAACCAAATGAAACATATTATAAAAAGTTGAAAGAATAAAAGTAAATAGTTAAAACAAATGTGTGTGTCAAAGCTGAAATACTATTTATGTATCAAATTCTTGTGTTAAACCATACAAAAATAAATTAAAGTGAAGTGACCATGATTAGTGCTACACAATATGAATTCTCCGCAGGCATAAGGAGGCATAAGAGAATAGTTAAGGGGTTTTTACAACTTGATATCTAAATTTTGAGCAACTATATTTCTTATTTGATCAAAAATTCAATAAAAACTTCAAATAATGACTAAAGTACTATATACCTTTTTCGCAATAATGTGACTAAAACGGATTGATAATTATATTTATAATAAGTAATATGATTTTGTAAACGAGATTAAAAAGATCAATTTTGAATGTATATTCTCTTGAAAAAATATAGATTAGTTTTAGTATACTAAGAATAATTGCTATTTTCTTGACTATACATCTTACGAAATTCACTAACTATGTAAATTTTAATATTGACCAAAATAGCCAAATTCAATTGCAAATACAAACTCTAATAGCATAACATATCTTTCTAAAACTTTATGAAATTTAAAAAAACTAAATAGTTTTTAGTTTATTATACAACTTTTAAAACCTTAAGCGATTGCAATAATTTTCAACATAAAAATTAATTAGTATTATATTTAATTATTAAAGACTCACACATGAAAATTGTTAGCTTATTTTTCTTTCATAAAATTATCTTTGGTTTTATTATTTATTAAGTGAAGTTATTCGTGTGCAATTGAATAGAGTTTCAAAACTCGATTTCGACTTATCATTTTTTATAATTTTATTTAATACCGACTCTCGGTGAAAATAATGGATTAACTTATATGTTAGGTTAATGTTTATTATTTCTAAGACAACGGAAACATGAAGGCGCAAACTTTAAGTTTAAGTGTTATGATAAAATATTGACTTTGTTACTAGAATTAAAATAATATATGGAACAAGTGTTTTTTTAAATATATATTATATTATAATTTTATTTTTAATTTCTTTAATCAAAGAACTGAGAGAAGAAGTAAGCACAAGAAGTATAAGAATTTGATTAACCTTTATTTTTTTAATTGAATAACATAACAAATAAAATGATGACATTATACTAGATATTTGGTATAAAAGTTAATTAATTAGTTTTTTAATTAATTAGATAACTTGTGATTTATTAATTATTAGCTTATGAATTATAAGCTAAATTGCTTGTCTTATTATGTAAAATGAATCAAATGCTAAAAGAATTGACATGATTAGTTAAGAGCAATAAAAGCGAAATAAAATATTGATGAATGTCATTGTAAGCTAATATAGAACTTATATTGTTGTTAACTAATTTTAATTTTTTTGTTGGATTGAGTTTTTGAAAATAATTATTCAACAATTCATATCAATCTATACTTAAAGTAAAGAAATATATATTAAATACTTTGTAATATTTAAATTTAATTAATATTTATTTATTTATAAATTACTTTTAATATTTAAATATTAATTGATAAAATTATCAAATAATACAATTATTTAAGTAAATTCATGTGGATCACGTGCGACGCACGTGTTTCTTACTAGTAATATAGAAAAACTAAATAAATGTGAAAGAGAGGCTAATATATATTACAATTGAAAATATGTATGCTTCCTATTACTTTTGCTCTCTCACTCAATTTTCGCCTTTTACATGGTTTTCTTCGAATGACTCTCAGATATATATTGCAAATGTGGATCAATATATATAGCCTATTTATAAGCTTGATTAACCAGACAACATAATGCCTTTAAAGTCGGATGAGATCTTCTATTTCGAGGATGGTGTTTCATCTCCTATTCCACCACATGGATGATTGCCATGTATATAGAATATGTAACCATCTTTTTAGTTTCATAATGAAAATGCAGAAATAGTTGAAGATACCAACAATCCAAAATGCTAGGAAAATAGAATCTGTTACCAAAACTAGCAGCAATTCTTTGCAAAGCTATAAGCCGGATGCATTCAAAGGACTAGACTTTACAATTCTTGCCCCCGAGTAGCAAAAGGATTCCTGTAAAACATCTACTGAGAATATATGTGGTCTTCTAGCAACAATAAAGCACACATACTACACTTTAATGGATAAAAGGACTTCTAAAAAACCATAATACATATAGATATCATTCTTACATTTTAAGCCTCACAAGCAATGCTCTGTATTTCTTGTACATCCTCTTTCCTAGCATGCATTTTTCCCATCAAATCCTTGAGAAATTGATCAAAATTTCTCTCGACGATCCGTCCTTAGCCAATGCATTATGCGTTATGCTCGAACATTTTCATCTCATTCCTGATACCATCCGATGTTTCCCCACTCATCAATTTCTTAATCTTCTTTGCTACTTCTTCCCTATTTAATGACACCCCATCACAAAGACTAATCCCAACCTTCCAATCATCGACCACTAATTTCCGATTAGTAGGTTGATCATACGTAATCGGATAACAAATCATCGGAATACCACACCATATACTCTCGAAGATCGAATTCCGACCCACGGTCGTCAAAAATCCTCCAACTGCCTGATTTGAAAGCACATCAATTTGATTGCACCACGGAACAATCAACCCTCTATCCTTAACATCATCCTCAAATCCGACCGGTAAAACATGCGTGTCATCAATGTAGCTCACGATCTCTGCGGTCGGATTGCCCAAATAAAATTTACTTCACTGAGAAGAAGTCCTTGAGCTATTTCTTCAATTACCTCCTTATTGGTCTGGACAACGCTGCCAAACGAGACGTATAAAACCGAGCCGGGAGGCTTGGAATCGAGCCATTTGGTGCAGTCTATTTCGGAGAGCATGCTCTTGGAGATATTGATTTTTGTAGAATTCTTGGAAAAATTAATGGGACCTATTGCATATGTTGGATGTTTTTGGTTCAGGGCTGATAGAGTGTGGGATTCTAGTTCTTGCACTATGTTGTGTAAGATGAAATCTGCATTCTTAACATTCTCAAATGCCAAGAAAATAATCTTGTGAACGATGGTTTTGTCATCTGATTCTTGGAAATATGCCATCAAGTCCTTTGTACTGATCGACTCAATTCGGGTATGTAATTTATGGTGCTCTCATTATTGTCTGATAAATTAAAATTTAAAGTTAATATTGAAAACAAGAAATTGACTAAGTTGTAATTTTAGTCGTGTGAACTACAGGGGTTGGCAGTAATAGTAATGCATAAATCATGATTTCCAAATAGTCTCATGATTTTTAAGAAACTCTTGATTTGAGTATTTCCGTGTCGCGGGAGAATTCATGTATCCACATGTTCAAGTAAACCTGCTATTAATTTTTCTTATGTGGACATCTCCAAACGAGTTTTTATTTATTGAATTTTTTGTCTCAATTACATGCTTCGATGTCCACATAAGTGAAATTGATTTCGGCCATAGCAGGTTTAACTGAAAATGAGGACACATGGATTTTTCCAGCAAAGTTTCCAATTTCCGGAGGGCCAAATGACAGAAATTGAGATATTTTCCAAAATTATGGGTTACTTTTGCAAATGAATATTTTTGCAAGACCATTTTAGCCCAAGAGATTGTAAGAAGATGGGCAAAGTTGAAACTTGAAGACACATACTTGTAGGTGGAAAATGCCCATTTTGTCTTAGAAGGTCCGAATAATAACAAATAGCAAACACCATGGCTGGCTCTGTCCAAAACGAGACATTTAATATATTGTACTTCTTAGCAATTGTTCCGGTCCATGAATAAGCAGTATCAGTAACCAAAAATATTGGAGACAAAGATACATCAGATGACTCAATTATCTCGCCTACAAATTCATCAACACGAGATGGGAAATCATTGAATAAAGACTCCCAGAACTCGTCGAGGTTAAGATTTCTGTCGAATTCCAGAGGAAAGCCATCAGAAATCGTCGTGTAACGTATGTCAAGACCAGAATTACCAGCTTCGGAGAAGATATCGACTTCACTACTACTAGTAGTAATTGTGTTGTTATGGGATTTTGATATTTGATGGTGAAAATGTTCGGTAAGAACAAAAGTGATTTTACAACCCTTTGAAGCTAACTTGATTGCTAGATGGACAAATGGGTTGAGATGGCCTTGGTAAGGGAGTGCTATCATTATAGCATGTGGCTTCATTATAAGCTTATCCTCCATGTTTGTCTGAAAAATAAAACAGAAGATAAGGTTTTATAGCTTGATGGTTATAGTCAGGGAAAATTGCAATTTTGGTCCCGTAACTATAGAGAGGTAGCAAATTGGTCCTTTCAGATCTTACTTGGCAAAAGCACCTCAGTAACTCCTTTACCTTCTCAACTTGGGACCATTTTTGCCAGAAAATTGAATTAATTGGGGATTTTGGGTTTTCTCCGGCCAATTGTATATCTTTGGATATATTTAATTTACATGACACCTACTTGACCATGCCCAATTTAAGTGGCACTTGCCAAAGTGGAAAAATAAATTATTTTTAATTATTAATATCTTATTTAAATACTAACAACTTAAGTTAAAAATATATATATATATATATATATACATATTTCATTTATTAAATATTTTTAATCAATGAACAATTCCTAGGATGAACACAACAGAAGAAAAAAAAAGAAATATCTTTTTCTATTTGGTTAAATTTTTTAATTAGCTAATGTTACGATTTTACTCTCTAATTTGTAATTGATTAATTGAATATTAAAAATTGAGTTATTAAATAATAATATTAACAAAATTTATTCATTTGCAAAAATAATTTAAACTTGTTAAGTATTAAACAAGAGTTTTTTAATATTATTGCCTATTTTAATTTATATTTAATATATATTTTTAATTTAATTTAAGTAATTTCAATTAAATAAGATATTATTAATTGAAAATAATTCATTTTTCCACATTGGGCATGACCACTTAGGCGCCATGTCATTTAGATCTATCTAGTGTGTTCAAATTTGGCGGAGGAAACCCAAAATACCCAATTAATTTGATTTTCCGGCAAACAATTAATTTTCCGGCAAAAAAGAGTCCTCAAATTGAGAATGTGAAGAAGTTACAGGGAGGTGTTTTTGCTAAAAAAATATTAAATGGGACTAAATTGCTACTGCTCTATAGTTATGGGACCAAAATTGTAATTTTCCCGTTATAGTCATCAGAGTCAAAATAAGGATGCGATTTTGGAAATATATTGGCTTGGACGGATATAAACGTTACTTTCTCTAATTGACAGTGTTGACCTATTACTGGTTGATGAAAGGCAAATCAGATTTGAATGAGAAAAGTCTTCTTTTAAAAACTGCATATCTTTTAGTGGAACAAAATAAAGCATAACCTGCCAATCAAGGGCCTACCTATAACAACTGCACATTTGATTGGCAAATATAAGTTTAGATCTAATTTCATTTCCAGTGAATGATTGGTGGTTATAAATTATAATCATCAGGGTCAAAATAAGGTGCGATTTTGGAAATATATTGTCACGTGTTATATAGTTTACAGTGTTGACCAATTACTGGTTGATGAAAGACAAGTCAGATTTGAATGAGAGAAAAGTCTTTTTTTTTTTTAACTGGAAACCCATGCATAGCATTTCTTTCTTCAAGTGCGCGTTGGATAACGTGCATGTTTTTAATGGAACAAAATAATGCATAACCTGCCAATTAAAAGGGGTCTACTTATAACAACTGCACATTTGATTGGCAAATATAAGTTTTGGTGTTACTCAAAAATCTCCAATGATAATCTTTTGGTGAACTTCAGTGCACTGGCCGAGCTCGCCCGTATACACCAAACACTGCAAAATGGAGGTCGAAGAGTTGCTCCCGGCATACCCACTCCGACGCTCAAATCGGATAATGCTCAAAGAATGGAGTGAATAATTCAAATGTGTAGTAAAATATCGTAAAATGCATTAGAGGTTAACCATACATGGGGGATAGATATTTATAACAAATTTAATTAGGGTTTTAGGAATTTAGGAGACGGTTATAGGAATCTGTCGAGAATTAATTACCGGATCTTATCTAATTTAGCAAATTTAAGCCACGTCATAAGCAATATTGAGCACCCTTATAAATCTCGAACACTCAGAGAATGATTTATCTCGAGCATACCTGAAGAGATTTCTAGAAATTGGGCTTTGCGAAGGAATTCTTTATGGGCTTTGGGCTGGACCTCAACCATCCTGGGCTGACCACCAGCTCGGCCCATTATATCTGAATCAACAGTCCCCCACTATAGCCAAGCTATAATTGAAAGGAGCTAGGTTATAGTGTTCAACGTTTATGTAGGCCGAGCTTCCTCCAGGTATTTTCCTATATCGATACCGAGCTGCTCAATAGACACTCCATTACTTATCCTGATATCTTTCCTGCCTAACCGTTTGAACTTCCCACCTCTTCGATATCCGCGCAACCGTCATCATTATACCTATTGATGGGACGTCTGCTGCTCTGCCCAAGGCATTCTCAGTCGTAGATCTCTCTCCTTATCAACGGCTAAGATCAACAGTCCTTGGTACTTGTGCCAGACTCTTTACCTCTATATAATGGAGCCCTCATTTTCTCTTTTACACTTTTGCTCTCCTTATCCAAGCAATTCCGTGACCTCTTCCATTCTCCGACGACCTCGGCTCCGATCTCCAGGTGTATTACTTTTTTCTTCCCTTTTCTCTTTACGGTCCACTTCCTCCGATTAGGTACTCTTCTTACCCTCCTTCCTTTTTTCACTTCTATTTTCTTTCTTAATTTTTTGTTTATATACTATAATAATGTCTTCTTCCGTGCACCCTTCTTTTGTTTGATAAATGATTTTGATGATTTTGTTTTTACACCAAAACAATGTTTTTAAAGGTTGTCCAAATACTCCTAAATGATTTAAAATGCTTTTAATATTTTAGGAGTATTTCCTCAAGTTTACTTTCAATAATATTGGACAACACTTTTAAATGATTTTATGTCAATGGGTTTTACATGGAAACTTAGTTTCCAAATGTTGTCTAATACTCCCGATTGGTCTAAACTATTTTTACGAATTTTTCGGAGTATTTATTGGAATTTAAAGGGGATTGCATGTTTTAACAAAAACTTGAAGATGTGTTTAATTCCGTCTCAAGGATAACTCGCGGATCTTTTAATCGCTCACCGCCGAGTATTTTACCTCATTTCGAGCTTGATTATGACATAATGTATATTGAATTAGGTCTACGTTTGCATTTTGCACGTTTTTAAAACCTGGGGCGAAAAATCGAATTTTTTGGATCAAACTTGAATTTGCAAAAAAAGAAAGAAGCGTTATTTTGCCAGGGCAAGGTCGGCCGTCGCCCACTGCTCGACGCCGTCGCCCTAGCCCTTGACCGGTACGCCCAATGTGATTTCTTGGCTTAAATCGTCTGTTCCTATCTTAGCCATTTTGGCTCTTTTGGTTCATTTTTCGTCCCTTTGCAATTTTCACACACATTTCACTTCAAATGAGTTTTGATGCATGAATTATATATTTTGGGGACTACATAGCTCGGTTATCATCATTGTTTCTCGTCTTTACCAATCGAATGGTAAGAATTCTACTTCTTTAGCTCAATTGGGTTGAACCTCGAGTTTGTGGCTTATATGCATTTTCTTGATGCAATTCATATATATTTGTGATGAGCTTATTGATTGTTGATGAATGATAATTGTTTAATTGTATTTCGTGATGAAAAACTTGGCTTGATTACATTTACAAGGGCTATATATATCATTTTCTAATTTTGACGCCCGCCCAGTGTTCGATAAAATGTTTCAATGAAAAATTCATCACCTACATGATTCTCTCGATTTCAAAAGTCTTATATATTTATAGAGATCATGTTTTGCAAATCAAATGATTTTTCATAAGCTTTCACAAGTCGTATGATCGACTTTTCCCTCCCATTTGGCCTATAAGCTTCATTGTTCAAATAGCTCGATACATCGATTTAGTTGCGCACTTTGATATGATTATATGATGTTTTTATCGTGCTAACATTCTTTTGATGATTCCAAAGGGGAGAAACAGGATATTGGCTCATTAGCTCAAAGAAGCTAATAAAAGCTTGTCATAAAAGCTATAAGCTATGGCTCATAAAAGCCGTAAGTTGTGGATCATATTATGTCCACTTGATGTATTATGGTTATGTATGATTCGTGGTCCATTGGTTGTAGTATGGACTTGTATATGTTTCTAATGATGTCTCTTTTTTGGGGAGCTTTTAAGTTTTGAAACTTAAGCTCAATATTGAAAAGCTAAGACTTTAGCTTTTGATTTAGTTGCTTCTATATAACTCTTGTTGTGCATGTTGATAGGGGAGCATTTGCTATATGTGTTTGAATATCTCTACTCCCATCCTTGTGTTTTTATTGCATGGAATGTTGTCGCTCACAACGGATAGTTCTCTTTAACTTAGGTAAAATTGTTTTGTTTTCAAAATTGACCTCGTTAAAAGTGTTTTGGTTTGTAATCATCAAAAGGGGGAGATTGTTTGATAAATGATTTTGATGATTTTGTTTTTACACCAAAACAATATTTTTAAAGGTTGTCCAAATACTCCTAAATGATTTAAAATGATTTTAATATTTTCCGGAGTATTTCCTCAAGTTTACTTTCAATAATATTGGACAACACTTTTAAATGATTTTATGTCAATTGGTTTTTACATGGAAACTTAGTTTCCAAATGTTGTCCTAATACTCCCGATTGGTCTAAAATGTTTTTACGAATTTTTCGGAGTATTTATTGGAATTTATATCGGACAACACTTTTTGTACTAATGTGTTATTTCATCAAAACTATATTTCTAATATTGTCCTAAATACTCCGATCGGTTTAAAACGTTTTTACGAATTTTTCGGAGTATTGCTTGAGGTTTATTTTCGACAAAAATCGGACAACTTATCATTGAGGTGGTCGAGTCGGTCGGTCAAAAAGAAGCGACCGGTACACAGGAACACATTTGAAAAGCGAGAACTCGCGAAACCTCAAAAATAGGTCGGGGTGCCGGTCAGTCAGTGGCGGCCACGTCGCACCCTAGAAGGCGACGATCGGCCCCCTCGGACCCGGTCATCCGTGTAAATTTTGTTGCGTTCTTTTTCAAATCTTATTTTGTGACCGTCGCTTCTTAAGTTTGATGAAAAAAATGTAACCGTTGTCACAGACATCTTTTCCTTAATTTATGGGATTGATTTCTAATGACTCTTTTCTTCAATTGTCTTGCAATTTTTTACAGAATTCATGTCCCCAAGAGGAGCCTATCATGTACAAGACATCTTCTATAAATAGAGGAAGAATTGAAGCAACACAATAAGAGAGAAAACTACAACACAACAAGATACACTCAAGAATACACTTGTTCCTACATTGTCTTATTTCATTTGTAATTTGCCTAGCTATTCACTTTCACATCCTTGAGGTCAGGCTATTCTTGATTACACTTGCACTCTATTGTATTATCAATTATCGAGTTGTAATCTTGAATTTTGGGTTATCATTCAACACAAGATATCCTTGTGAGTGTTCTTGTGGTAAGAGCACACTTGGGTGATCTAGGTGTTAGGTGTGAGAAGATTGTGGTAATCTCTTGTAGAGGTGTTGAAGAATTTGGTATTCTTCAAGGTTGAAGATTGTGGTAATCTTCACAAGGTGCCGTTGGAGATTGTGGTAATCTTGAGTGAGATTGTGGTAATCTCAAAGGTGGTGTTGAAGAAGAGTGTGGTGCTCTTCAAGGTGTTGTTGTAAGTTGGTGTTGTATTAATTTGTGGTAAATTAATAAAATCTATTTTCTTTTTGAAATCCATCCCAGGATATCTTGGGGTGGTAGAGGATTAGGCCCTAGGTGGGTTGAACCTCTTTAAATCGACGTGTGTTGTTTACATTCCGCACCTTGATTATTTTGTTTGAGCATTTGGGTATAAAAAGAGGGCGAAATCGAAAAGATGGAGATAATCTATTCACCCCCTCTAGATTATCGTAGCCGCTTGGACTTACATCTTCTACGGGTACTTTAATGGACCGGAAGTAACTAATTTTGCTACGGGTTGATAACTTAGAGCTTTCTTTTGAAAATGAAGCCCTCTCGCTTCCCAAAACTGTGAAGAATCTTCTTCTAACCATTTAGGAAGTTCGAGCTCCAACTCGATCTAGACTATTCTAATATGGAAGTCCTGGATTTGCTATCCCGACCTCTCTTTTAAATAGTGCTTTCAACGCTTGACTATGTTTGTTAAAAATTTAAAATATCTTTGTAAAAATATCAATATCCCTTCATCCTTTAGATTAGCTCTTCCTAGCTATTATGATAGGCCGAACCTCCTCCCGGACTTTCTAGCCTTTTTTCCGGACAGATCGATGGTGGACTTGATTCTTCTTCATCCTCTCATGATCGAACTCTCTGTATTATACCAAATTCCTTTGAATCAATTTTCTCCTAATTCTTTCCGACTAATAAGCGGCCGTTATGGTGGCTAAATTCCTCGGGATTGACCCCAGCTGCGAACTCTTCCATTCTCTCTTTCAAATATACCATGTTAAATTCGGGGGACTTGGTACGATCCCATACATGAAGCGTACCCAATATGGGGAAGAGAGCCCAAGCCCACCAAGTGAGATTCCATCCTAAAACCAATTGGTGATAGGAGGAGTAGCTCACTTGTCTTATAAAATGGACCTCTTCCTTTAATCAATCCATGTGGGACAACTCACAAGTGACATATCTCAACGAGATCATTTGAAATCGGATAGCAAATCATCGGAATGCCACACCATATGCTCTCAAATATTGAATTCCAACCACGGTCGTCAAAAATCCTCCAACTCACGGATTCAAAAAGCACATCATTTTGATTGCACCATGGAACAATCAATCCACTAGTTCTTACCAGGCCCGTGCCTAGCATATAACAAATGAGTCAATGGACTCAGGCCCACAAAAAAATTGGTAAAATTAGGGGCCCAAAATTTTTATAAATTAATACATATATATATATACCCATAAGCGATAAGCGGTAGATGGTTTAATAGAATGTTTCAAATTTTAAAAGTCCAAATAAAAAGAGCAACTCAAAGCCCAAATAAAGAAGAAACAAATTCAGCCCAAAATTGAACATCATATAACATCTCTTCATCACAAAAGAGAACTTTGTCAAAAAGAAAGGGAAGATCAAGACGATCGGGATAGAAAACAAAGGAAAAAAGAGGGAAAAAGAAGAAGAGAAAAAAAGGAAAAAGAGAGAAAAAAAAGAGAAAAGAAGAAGAAATTAAAGAATTTGAGAGAGAAGATGTGCTCCACAATTTGATTTCTTCTTCCAATTTCAAGTCTTCAAAACCCTAGCCACCACAAGATCACCTTCAAAATAGGTAATTTTTATTTGATTGGTATTATGTTTTTACTAATTTAAATGCCAATAATTTTAAGAAATAAATTTTATGATATAGATTGATAATTGAATGAGCATTTGAATTTCTAACCCTAATGTTGCATATTTTTATATCATATACGTATGTCTTTTATTTTTTATTCTTTTATAGTTTGTGCTTGTAGATAGATGAAATATGAATTATTTGTTAGCTTTGTAATCTCAATTTCTTTTAGAATCATCATGCATCCCAAACACATGTCCAGGACACCAAAAGAAAAAATAAACAAAGGATAGAAGAATTAACCCAAAGTCAAGTTGGTGATATCAACAAATATTTTACATCCAACAAACGAGCAAATGTAGAGAGTTCGAATGCAAATAAAAATTTGATGGATGGAGAACAAGAGAATAAGTTGGAGGAGAATGAAATTGATGTTGAAGACATATCTCAACCACTCAACAATAATAATGAAGAGATGTTTAAATCGTCGATGTAGATGATTTGAATGACAATGAGAAAGTTCCTCAATCAACCAAAGTGGATGAATTCAATGAGAATGATGGTGAGCTTGTTCAACATGAAAATTCAAATTTTGATGATCCGGAAAGTGGAGCAACATTGATAAAAAAGTGAGAGACTTTTTAGTGGAAAGAGGGCCGAAAAGAGAGGCTCAAAGCTTATTTCCTAAGGATAGTGTCAAAAGGCATTTTGATGCATCGCATTACATAAAAATTCTACCAAACGGGGAGAAAATTGATAGGAGATGGCTATTATATTCGGTATCTTTGAACAAAGTTTTTTGTTTCGCTTGCAAGTTGTTCAAGAAAAGAGCTTGAGTCAAGCAACTCGTTAATGAAGGATTCAACGACTGGCATAATTTGAGTCGTTGTCTACTAACTCATGAATCAAGTAGGGAGCATATGGAGTGTATGACTAGTTGGCTTGAATTAGAAAGAAGATTGAAAAAAAATAAGACAATTGATGCAAATGTACAAGTACAACTCAATAAAGAGAAAGAACATTGGAGACAAGTATTGCGAGAGGATAATATCGGTTGTGCAACGATTGGCAAAAAAACTTGGCTTTTCGAGGAAGTTGTGAGAAACTTTATGAAGAGAACAATGGTATCTTTTTGCAAATGATTGAAATGATTGCTGAGTTTGATCCAATAATGAAAGAGCACATTCGGCGTATTCAAGACCAGGAGACTTATATTACATATCTCGGTAATAGAATTCAAAATGAATTAATCCAGATGTTGGCAAATGAAGTGAGGAAAAAAATACTTGCAAAAATTAAACATGCAAAATATTTTTCAGTCATTCTTGATTGTACTCCAGATGCTAGTCACAAGGAGCAAATGTCTCTTATCATACGATGCTTGGATGATTCAGAAAGTTCCACAAAAGTAGAAGAATATTGGGTACAATTTTTAGAGGTGGATGATACTTCAGGACTTGGGCTTTTTACACATCTTCAAAATGCTTTGGTCAATCTTGGACTTGATATTGATGATATAAGAGGTCAAGGATATGACAATGGAGCTAATATGAAAGGAAAAAATAAAGGTGTTCAGAAAAGACTACTTGAAGTAAATTCGAGAGCTTTTTATACTCCTTGTGGTTGTCATAGTCTTAATTTGACCTTATGTGATATGGCAAACTCTTGTCCTAGAGCTATGTACTTTTTTGGAGTGATACAACGCATTTATACATTGTTCTCTTCTTCTACCAAAAGATGGAAAATTTTTAAAGATCGTGTGAAGGGTTTGACAGTTAAGCCATTGTCACAAACACGTTGGGAAAGTCATGTTGAGAGTGTCAAAGCTATAAAAGAACAAATTGTGCAAATAAGAGATGTTTTACTTGACTTGACACATGATACTGAAGATCAAAGACAAAGAGTTTGAATCATTGGCATTATATGAATTCGAGAATTTTGAGTTTTTGCTTGGTGTGGTAATTTGGTATAAGTTGTTATCTACAATCAACATTGTGAGTAAATTTCTTCAATCCGAGGACATGGATATTGATGTTGCTATCACTCTTTTGCAAGGACTTATTTCATTTCTTGAAGAATATAGAGAAAATGGTTTTCATAAGGCCATGAGTGAGGCTAAAGAAATGGCAAGTGAGATAGGCATCGAAGCTGTATTTCGAGAAAAACGTAATATTCGAAGAAAGAAACAATTTGATGAAAGCAATAGTGAAGAAGTATCACAATCAGTAGAGGATTCTTTCAGAATTAACTATTTTCTCTTTATAATAGATCAAGCACGTTCTTCTATAGAAACTCGATTTGCACAGTTTAAAATATATGAAGAAACTTTTGGTTTTCTGTTCAATTTGGAGAGGTTGCAATATGCTGACGATGAAAGCTTGTTGAGGTCTTGCAAAAATCTTCAAAATTCTCTGACACAGAATGGTTGCTCTGACATTGATGGTAGTGATTTATTTTCGGAGTTATCATTTTTGAAGTGCTCTTTACCAAGAGAAACGAAATCTGCAATTGAAATGGTGGATTATTTGAAGAAAATGGATGGTTGTTTTCCAAATGCTTACATTGCTTATAAGATCTTGTTGACTATGTAAGTCAAGCGGCTCACGATAATCTAGAGGGGGTGAATAGATTATCTCTATCTTTTCGATTTTACCTCTTTTTGAACCGAATGCTCAAAGACAATAATAAAGGTGCGGAATGTAAATAACACACGTCGATTTAAAGATGTTCAACCCACCTAGGGCCTAATCCTCTACCACCCCAAAGTATATCAGGGATGGATTTCAAAAAGAAAAAAATTTTTATTAATTACCAAAATTAATACAAATTCAACTTACAACACCTTGAAGAGCACCACACTCTTCTTCAACACCACCTTTGGAGATTACCACAATCTCTCTTTGAAGATTACCACAATCTTCCTTTAACGGCACCTTGTGAAGATTACCACAATCTTCAACCTTGAAGAATACCAAATTCTTCAACACCTCGATAAGAAGATCACCACAATCTTCTTCACCTATCACCTATATCATCCAAGTGTGTTCTTACCACAAGAACACTCACAAGGATATCTTGTGTTTGAATGATAACCAAAGATCAAGATTACAACTCAATAATGAATAATACAATTTGAGTGCAAGGTGTAATCAAGAATAGCCTAGACCTCAAGGATGTGAAAGTGATAAGCTAGGCAAATTTACAACAAGAATAATAACAATGAAAGACCAAGTATTTGCTTGAAGTGTATCTTGTTGTGTTGTATCTCAATTGTTGTATTGGTTGCTCCAAAACTTCCTCTATTTATAGGAGATGATTGATCAAGCATAGGCTCCTCTTGGGGATTGAAAATCTGAGAAAAATACAATTAAAATCAAGAATATAGCTGTTAGAAATCAATCCCACAATTTAAGGAAATATGTCTCTGTCAAACGGTCATATTTTTTCTTTGTCAATACACGGCGACGTCGCACGAGAAATAAGAGAAATAAGAACACTTTGAAAATTTCAACAGGCGGCCGGTCGACATAGGCTTCGACCGGTCGACCCTTGTCTCAACCGGTCCCCTTAACATAAAAAACGAAGAGGTTTGTTCTGTTTCAAGACACAACATGCAGTACAGTCGGCCGACCGGTCGGCCGGACGATCGCCGCCGGCGACCTGGCCGACCTACTGTTTTGCTTGATCTCATTTTTTGTTTCTAAAAACATCTTCAGTACTGAGGTTGCCCTATAGGGCGCCGTCGACTTTGAGAGGTAAATGTTGTCCAATTTATTTGTCGAAAATAAAACTCAAGAAATACTCCGAAAATTTAGTAAAAATATTTTAAACCTATCGAGAGTATTTAGACAACATTTAGGAACCTGTTATAGGAGTAAAAACCCGTTGATATAAAATCATTAAAAGTGTTGTCCATTATTATCAAAAATAAACTTGAGGAAATACTAGGAAAATATTAAAACCATTTTAAATCATTTAGGAGTATTTGGACAACCTTTAAAAACATTGTTTTGGTGATAAAATAAAATCATCAAAATTAAGATAAAAACATGTATCAAACAATCTCCCCTTTTTGATGATTACAAACCAAAACAATTTTTACACCAACTAAGAGAGCAATTTTAGAAATGATTTTCCGGTAAAAACATTTGACCGTTTGGAAGCAACCAAAATTTCTAAAAAAATTAAAGCAACCAAGTAGGAGTAAATATTTTCAATAATAAGCACAAGCTCCCCTATCAACAAGCATATCAAGAATAATGTAACAGCAATATTCCATAAGCTAAAAGCTTTAGCTTTTACAATTGTTCAAGAGCTTATAAGCTCCTTGTCACAAAACATCATTAAACAATTATATAAGTCCATCAAGCAACAATTGGACTAAAAACAAATCACAACTTATGGCTTTTATGAACCATAGCTTATAGCTTTTATGACAAGCTTTTATTAGCTTCTTTGAGCTAATGAGCCAATATCCTGTTTCTCCCCCTTTGGAATCATCAAAAAGAATGTTAGGATGATAAAAACATCATACAATAATATCAAAGTGCGCCAAAGGGACGGTTTAACAACCATCGAGCGGTTTATACATAAGTCTAAGGAAAATGGGAGAATTGTAACATAAGAGATCCATAAGCTCATTAGTTAGCTAAAAACATGATTTCAAAAAGATTTTAAGACATTTTGAAGCAAGAGAATCATGTAGAAGTTGAAAGTTTCATTGCAACATTTCAACAAACACCTTGTGTGCGTGAAAAATAAAAGAGGTTGCATATAGTCCTTGTAAAGGTTTCAAGTCAAAAATTTTCATATCATCAATCAACCTCATTTCAAAGCTCAAAAAGATCATATGCACCATATGCAACATTTGTCCATCAAATAAGAAGCTCAAAGTATATTCTCAAGGGTTCAACCCAATTGAGATAAGCTAAGAATGATCAAGGCATTACAAATGCCAAAAATTAGAACATCTATTAAGTAATAAGTCATGCCTTACACAATACATGTATCAAATGTCAAAAGTCCCAATATATCTAACTAAGCATAATGATCAAAGTATCAAAAAAAGCACTTTTACCATCAAGTACTTCATACCAATTATCAAACAATGCTTAAATTAGAGTATTTTTACCATCAAATACTCCATCAAAATAATGATCATCCACAAGTCATTATCAACTTGCAATTTTAACCCTTTTAAGAAAACAAGCAAATATCATTAGTATGAAATAGTTTTACAAAAGTTCATAAAAATGCAAAGCAACATTAATGAAAATGCTAGAAAGTAAAGGAAGGGAGGGACATCAATCTTCGTCGAAGAGAAGCAAGTTAGGGAATGAGATCTTTGATAAATTTCTTCAATTTGCCGATTGACTTTTTCAAACTAGAATTTTCCTTTTTCACAACCCGGAGCTCTTTTATAAGAGAGACCGCATCTCTAAATGTTTCTCTTTCCACTTTGGCCATTCTCTCTTTCAGATTAAGATCTTCAACATCCAACTCGTCTTCATCTCCTTCCTCATTTTCTTCCTCCCTAATTTCTTGTTCATTTCCCACATTTTCTTCTTCATTTACCTCTTCATTTCTTTGTTCGTCAAACTCACCTCTTTCAATATTTTCAACCTCATTGTCATTAAAGAAATCATCCCGAGGTTGTTGTTGATGTCGGCACGTCCCTAAGCGGCTTTGGTAGGAACCCGTGGTAAATATCGTCGCATTCTTACCATTTGTAGAATGTTGTCATTATCAAAATCATTGTGATGAATTTCATTATTCATTTCATTTTCGGGTATCCCGATAAATATAGGAGACGGCAAATCAAATTACCCAAGGTATATTTTTCTTGGTAAGCTTTCTAGATTCCAATAGGCAATACACAAAGATTGCCCCATAATTTACTCTTTCTCCTTGAACAATCTTATAGGTGAGAAAGAGTTCGAGATTACTTGGAAGTTTTCTTCCTTTCCACAAACACAATAGGAGCAAATGATAGATATAATCCGATAATTTGGCGGCATTGCAGTATGTCACTTCGGGATATACTCCTAAAAAGGTTTTCACATCATCTAGTGAAACACCTAAAATGTTATCATCAATAGCGCAATCCACATTGACCACTCCATCATTTGCACGTTAAAGTGATTACAAATATCGGCCAATGTCCATGAAAAATGCCTACCATTAACAAATGTGTGAAGTTCCAACGGATTATCTAATGAGGCATCAACAATCCACATATTTGCATAAAAAAGTCTTATAAGCTCGTCATCATAATGCAAACACGGATTATCCCAAAGTGAAACCCATCCTTGAATTTCAAAATAAGCTCTAATATCCGGAAATTCATCATGAAATGCTTGAAAACGAACCATACGAGTGCATGCAATTTTCTTATCATTCAATCAATATTCTCATAATGTTCCTCCCAAGTTTGTTTAAAAATCGAAATCTATTAGCTCACAGAGGGAGGCTCGTAGAGGAGTGATAACTTACTAGAGTCCCAATGAATGCTCGATTTTGAAACCTCACTCTTAATTCGACAATCTCCTCTTCCGTAGCCGATTTTGATAGTCTCTTGTAGAATATCATCTTGTTAGGGATTGGAAGAAGATTCTCCCCCTTTGCCTCCTTCTCCTCTTTTGAGGATTTCGTTGATAGAATTTCTTGGAGGCGCCATATATGAAAGATTCTTGTGAAAATAAGAAGATTAGCAACAAGAATCGTGAAAAATGATGAAGAATTGAAGATTGTAGAAGAAAGGGATGAAAGAATCGCCGCTAAGGGTTTGAGGATTTTTGTGTTGTTATGAACGAAAGGCGAACGTTTTTATCCGGAAAAATAGCACAGGCGACCGGTCGAGGTAGGCGACGGTCGGCGTGCGAAGCGACGATCGCCCTGCTTTGACCGTCCCAGTGCAATTTTTCTTTTTCCAAAATTCGATTTTTCACCCCAAAAGTTTTAAAACTTGCAAAAAGAATATTATTGGGTTATATCCAACAAATATGGGTTTTGGGAAAACATATAATCGAGAAAATCGAGACATAACAAGTAGTGCCTTTTAAGAGAATATTTGCAAAATCATTTAGGGGCACTTAAGGGGTTAAAATGAAATATCTTGAAAGATATGTGCATAAGCATAATATCGAGTTCTAAGAAAAATACGAGTGAACGTACCTCGATAGTTTAAGGAGCTTGATGACGTAATAGCCAATGAATATGAGATACATATCCTACACAATTCTTAGACAAAATTTGCACAAAAAATATAAGTGTAGGCAAGTAATAGGAGATATCAAAAAGAGCTTATGCTATAAGATTTCATAAGAGATAATAAGCCACATAAGTGTAATTAAATGCTCAAGAGTTTTAGAAAATCATGCAAGGTCTTCTATTAAAAAATTGAAACTCACAAATATATAAAAGACCTACATTAAAAAAATATTTGAAAACTCATTTTGCAATTAAGACATAAATAAAAACATGCATATAATTAAGATAAAATGCATATATAAATGGAGAGATACGGTTTACCAATTACGCCATTTCCATGGGTTGTGTCTTTCCCATTGTTGATGATATCTTCCCATTGAGAAGTCACTTTGTTGATGATGACTTCTTTGATTACTCCATTTCAAGGTTTGTTACCTTCCCTTTGTTGATAGTCTCTTCTTTTTTGAAGATCATCTTATTGATGATGTCTTTGCCATTTCAAGATTATGTTCTTCCCAATTTTGATTATATCCTCTTTTTGGAAATTGGCTTTGTTGAGAATAGTTTCTCCTTCTTTGATCAAATGAAACGGTCATTTGATGTCTTCTTAGCGGTATGAATTTTCTTGATCATTATTTCACGGGTACCTAATATGACATTATTTTATGGTACCCTCATGTGTTTGGGTCCTTTGGGATTAGTCTTGAGACTTTTAGGTCTCCAATGATAATTAGAGCTATTTTAGCTTGACAAAAATTAGCTATGACCCTTTTTACGCAATAGAAACATGTAATAATACTAGGAGCATAATGACCAACATGCTTAGAGACTTGATTCTTTTTCATGTGATTGACATCCTTAGGCTTATGATCAAGTTCTAGTTTCGAACAATTAACAATCTTGGTCATTTTATCGGTACTAAGTTGGATTTAGATAAATCATTTTTCAAGCAATTTATATCCTCAATAAGAGTACTATTTTTTCTTTTTCAAGGTTTCTAACCTTGTCAAGTGTGGTGGTGTGAGCACATGATAGTGATTCATAGGAAGTAAATAGACTATCCTTGTCATTTTTCAAAACATTGAATTCATTTTTCAAATTTTTGTATTTAACAAGTAAGCTTTGAAATTCATTTTGAAGTTCATCATAATCATTTTGCAAATCACTATAATCATTTTGAATGACAATATCATAGGAAGTAGAGGGTTTAAGACATACCTCGTTTTCTTCATTGATGGCCATAAAACAATATTCAACTTCTTCATAATTGGAAGTTGTAAGAGGCTTGTTCCTTAGATTTGAACTTGTACCCCCTTTGAGAAGTAGATGCTTTTGTTTGACTCCTTTCATTTGCAACTACTCCATAGATGGCTTCTAATTTTTGCCATACTCCATGTGCCGATTTTATTCATGCAATATGTTCATATTCCAAATTAGTAAATGAACAATACAAAATATTGAGAGCTTTACCGTTTAAGGAGATGATTTTCTCTCTTCATCATTGAGCTTTTTGAAGCCTTTTGAGGTGTGTGGTGTATCTTTCGTCGGAATGGATTCTCCATTAATGACGGTATTCCAAATGTCGAACCCGAAACCTTGTAGATAGCATTCCATTCTTTCTTTCCAAAAATTAAAATTTTTGGAATCAAATAGTGGTGGCTTGGTGGTGGAGGTGCGGATAGATGAGCTTTGTTTAAGTGGCCGACGATCGTTTTCTCTTCACTCGCGATGTGAAACGAGCTTGCCAAAGAGTTTGGCTCACGATCTTTTGATAAGTGTGAATTTTACATGTGTTTCGATGTGTATTTCGAGCTATAATGATAAGTAAACATGCATATACTCGCGTTAAATGTTACATATTCACTCCTTGTGGAAAAGATATTACACTTTGCTTATTTTGTAGGAATTTCATGATATTTGAAGCTAATTGAATAAGAATATGAGGAAAGCAAAGTAGAAACGCGGAGAATTGAGTGGATATACGAAACATGAAGCCTAAAAGAGCGAAAGTTGAATGTTCACGGAAGAAACAGGGGCACGGGTTAGGCGTGCCTCAAGCCACCACCGTGCACCCCGTATAAGGTTGATTGAAGGCTGCGACAGCGCACGGGTAGCCCATGCATGGGCGCACCACCCGTGCGCCCTACTGAGAGAGTCGAGGATATCTCACGGAGTGGGCGCACGGGTAGGCCGTGCTCCGACGCACCACCCGTGCGCCCTACAGAGAGTTGGGGTATTCAAGAGGTGGCGCACGGGTAACCGTGCGTGGCGCACCACCCGTGCGTCTGTACTGAATCCCATGTCTGACATTAAGCCCTAAACATGATGGGGAGTATAAAAAGGCTTTTTTGGGGCGCGCACAGGGGGAATTCGGCATTTTTGGGATCTACAACACAAGACAAGAGTCAACTCTTGGAAGGAGACATCAAGGAGATAATCGGGTTGCATCGGAGCTTGAAGAACGGAGATACATCGAGAGATTGTCGGCGTTCCTAAGTTTTCTTACTTCTCTTTTAGTTTCACTCTTTTAGTTTCATTTGTAATGACTTTGAACACTTTGTGTGTAAGTTGTTTAATCATGTGTAGCTAAACCCTTGTGATTTCGGGTTTTGGAAGTAGATTAATGAACTCTTGTTGAATGTTTTAATCTTAGTTGAAGTTATTGTCTTGAAGCCTATTTGAGTACTTTGAGCTTATTCTTGTTTTATCACTTGGCCAATGATTTAACTTGTTTGATATATTGATTCATAATTCGAGAGATGAGTTTCAATATTAGATCTTAAGTACTTGACACGAATATTTGCATGAATCGAGAGGTTTGCGAATATTGTGAGGACATTTGATCTTTGATGCTTTTTTGGGAGTTGTGTATCTTATGTTGAGTAGAGATCTTTAGCATAGATATTTCAATCTACATTTTATATGCATCTCGAGAGGGAGGATAAAATAGCTTTGTGATCGTCTTATAGGAATATTGATAATAACCTTGGCTTTGATTTAATCGACAACAAGAGGATTATTAATCGAAACCTTAACTCGGAAATCCATTTCATCATCTTGATCTTCTTTCATTTGTGTTATCTTATTTTCGTGTTTTAGTGATTTAAATTGTCTTAATCTCAAAACAACAACCATCAAATATTGATCGTCTAAATAAAAGTAAAACTATCTTGGTTCAATACTTGCCTTTATTGATTTATTAGTCTCCGTGGATACGACCTTGCTTACCCTATTCTATAAACTACACCGTATAATTTGCGGTGAAGCTAAAAATAAAGCGAACAAGTTTTTGGCGCCGTTGCGGACTAATACAATTTGGTGCTAATATTGCGATAGATAGAATTATTCTTAATTTAGACATTTTTCTTTTATTATTTATTTTTTTTTTTTTTGTGTGACTTGAATTCCACATTATTTGACTTGTTTTTCTAGTTTGGTCCGGGTAGTGTATGAACACGCGCTCCAAGCGGGGACTTAATACCGCTCATACCTAGGAAGTTGAGGCTTTCGTGAGGAGAATCGAGTCTTTACCACTAGACGAAAGTGAAAGACAACACAATCCGATAATGGGGGATTTGAATGAGTTACCAATACCGCCAAACAATGGTGGAAACGAGTTACCGATCTTGGTTCAACAAACAAGCCATTCGTGATTACTTTCGACCACAAACGAATCGTAATTACGGTGGTATTGCCCATATTCCCATCAATGCCAACAACTTCGAGCTCAAACCGCACTAATCAATATGGTGCATGAGAATCGATTTGGGGGTTTGCAACGAGAAGATCCTAACTCTCACCTTGCCCATTTTATCCAAATATGCAATACGATCAAGATGAACGGAGTCTCGGATGACGCCATAAGATTGCGCCTATTCCCATTCTCTTTACGGGATAAGGCGAGAAATTGGTTAGGTACTTTGACGCAAGGAAGTGTGAGCACTTGGGATGATTTGAGCCAAAAGTTTTTGTTTAAATTCTTTCCACCAAGCAAAACTTTGCGGCTCAAAAGTGAGATCACTCAATTCCGACAATTTGACTCAGGAGCCTTTGTACGAGGCTCAGGAAAGATTTAGGGATTTGTTAAGAAGATGTCCACAACACGGCTTTCCGGAGGATCATGATTATGTTTCTTTTACAATGGTCTAATGGGGCAAACGAGGGCCTTTGTTGATGCCGCCCGGGAGGAGCTTTGTTGGCAAGGTTTCCACAAGATGCCTTAAATCTTCTTGAGGAAATGGCCATGAACGATTACCAATGGCCATCGAAAGATCCAATGTACAACGAGTAGCCGAAATCTCGAGAATCGGACCCTATCAAAACATTGTCGGCACAAGTAGCGGCTTTGACAACTCAATTGAATGTATTTACGAATGGGCGGAAGCAGATACGAGCACGGGTAGTGAAGCTCTTCTATATCCGATGGAAGAGATAAGTTATGTGAATAACTGGAATTTCGGCAATTTCGGAATAATTCAAACCCAACGCACTACCATCCAGGGTTGAGAAATCATGAAAATTTTTCCTATGCAAATACAAAGAATGTGTTACAACCTCCACCGGATTCAATGCTCGAGTGGAGGCGGTAATGGGAGGAGGCAAATCGTCGTTGGAAGATATACTCACCTCTTTCATAAATCAATCTAGTCTTTCATGAATGAGACGAGGAGCCGCCTCGATAAGCAAGACACTTAGGATGGATAAGTTAGAACAACAAGTGGCAAGCTCAATAAAGAACGGAAACTCAAATAGGTCAATTGGCTGCAATTGTGGGGAGTCAACATCAAAGGGTCAATTTCCAAGCAACACGGAGAGGTCGGCAGGAACATTGCAATGCCATCCATGTGTGGGGTGGAAAAGAGAATGAAGAGTCCGAAAATGCTGATATTGGTGTGGCGTCGGAGTCACGCACGACGACCGTATATCAACGCGCGACCAGGTCGTGTGTGATGTCGAACCTACCATTCAAATTCGGGGAAATGAGAAACGAAGCCCAAGAAGCGATATGAAAGTTAAAGGAGGAACCGAGCAACAAATAGATAAACAAAAAGAGCAAGAAACGTGAATCGTATCCTAACTCTAATTTGTTGAAATATAATATTCCTCTTCCCTTTCCCGATTGTTTCACAAGACTAATCTGAATAATCAATTTGCTAAATTTGTGGGCATGTTTAAAAATTGCACATTAACGTTCCTTTTGCGAAGCAATGAAACAAATGCCAAATTATGCGAAGTTTTTAGGGAAGCGATGTCCAACAAGAACAAATGGGCGGAGAATGGGATTGTAAACTTGACGGAAGAATGTAGCGCACTCATACAAAGGAAAATACCGCAAAAGGTGAAAGATGCGGGAGTTTCACTATCCTTGTACAATAGGCGATATTTTCTTTGATAATGTACTTTGTGATCTAGGATCTAGTATTAATTTGATGCCACTTTGTCCGTTCTCGGAAGCTTGGACTCGGAGAAGTGAGACCATCCACGGTCACCCTACAACTCGCGGATAGATCACTCGTATATCCAACGGGGATACTAGAAGATGTGCTCATAAAAGTCGATAAATTCATATTCCCGTGGATTTTCTAGTCTTAGATATGAATGAGGATTGTGAAACCCCTCTTATACTTGGGCGTCCATTTTTGGCAACCGCGGAAGCACTAATAGATGTTAAGAAAGGGGAGCTTACATTACAAGTTGATGATGGCGTATTTCATTTTCCGTTTTCCGGAATATGAAAGGACATGATGATCTTAATGGTTGTAAAACAAAAACAATTGCTAATTTCGTACTCAAGCCAATAGCTTGAATAATTGTGTGCATTTTAAAGATAATATGCGGGGATTATCAATGAAGGAGAAGGAAAGGCACAAAAAGTCGAAGTTGAACCAAGAGCGTGCACGTACCATTCGCACGATGAAGAGGAGAACATATGGATAGTTGACGAGCATGAAAAACCTCCTTTAGTAATGATCAAGGAGGTGTAAACCAAGTGAGCGGGATTGGCATGGAAAAGCGCACAATGAGGTGACAAGCCTCATTTCGCAAAGATCATAATCGGAATCAAAAGGCGTCAAGCTAACGGCGTTAAAATATAGCGCTTGTTGGGAGGCAACCCAACGGTTTTTTGTGTGTGTTTAGTTTCATAGTTGTGTGATTTGAGTGATTTGATTTGTGTATTTCTTTTAATGAGTGTGATTAGTGTGTTTTTGTTTCATTTTCGTGCGTTTTTGAAAAAAAAAAAAAATATACCCAATTCATCAGTGCGCGCACGGGTAACCCGTGTCGCGCACACCACCCGTGCGCCTGCGAGAGTTGGGCAAATTCACGGGTGGCGCGCACGGTAGGCCGTCTTGACGCACCACCCGTGCGCCCTGCGAGAAGAGGGATAAATTAGACGAGTTTTAAAACTGTTCTTCATTTTCAAAACTCTCCAACTCGCGCGCACTTCCTAACCTCCATTGTTTTGAAATTTCTCCAAGTTTTCACTCTAATTTGTCACATAATCCCTCCCCACCACAATTGAACTTCACTTTGCATCGAATTCACATTTGCTTGAAGAATTGTGAGCAAAAGCACTAGGGTTTAAATCCTCCACTTCGAGTTTAACTTAGAGAATTAGGTAAGAACACCGTTTCTCCTTGTAAATTCGTTGTCAATTATGTATTAGGGATCATGATAGGTGCTTATTTTGATATTTTTGCTATGAATTGTGTGAATTATTCTTTGAGGCAAATTATCAAACACCTTGTGGGCTTGTGTAATTGAGGAGATTTAGGGTGAATTGTTGATGAATAAGGCATGGCCAATGATTGTTGATAAAAATACTTGTCTAGAATGGCCATAATATTTGCTTGCTTAGGGTAGTTGATCTTTGATGCTTTTGGGAGTTGTGTATCTTATGTTGAGTAGAGATCTTTAGCATAGATATTTCAATCTACATTTTATATGCATCTCGAGAGGAGGATAAAATAGTTTTGTGATCGTCTTATAGGAATATTGATAATAACATTGGCTTTGATTTAATCGGACAACAAGAGGATTATTAATCGAAACCTTAACTCGGAAATCCATTTCATCATCTTGATACTTCTTTCATTTGTGTTATCTTATTTTCGTGTTTTAGTGATTTAAATTGTCTTAATCTCAAAACAACAACCATCAAATATTGATCGTCTAAATAAAAGTAAAACTATCTTGGTTCAATACTTAGCTTTATTGATTTATTAGTCTCTAAAGTGGATACGACCTTGCTTACCCTATTCTATAAACTACACCGTACACTTGCGGTGAAGCTAAAAATAAAGTGACAGGATACCACTTGTAAGTCCAAGCGGCTACGATAATCTAGAGGGGGTGAATAGATTATCTCCATCTTTTCGATTTTACCCTCTTTTTCGAACCGAATGCTCAAAGACAATAATAAAGTGCGGAATGTAAATAACACACGTCGATTTAAAGAGGTTCAACCCACACAGGGGCCTAATCCTCTACCACCCCAAAGTATATCAGGGATGGATTTCAAAAAAGAAAAAGAATTTTATTAATTACCAAAATTAATACAAATTCAACTTACAACACCTTGAAGAGCACCACACTCTTCTTCAACACCACCTTTGGAGATTACCACAATCTCTCTTTGAAGATTACCACAATCTTCCTTTAACGGCACTTGTGAAGATTACCACAATCTTCAACCTTGAAGAATACAAAATTCTTCAACACCTCGATAAGAAGATCACCACAATCTTCTTCACCTATCACCTAGATCATCCAGTGTGTTCTTACACAAGAACACTCACAAGGATATCTTGTGTTTGAATGATAACCAAAGATCAAGATTACAACTCAATAATGAATAATACAATTTGAGTGCAAGGTGTAATCAAGAATAGCCTAGACCTCAAGGATGTGAAAGTGATAAGCTAGGCAAATTTACAACAAGAATAATAACAATGAAAGACCAAGTATTTGCTTGAAGTGTATCTTGTTGTGTTGTATCTCAATTGTTGTATTGGTTGCTCCAAAACTTCCTCTATTTATAGGAGATGATTGATCAAGCATAGACTCCTCTTGGGGATTGAAAATCTACAGAAAAATACAATTAAAATCAAGAATATAGTGTTAGAAATCAATCCCACAATTTAAGGAAATGTGTCATTGTCAAACGGTCATATTTTTTCTTTGTCAATACAGGCGCCGGTCATCGCATTTACGAAATAAGAGAAATAAGAACACTTTGAAAATTTCAACAGGCGGCCCGGTCGACATAGGCCGACAGGTCGACCCTTGTCTCAACCGGTCCCTTAACATAAAAAACGAAGAGGTTTGTTCTGTTTGAACACTGACATTAACAGTGCCGGTCGACCGGCCGACCCTGGCGGCCGTCGGTCGACGGCCGGTCGACGCCCGATGAAGCGGGCGGTCGACCGCCTGTTTTTGCTTCCGTCTCATTTTCTGTTTCTAAAAACATCTTGGTCACGGGTTGCCCTATAGGGCGGCCGGTCGACCACGAGACAGTAAATGTTGTCCAATTTATTTGTCGAAAATAAAACTCAAGAAATACTCCGAAAATTTAGTAAAAATATTTTAAACCTATCGAGAGTATTTAGACAATATTTAGGAACTGTTATAGGAGTAAAAACCCATTGATATAAAATCATTAAAAGTGTTGTCCATTATTATCAAAAATAAACTTGAGGAAATACTCCGGAAAATATTAAAACCATTTTAAATCATTTAGGAGTATTTGGACAACCTTTAAAAACATTGTTTTGGTGATAAAATAAAATCATCAAAATTAAGATAAAAACATGTATCAAGCAGACTATACCGATTCAGCAAGTGCGAAAGAAGTTTCTCAAAGTTGAAGCTCATTAAAACTTTTCTCCGATCAACCATGTCACAAAGAGAGATTGAATGGGTTAGCTATGTTATCAATTGAGAAATGAATTATTGAGCAACTTGATTATACATACTTGATTAATACTTTTGTTGCCAAAAGCGTGAGGCGGGTTGTATTTAAATAATTACTTTGAACATGGTTACCATATATTATTTAACTAATTTTGTACATTATAGAAAGCTTATTTTTTAAATATTAATTTATGTTATTTTTAAATTAGTGAAAAAAGGCCCATTTTAAAGTTTGACTCGGGCGAAGAATTGCTAGGCACGGCCCCGGTTCTTGCTAATGTGTTATGTAAGATGAAATATGCCTTTTTAACCTCCTCAAATGCCTTGAGAACAATCTTGTGAAATGATAATCTTATATCTGCTTCTCGAAAAAGGCCCATCATGTCCTCTGTCTTGATTGACTCAACTGGGAATGTTATTTATGGTGTACTTAAGATTGTCGATAATTTAGGAAAAAAATTACTTCATATACGAGAAAGTGTGTTGCGAGAAATGCATGTTTTTAGAGGAAGTGATTTCTTTTATGGGGTACTCTTTTTCCTATCAAAAGTTTTTCCCAATGGGCTTTACTTTGGTAGTTTTTAACGAGACCCCCTTTTTTTAAAAAACTAGTTGCTTGCTTGTAAGCGATGCACACTATATTTTTTTAATAATATTTTGTATTTATTAAAAAAAAATTATCGTGAATAATGAAAAACGAAAAATAATTGCGAATCGAAGTATGTAGTGTTTGCATGTATAAGCCGAAGTTATATAAGTTAATTGGAAATGTTTGGTGAGTAGGAATTGCAAAAGTGTGTTATGTAAGTGCAAAAGTTAAACCAAGGTTGAGAACCATAATCGAAATTTAAAGCACTCAATAATGTAGCGTAGAAGCAAAAGTTGTCATTTGATGAGAAAATAGTAAAAACTACTTTTTTTTTAGTCAAAAGCGATAATCACTTTTTTAAGAGTTTGTAAACACACTCAAAAAGCAGGAGATAAGAAGGCACCGTGGAAAATTTTCCTAAAGTTCATTTCCCTAAAGTTTTTAAAAAAAAAAAAAAAAAAGTTGTAGTTAAAATTAAATATATGAATTTGCCCTCCAAAATTTTGATAAAAACTTCAAACAATTTTTGCCCCCACAAAGTTAAAATCCGCGTCGTCATTCTTTGTAAGAAGGTGATGTTTGAAACACATACTGTAAGTGGAAAATGAACATGTTCTCATACAAAATCCAAGTAATAATTGAGAGCAAGATCTTTGGCCGATTTGTGCCCAAAATGACACATTTACTAGGTTGTACTTATTGGCAATTGTTCCGGACCACGAATAGAGGCGGCATCAAAGAACCAAGAACGGCCTAGAACAACAATGGATGAGACGACTCAATTATTTGGCGATAAATTCATCGATATCATATGAGATGGGATATTATACAAGATAGATTCCAAGTACTCTTCGACGTTATTATTTATGTCGAATTCGGAGGAAAACCATCGAGAAATCGTCGTGTAACGTATGTCAACGAATTACCGCCGGAGAAGATATCGACTTCACTAATATTAGTTTTTTTTTTTTGATAACTCGGCCTTCCAGGCATACGCTGACTATGCCTGAGGACAACGACTCGGCTCCTCATTCTTTGCCAAGGTAAAACGCGGGATGTGCACACACTGCTGCTAGTGTTCGACGGTCTCTGGCGGCGTACAACCGGATCCTCCCAGGTAAAGAGAACAATTATGTTCGACCCTCCCGAAAGTTTTTGAGGCCCCAAAACGTTCGTTCCGAAAATGTCGGAGAAAGTGTTAAACCGGATGTTGTAACACTTTATGAAATATACGCAGTGGAAAAAGAACACACGAAGTAAAATTTATCTACAAGTTAAGAATAACTTGTAGAAGTGTCAATTATGACGAAATCACTAGTTGAAAATATCTTTAGTACAACTCGAATATGAATGATTCAACTAGTCAGGAAAAACGAACTCTATTGAGTAGATCTGTTCTATGTAAATTGCTTCGCCCAAAATATCTTCAAACTATTCTATGAAACCTAACAAAACAATGAATGGACGAAAATAAATCAACAAGACTCGAAACCTGGACTAAGTGTTATTCTCCATGATGCGGACACTTCGAAGAACACTCTGTGTGTTTTTTTGACAAAGACTTAGAATCTTGTTGCTTTTCTCTCTCGATTGTATCTCTCGTGTATTGCTCTGTGAATTTCGTGGTTCGGGGTGTATGAAGAATGATGGCGGTCCTCTCTTTATATAGGACTTGAGTCCTTGATCTTCTTGATGTCCAAGATTCCTTGATGTTCTTGAATTCTTGATCTTCTTGATGTCCAAGACTCCTATTCATAAAAGGAAACAAGGAAAACACAAATATGGAACCAATAGGATTCTTTATAAGTTAGGAAAAAAATAACTGACTCCTACAACTTCTAGAGAATCAAATCCTATTAAAGGTAGGAATCCAAAATAAATCTTTCCCATATTTATTAAAATTCTAAGTTTGGAATAGTCTAGAAAGGCAAAATCAAAAATTCTTTTTATTTCAAAAACTCGATTAAAATGTAGGAATTAAAATTCTAACAATCTCCCCCTTTTTGCCTTTCTGGACAAAACAAATCAAATCAAAACTTGAAAATTAGAACTCCCCCTGAATTAAATAATCCCAGTTCAAGTGTTGAACAAAATGTCTTATCAAGTGTTGCAACCTTTCCTAAATCACCTGCACGTTAGTAGCAGAAACAGGTATATAAAAACTAATTGCAAAGTTCTGAGGACATACACACCCTAACTAAGATTAAATCTAAAAACCATCAGTTTAAACCATCATCACAACCAAGCCAAAAACAAAGTGTTCAAAAAATTATTCAGATACAAATTTCAATCATATCTCCCCCTCAATATGTGCATCTTCAGGAGCACTACTTGTGCTTGCACCCGGATCACCACCAGCTGCATCAGCTCCCCCTGCTTGTGTGCTCGGAATCACATTCTCAGCCGGAACATGACTCGCTTCTCCCCTTTTTGTTGAAAGCTTGGAGAGAATGTCTTGAAATTGAGCTTTGTAGGCCACGTAGTATCCCAACTGCTTTTGAGCATTCAAAATGGTTGTCTGAGCAGTGGAAATAGTTTGCTGAGCAAAGATGATCTGTTGATCGGCAAATGTGATTTGACCCTGCACAAAATCAAGTGACAAAGGAACAGAGCCTGCAAAAGATGGGTTAGAAGCAGTGTCAACAGAGAGGTTGGGAACACTGGGCATGACATCTGGCAGGACAGTTTGGGGAACATCTGCCCGAGCTGCTGGTTCATCATCCGAAAAATATAATGGCAGATCAACTTCCCGCTTGGTCCTATCCATAAGCTTGGGAGACACAGAAATCATCTCAGGGAGCAAAGTAAAGGATTCATTTGGCAGTTTATCAAACCCTTGAGAGCAAAGAATCAGATAGATGGTGCTGGGAAATGGCAAAACACCAGAGGCAGAGGAAGACTCAGCCTGCCTCAAAACTTGATCGAAGACTAGTTGACCAAAATTTAAAGGCAGCCCTTTCCCAATCAAATAAATGACCCTAGCCTGTTCCCGTGTAACACTAGATGAATGGGAGGATGGAACCCAATTGGACAAAGCAATTTTAAACAGCACACCATAGAGGGAAGTCAAAGCAGAGGAAGACACCTTTTTAGGATGAGCAGGCCACAAATTCATGCGATTCCCAGTTAAAACTCTCAGAACCATATTAAAATCTCTGACTTGTCGACCCTCCTCACAATCAGGTGTCCCAAAGAATTCATTAATCACCGACGGATTGAATTCATAAAGCTTATTCCGAACAAACACTTTTCCAAATTTGCTAGATTGCTTATTTCCCACATCATAAGTTAAATTCGCATAAAACTCATGGACAACTTTTTCAATATATGGAACAGCAGTGTCGATTGTGTTAACAAGAGATCGTGATGTAAAAATTTGTTTAAATTGTACCTCTCAAAAGAAGTGTGATCGCGGACTTTTTCTTCAATAAACTTGCGTCCCTTGAACACTTGGTAGCGGTCGGCAGCATCGGCGGAGTAGAAAAATTCAGAGTAAACATCGGAGAGATCGTACTCTGAGTCAGATGAGGGTGCCGGTGTTCCAACATTGTCCTCAACATTTTCTGAATCACTTTCGAGAGACATCCGGATAATTTTCTCGGTGAGGTTGGCTCCACGGGTTCATAGGGGATGGTTTAGAAGATCGAGGTCCAACCTTTACCCCAAATTTGCGATAATATCCACAAGTACTGGGCGTGGTGCATCATCATCAAAGGGAGAATTTTATCCGTCGGGCTCATCGTCATCGGACAACACAACCTTGTGATGTGGTTGTGGTCGTCTATGAGACACCACAAACCGAGTAGTATCTCGCCATCGAGAATTAGTTGATCGAGCAAGCGAGACGAGGGCACGTCAACGTCATCTCCCCTGTTTGGGATCCTTCACCCGTGTCGATTTCTTTTTCTTCAAAACCCCTAGGTAGGTGAGGTTCTTGAAAAACTCTTGGGAGAGTAACCCCTTTGGCGTTTAGAGCGTCTAGGAACCGGAGTACCAACAGAGTCGACCAATTGGACTATGAATTTCTTGTATGATTGCGAAATCGGGGTATCCTCAACATTGATGGCATTACCCTCTTCAGGGTACAATTTTATGAGCAGGAGAAGGAGGTTTGGCATATTCCACTACGGCGAGGTTTCCTGTTCTGTTCAAGTGAGGATTGGATGTCGTGGCGAGTGCGAGGCGTCGAAGAGGGACGGATTCCTCAACATTTGGAGCAAGGGGCGGAATTTTTGAAGAGGAGTCCTCGATCGCGGCCATGGGAGATGTTTGTTTGGAGATTTGATCGCTTTGTGGAGAAGTGGGTTTCTCGAGGTAATGGGTTGTGCTTTTACGCGATGGTGGTGGAGTGTTGGATTTTGTTGGTGATGGTGATGGAGTCTTGCTAGGGCTCCCAAAAAGCTTACGAAGAAGACTGTTACAAATTTATCCATGGCTTAAAACACTGCTGTGAGGTCTGGGTGAGAGAAAAAGTCGAGAGAGAGATAGGGAGTAATGCGAGTTGGAAAGCGTGAGTAAGTAGGCACAAGAGTATGCATGTTATAGGGAAGGGGTCATAAGTGTTTCAATCACATCAATCCACATGCCCCTAGAAATAAGGAGATTATATGGGAAATAGAGAAATTCGAATTTTAAAAAAATTAACCCAGATTTTGAAAAACAATCAAATAATTAAGGATTTTGCATACTTGTAACAACTAACCAAGGATATAGATAACTCTTTTGCAAGATTTCAATCAATCACCCAAATCTCCATAAGGCACACAACTCCACTTTTCATAGGATACCAAGAAATCCAAGATTTTAGAAATAGAAAAATAAATATCTCATATCTTCTATTATTACCAAAAATGTCGAGCCAAGAATTCACCAAATTATGCGCCTAAAAAATGCCTATACAAAATTAATAAAAACGCACACAATGTGTAAATGGATCACGATCTGTGTTGTTCCAAATGTTGCAACATCTTGAAAGACACTGCACTAAGCAGATTCAATGAATTGCAATCCAGTACCCAAAGATAAGGATTTTTCGAGTTTTTTTCAAAGAAACATGACAGATTTGCAAAGTGGGTAGCTTTCACACTAGTCCAAAGGTAGCTCTTTTTCACATTGATCAGCCTCTTGAAACACTTTAAACATATGTAAAAATTGGTCACAAGGAATAGCTTTCACACGAGAGGGTAGGTAGATGTTTCCCTCAAAGGCCTCTAGCCATGATCCGTAATTTTTTTTTTACTCATCAACGGGAAAATAACAAGAATAAAATATGCATTTGGAAAGATCAACTCACATCGTTTTCCAAGTGAAATCCAATAGTCACTAGTTCAAAACCACAATGATGTTCCGGACATGCAAATATGATCCTATAATGCGGGGATGTCTAAAAAAAGAAAAAAAGAATAAAAAGAGAGAGAGAAAATATGCAGTGTGTGCAGATGTTACAGCAGGTGATGTGTGCAATCTTTGTAACATATCGTGAAACTTGATTTAGAGAAACACGAGGCAAGAGATTTTCGCAGTTTGAAAACCTCTCAAAATCTAAAGCTTTGGTGAATATGTCTCACTTGGTGATTTTCAAGTACTAATATACTCAATGCGAACAATATTTTTCTCAACCAAATCTCGAATAAAATGGTGTCTAATGTCAATGTGTTTAGTGCGAGAATGTTGAACAGATTTTTCGATATATCAATCGCACTAGAGTTATCACAATAAATGGTTAGAATATTCTTGTGTAGACCATAATCCTCTATCATTTGATTCATCCATAGCATTTGAGAACAACAACTTCCAAGCGCCACATATTCGGACTCATGAGTTGAAAGTGACCTTTGATTTTGCTTACGGTTGTACCAAGAAACTAAATTATTTCCAAGATAAAAGCAACCACTGCTTGTGGTACTTTTTCTATCATCAACATCCGCCCGATCGGAATCGCTTTGAATCCAACAAGATTAGTATTTGTATCTTTGGTGTACCAAATCTCAGATCAGTAGTACCACCAACATAACGAATGATTCTTTTTAAAGCTTTTAGGTGAGTGATTTTGGGATCGCTTGATATCTAGTACACAAACACACACTATACATAATATCGGGACGACTAATGATCAAATATAGCAAACTTCCTATCATGCTCCTATATAAGGTGTGATCGACACTTTCAAAGAACATCTTTTCGACTCAATTTTTGACTTGATCCCATTGGGGTTTTTAAGTGAGATGCACTATCTAAGTTGAATTTCTTCACCAAGTTCTTGGCATACTTACTTTGAGAGATAAAAATTCGATGTCGACGCTTGATTTGCAAACCAAAAAACTCAATTCACCAACCATGCTCATTTCGAAGGTAGAAGACATGCATTCAATAAATTCATTCAACAACTTTTGGGAAGAAGATCCAAAGATAATATCATCGCGTAAATTTGAGCAATCATGATATTTTTACCAGACCTTTGAATGAAAAGGGTTTTATCCACTTCACCTCTTTTAAATCCAATTTGAAGAAGATATTGATTAATCTTCCATACCAAGCTCACGGGAGCTTGTTTTAGACCATAGAGAGCCTTTTTAAGCTTATACACATTTAGGTTGTTCAACAAAAGCTTCTTCATTCAAAATACCATTTAAAAAAGCACTTTTAACATCCATTTGGTGAAGGGTAATTCCCAAGTGATGGTATAGCAAGTAACAAACGAATAGACTCAATGCGGGCTACGGGAGCGAAGGTTTCATCAAAGTCCACCCTTCAACTGTGTATACCCTTGAGCAACTAATCGTCTTTATTCGCACAATTCTTCCCGACTCATCAGTTTATTTTTAAAAATCCATTTTGTGTCAATCACATTTACATCCTTAGGTCCGGGAACTAAATACCACACATCATTTTTAACAAACTGATTAAGTTCCTCTTGCATAGCATTTATCCAAAATTCATCCTTTAAAGCTTGAGAGATATTCTTTGGTTCAATGTTAGAAAAAAAGCATTAGGTTCTTACCACAAAGATGCAGGATAGAAGACAAATATCTTGATCTTACCATATCACGATAGTTTACCTTTTTCTTTCCTCCTAATCACGTATTAAGAACTTCACCTATTACCGAGTCGTAGGATGATTTTTTCGAATTTTTCTTGGTATGTCCCGTACATCGATCACGTGGTCATCCATTCTTGATTGATTCGGCCAAAGATCTTGTTCGGTGACTTGAGATTGAGTGAGTCGGTTGCCAAGGTGTCTCATCTGTGTTGTTTGAGAGGTTCCCGCATCTCGCCGAACACTTGGAGCGAGATCCGTAGCGACATCTGTTGATGCGAGCTTGGCTATTTGTTTTGTTTAACTCAATGAGATCGGAGATGTCATCTTCTTGATTTTTCGCAAGGTCGGCGATAATCATCGAAGACAACATTCACAGCAGTTTCCATAATAGTCCTTGTTCGGAGATTAAATACCTGTCACGCATGACTATTAACCGAGTATCCAGAAAGCAGACTTTTATCACTTTTGGAGTCGAATTTGGCAAGTTGATCTCTATCATTTAAGACATAGCACACACATCCAAAAACATGAAAGTTCTTAAGATTGGGTTTTTGCCTAACAAAATCTCATATGGAGTCATAGTACTACCCAATCTCAAGTATACTCGATTAGCAATGTGACAAGCGATTGGGGCCTCGGCCCAAAAAAACGTTTAGTCAAATTCTTTGAACTTAGCATGACTCTAGCCATTTCTTGTAATGTTCGATTCTTTCTTTCCGCTACCCCGTTCATTTGCGGGGTTTTGAAGCGAAGAATTCATGTGAGATGCCCTTTCTATCACAAAAGCCCGAAAACAATGAGTTCTCAAATTCCTTACCATGATCGATCTAATTCTAACAACGGTGGTCTTTGTATAAATTACATATCCTTTTATGCAAATTTGAAAAGACTCAAACACATCAGATTTTTCACGTAAAAATTTATCCATGTGTAAGGAAAAATCATCAACGCATACAAAGGAATATTTCTTACCACCAAAGACTTTCGACCTCAATCGGACCCATGAGATCCATGTGAAGTAATTCAAGACAACGTGTTGTGTGAAAGTGTTGTGACACTTGGTGTGACACCCTAGTTTGTTTTCCTTTTGACACGAACCACATACAAGAGGTATTTTTAGTATTCAATTTAGGCATTCCTCTCATGACCTCATACTTAACCAATTTATCAATCATACGAAAGTTAGCATGACCTAACTTTTGATGCCACAACTCGATTTCACTTAAATTCACACTATGATATGCATGTACACCACCAAATTGATAGCAATTATCTACGGACCTTAATCTGTTAAGACACAAGAGTTAGTGTTGTCATAAACTTTGCGGTGATCTTTATCAAACTTCACATGCATATTATCATCACCAGATGGCTTATCTTTGAGAAGGTTTCTTTGTAAGCCCTTCGACGTGTAGAACGTTCAAAGCTTAAGCAACCCCTTCACATTCAAAGACTTACCAATTATCAATCCACGAGCACCTCCACCATATTTCACCACACCTCCTTCAAGTTGTTCATAGTCAGTCAAATATTCACGAGTACTGTCATGTGTCGTGAACACCACTATCGAAATACCAAGATCCTGCAGGTGTTAGATCTTAAAGAGTATAAACAACATTACACGTTAGTTCGGTTTTGCGAACCTGCGGCCTTTTGAAAACGTGGAGTGTTGTGATAAGTGTTCTGGAGGTGTTAACGAATCGTGAGACATTATTGGTGATGAACTAGAAGACCATTTTAAATCGATTTTAACTTGTAGCGATGGTCCGATATGCCCAGGTTTGTAGTAGATGGTGACAAACGTAATGTCTCCGTTACGACCCTTTTTATTCAAAGATTTAGGCTTTTCAAGGCGAAGTAGAAGGTTTAATTTTCTTTTCTTTCACAAAAACAGGGGTTTTATACCCCGGACAGTTGTTATCACTTCCGAGGGTAATTTCATCTAGCTTAGCTTTACCAGTATTCAACCTTTTTAATGTCTCAAGAGATTTGTCAAGTTGATTTTACCTTTTCCAGTTCCTCATCTTTTCTAGTCAATAGTACCTCAGCGGTTGGAAGTTTTCTTGATTCTTCATTCTCCTTAGTTAATTTTTCGTTCTCCTTTGTGATTTCCGACTTGTTGAATACGTTTGCTCCATTCATGATCTGACTCTTGGTAGCTTCAACAATATTTTGTTCTTCATCATCGGAGTCTTGAACTTCCACGATTATCTGTTTCAACTACGAGAGGTAGATGTTAAGCAAAAATTATCGAAGTGTTGGATAGAGTGTACCTGGTTGGTGTTGGAACATTCCGTGCGACACCACGTGAGACACCAGAGGATTGATCTGCGAAACCTTGTTTTTTCAAAAACCGCCATAAACACAGGATTTTCCTCTTGACTGTGTTTCTTCCTCGGACTCATCATCACTTAAATGAGACAAGTTCATACCTATTTTTCAAGGTGTTAGCACATTCATTAGCATAATGACCAAAAACGAGAACAAGCTTTACATTTTACCTTCTCAATATCAAATTGTTTTAGGTTCTATCTTGATTTTTATCGAGGTAAATTTCTTTGAGGATATTTAGGAGTATCAATTTTAAAAGGTCTTTTGACTTTCGTAGGAAATTGACTTTTGCTTTTGTTTTTCATGATTCTACTAAATTTTTTAGCAAATAAAGCCATTGATTCTTCTCCTAAATCGATTCCTCAAATTCTTTAGTTAGGTGACTAATTCACCAGGTTCCCGGGCAATACCGTAAAAGCAACGCTTTTACCTGGTGATCTCTGGCGACGAAGTTGAGTTCCCAAGTTTTGAGAATCGACCCAACTCATCTAACCGTAATGTTGTGATACTTGGCGATTCTTCTATATGACAATTTTGACGTCGATCTTTCGGTAAGGATCGCATCATCTTGCCAACCAGATCTTGAGTTTGAAATTGGTTCACCAAGAGATTGAGATTCATTAGCAATGTCGCATAGCCTTCCATGATACGAAGTGATGTCTTCATCCTCCTCCATCTTTAAGTTCTCAAACCCGACGTTCGGATGTCGCGATTTGGAGAGAGTGGACACTGCGAGATCCTTCGCAATGTCTTTGTAAGGCCTCCCATGCATCTTTAGTGCAGTATAATTCTGAGATAATTTTGAAGTTATTGAAATCTACTACACCAAAGTGCGTTGAGAGCTTTTGAGTTGTAGTTCGATTGGATATTATCATTGGACGATTGATCTCATCACGAGTTACGAAGTCCCCATCTTTATCTTGAATTTTCGGAGGAGTCCAACCAACCAAAAGCGCACGCCAAGCTTTCTCATCAATTGATTTGATAAAGGCACGCATCTTTATCTTCCAGTTGAGTAGTTTGATCCGTCCAGCATTGGAGGGACGGAACATAACAGCCATCCGATTATCCATTGCGTAGTTCGAGCGTAGGATCAACACTTAGTGTAATCAAGTGTTGGCTCAGATGCCAATTGAAAGTTTTGAGGCCCCAAAGCGTTCGTTCAAAGAATGTCGAGAAAGTGTTAAACCGGATGTTGTAACACTTTATGAAACATGCGTGGAAAAAGAACACACGAAGTAAAATTTATCTACAAGTTAAGAATAACTTGTAGAAGTGTCAATTATGTGAAATCACTAGTTGAAAATATCTTTAGTACAACTCGAATATGAATGATTCAACTAGTCTAGGAAAAACGAACTCTATTGAGTAGATCTGTTTTCTATGTAAATTGCTTCGCCCAAAATATCTTCAAACTATTCTATGAAACTTAACAAAACAATGAATGGACGAAAATAAATCAACAAGACTCGAAATTGGACTAAGTGTTATTCTCCATGATGCAGACACTTGAAGAACACTCCGGTGTGTGTTTTGACAAAGACTTAGAATCTTGTTGCTTTTTCTCTCTCGATTGTATCTCTCGTGTATTGCTCTGTGAATTTCGTGGTTCAAGGTGTAGGAAGAATGATGGCGGTCCTCTCTTTATATAGGACTTGAGTCCTTGATCTTCTTGATGTCCAAGATTCCTTGATGTTCTTGAATTCTTGATCTTCTTGATGTCCAAGACTCCTATTCATAAAAGGAAACAAGGAAAACACAAATATGGAACCAATAGGATTCTTTATAAGTTAGAAAAAAATAACCGACTCCTACAACTTCTACAGAATCAAATCCTATTAAAGGTAGGAATCCAAAATAAATCTTTCCCTAAAAGCTGGTCCTAGCTTGATTGCAAGATGGAAAGGGCTGCTATCATGATAGCATGTGGTTTCACTAAAAGTTTCTCCCCATTTTTCTTTTAGTAATAATATAGAAAAAACTAAATAAATGTGAAAGAGAGGCTAATATATATTACAATTGAAAATATGTATGCTTCCTATTACTTTTGCTCTCTCACTCAATTTTCGCCTTTTACATGGTTTTCTTGAATGACTCTCAGATATATATTGCAAATGTGGATCAATATATATAGCCTATTTATAAGCTTGATTAACCAGACAACATAATGCCTTTAAATGCAGGCCAGCATTAAATTTATTTGGCCAATTACATCGAAGTCAATTTGGTGATGCTTCCCCAAGTCGGATGAGATCTTCTATTTCAGGATGGTGTTTCATCTCCTATTCCACCACATGGATGATTGCCATGTATATAGAAGATGTAACCATCTTTTTAGTTTCATAATGAAAATGCTGAAATAGTTGAAGATACCAACAATCCAAAATGCTACGAAAATAGAATCTGTTACCAAAACTAGCAGCAATTCTTTGCAAAGCTATAAGCCGGATGCATTCAAAGGACTAGACTTTACAATTCTTGCCCCCGAGTAGCAAAAGGATTCCTGTAAAACATCTACTGAGAATATATGTGGTCTTCTAGCAACAATAAAGCACACATACTACACTTTAATGGATAAAAGGACTTCTAAAAAACCATAATACATATAGATATCATTCTTACATTTTAAGCCTCACAAGCAATGCTCTGTATTTCTTGTACATCCTCTTTCCTAGCATGCATTTTTTCCACCAAATCCTTGAGAAATTGATCAAAATTTCTCTCGGACGATCCGTCCTTAGCCAATGCATTATGCGTTATGTTCGAATATTTTTCATCCGAGGCTTGATGCCATCCGATGTTTCCCCACTCATCAATTTCTTAATCTTCTCGCTACTTCTTCCCTATTTAATGACACCCCATCACAAAGATTAATCCCAACCTTCCAATCATCGACTACTAATTTCCGATTAGTAGGTTGATCATAAGTAACCGGATAACAAATCATCGGAACACCACACCATATACTCTCGATGATCGAATTCAGCCGGTCGTCAAAAATCCTCCAATGCCGATTCAAAAGCACATCAATTTGATTGCACCACGGAACAGTCAACCTCTACCCTTAACGTCATCCTCAAATCCGACCGGTAAAACACACGCGTCATCGGTGTAGCTCACAATGCGGTGGGATTGCCCAAATAAAGTTTACTTCACTAAGGAGGAGTCCTCGAGCTATTTCTTCGATGACCTCCTTATTGGTCGAACAACGCTACCGAATGAGACGTATAAAACCGAGCCGGGAGGCTTGGAATCGAGCCATTTGGTGCAGTCTATTTCGGAAAGCATGCTCTTGGAGATATTGATTTTTGTAGAATTCTTGGAAAAATTAATGGGACCTATTGCATATGTTGGGTGTTTTTGGTTCAGGGCTGATAGAGTGTGGGACTCTAGTTCTTGCACTGTGTTGTGTAAGATGAAATCTGCATTCTTAACATTCTCAAATGCCAAGAAAATAATCTTGTGGACGATGGTTTTGTCATCAGATTCTTGAAAATATGCCATCAAGTCCTTTGTACTGATCGACTCAATTCCGGGGATGTAATTTATGGTGCTCTCATGATTGTCTGATAAATGAAAATTTAAAGTTAATATTGACCAAGTTGCAATTTTAGTCGTGTGACTAAACTACAGGGATTGGCAGTAATAGTAATGCATAAATCATGATTTGCAAAGAGTATGATTCCTAAAAAACTCTTGATTTGAGGTTTTTGGTCGCCGGAAAAATTCACGTGTAAAACCTGCTGATTTAGAAATCAATCTCTCTTATGTGAACATCCTACAAGCGAATATTTATTTCTTGATTTGTTTGTCACAATCTACATGCCAATTCACTCGAAAACGTCTACATAAATGAAATTGGTTTTAACCTTAGCAGTTTAACTGAACATGAGGGCTTGTGGATTATTCTAGCAAATATTCCAAATTCGGAGGCCAAATACCAAAATTGAGAGATTTTTCATATTATTTTGAGATAATTACAAAAAAAAAACCCTTAAGGCCCGGGCTAATCACAAATAAAAATCCTAATTTTTTTAAAAATTACAATAAAACCCTTGAAGTTTGATTTCGTCTTAATTTTTTTCCATTCATAAGCAAAAAAACATATCAAAAACCCCGTGATATTTATAAAAACATTACAGTTCCCCCTTAAATTTAACACATAATCAAACTTGATGGGTTTTTTTTGTAATTAGCCCAAACCACAGGGGTGTTTTTGTAATTATCACTATTATTTTTGCAAATCAAGATTTTTGCAAGACCAATTTTAACTATAACCCTATTACTAAAGGAATTAAATCAAGATATAAGAAGATGCATAAGCAAAGTTGGAAACACATACCTGTAGTTGGAAAATGCCCATTTTCTCTTAGAAGGTCCGAATAATAACTAATAGCAAACACCATAGCTGGCTCTGTCCAGAATGAGACATTTACTAAGTTGTACTTCTTAGCAATTGCTCCAGTCCATGAATAAACAGTGTCAGTAACCAACATTGGAGACGAAGACGAATCACATGACGCAATTATCTCGCCTACAAATTCATCAACACGAGATGGGAAATCGTTGAACAAAGACTCCCAGAACTCGTCGACGTTAAGATTTCTGTCGAATTCCAGAGGAAAACCATCAGAAATCGTCGCGTAACGTATGTCAAGACCAGAATTACCAGCTCCGGAGAAAATATCAATTTCATCACTACTAGTAATTGTGTTGTTATGGGATTTTGATATTTGATGGTGAAAATGTTGGGTAAGAACAAAAGTGATTTTAAAGCCCTTTGAAGCTAGCTTAATTGCTAGATGGACAAATGGGTTGAGATGACCTTGGTAAGGGAGTGCTATCATTATAGCATGTGGCTTCATTACAAGCTTATCCTCCATGTTTGTCTGAGAAATCAAACAGAGGATAAAGCTGTTTTATAGCTTGATGGTTAGAAATTATAATCATCAGAGTCAAAATAAGAATGTGATTTTGGAAATATATTGGCACGTTTTAATGAGAGAAAAGTCTTGTTGTAGATAGCCCTGGTGATTAAATAAATTTACATGGTCCATGTTACTTGAACAAAAATAAAGCAGAACCTGCCAATTAAGGGGCCTACTTATAACAACTACACATGTGATTGGCAAATAAAAGTTTAGATCTAATTTCATTTCCACACGTCCTGAACTTGGATGAAAATAATTCTAACCTCAAATTACAAAAAAAAACCACCCTGAGGTTTGAGCTAATAACAAAAGAAAACCTCGAATTACAAAAATCCTCTTGAGATTTGATTCCAAATTACATTTACCCTGTTCATAGACAAAAATATTTCAAACACCCAATTTATATTTGTAAAACTATTACAATTATCCTCTTACAATTAAGACAAAAAATCAAACCTCGAGATATTAATTGTAATTTTGAAACTTCTCTAATTTTCTTGTAATTACCTGAAACCTCAAGGGTAATTTTTGTAATTATCCTCAATTTTGTCCTCCGTCGACACAGCGCAGTGTTAATGTGCGGTATAATTAGACAATGTGAGTTGTTATATTTATGCTTTTAGATTAAAGTTTTTTTAAATAAATTTACACCATTTTTTTCATCACCAAGTATTTAAGGTTTTGGGCGACGCTAGGGTTGGATATACTCGCCTTGTTGAGATTAGAGGTATTCAAGGCTTTGCCCGATGCCAAGTATACTTGGCTTTTTAAGATTAACACTATTTTTAATTCAATGGATGAACATTTTAGCATCCCCATGACGTGAATTCTCATCGAATATTACAATTGGATGAGCGCACACACATACAGACTCACACGGGCAGGGACGGATTTGGGGGCCCCTACCCCCCCTCCATTTTTTTTTCATTTTTTATAAGGTAAAAAAATATAAAAAAATTGTCTTTTTAATGGGAAAAAAATAGTAGCTAGGGGAAAAAGTTTGGGCTAGGGGTAATAGAGTTAGCTGACTACGCCCCTGTACATAGGTGTGCTCATCCAATGATGATGAATCTAGTTGGGTGGCATGAAATTTACCCTAAAGGAATAATCCAAATACACCTCAAATGTTGTTCTAGCAGTTGTCACGCATCTTTGAATAGCGACCCATTTAATCTCATCTTTCATTCGCCGGCAATGTCATGCATAATCGAAAAACAACCATTTGATCTCATATTTTTTCTGTATATGTGAGACAACTCACAAATAACACATTTAAACAAATAGCCTAAACATTATTATGGAGGACTAAATTATAGACTTTCTAAAAACATCATGAATGCAAATAACAAAGAGAAAGAAGTTTCATATGCCTTAACTTATACATATATCCTGGCTTGTGGCATTAATTTTAGCCCTCAAATCCTTAACAAACTGATCAAAATTTCTTTGACTCGATCCATCTTTACCCAATGCCTTGTGCACTACACTCCTTATTTTCTTGATCTCATTCCTCAAACCATTTTTCATTTCTCCACTCATCAACTCCTTAATCTTCTCTGCTACTTCCTCCCTCGTAACCGATATCCCATCACATAGATTAATCCCAATTTTCCAATCATCAACCACTAATTTCCTATTAGTAGGCTGATCAACCAAAAACGGAAACATATCATCGAACGCCACACCATATACTCTCCAAAGATTTAATTCCACCACAGTGTGTCAAAAACCCTCCGACAGCTGGATTTGAAATCACTCCATTTTGGTTACACCACGAAACAAACAGCCCTTTATCTCTCATATCGTTCTTGAGCCCGTCAGGCAACACATCTCTATTTTCCCGAAGGACCCAAATAAAGTTTATTTCACTCAGGAGAAGCCCATAAGCTATTTCCTCTGCTAACTGCTTATTGCTCTGAGCGAGACTGCCAAACGAGACGTATAAAACCGAGCCGGGTGGCTTGGAGTTTAGCCATTCCGTGCAATCTGTTTCGGACCATAGGCTCTTGGGGACGACTGTTTTGGTGAAATTAGTGGAAAAGTTTATAGGGCCAATTGCATAAGTTGGGTGCTTTTGGTTTAGAGCTTGTATTGTTTCGTGTTCGAGTTCGTGTACCGTGTTAATTAATATGAAATCTGCAGATTTAACCTGCTCAAATGCCTTGATCACAATTTGGTGGATCGTTTTTGATATGTCCACATCCTGAAGATAGGACATCAAGTCCTTTGATTTAATGGATTGAACCCTGGTATAAAATCTATGATATTCCCTGATTACCTGATTATCAATTAGCAAATATTAGTTATATACAATACAATAGACAGATTGTACAAATCTTAGGCTCCATTTGGAATGAATGATTTGCAATAGAATTGGAGTGAGGAAGATTTCAAATTCTTCTTATTTGGAGTCAATTGAAAATTAAAATCATTTCCCCAAATCCTCTTCCCAAATCGAAATACTCCCATCCAAATGGGATTTGTTATTATGAATTTGAAATCCTTAGATCCAAATCCATCAATCCAAATGGAGCTTTAAAGAAAAATGTTATATGTGTGAAAAGTCCAAGGATAATTACCAAAACAATACCCCAATAATCTTTCAAAATTAAAAAAATTACCCACCTAATAATATCATCCTATTGAGGGTGCAAATTTGAAAATCGAAACAAATATTAAGGGAGTATTTGTAAGTTTAAAAGATAACTGAGTTTTTATAATTAGACTAAGGGATAATTACAAAAACTATCGCTGAGGTTTAACCTTATTATAAAAAACTCCAATTATTTTTCAATATTACAAATACCCCTTGACGTTTGTATTTACCTAACAAATACACCCCATTCTTGAGGACTCTTGAGGGAACACTTTTGTAAGCTAAACACAAATGTCAAGGGTATTGGTAATTTTAAAAGATAATTGGTTTTTTTTTTGTAATTAGGCTAAACCTCAATGGTATCTTTTTTGTAATTAACCCTTAAGACTAAGGCAAAACTTGTGTTAGACATCGCACACATTTCGACGGGTGATACTTTTAGTGTAAAAAATAATATTTTTTTGTAAAAATGATACCTTTGGAATATGAAAATATATCAATTATCAATGGGGAAAATAACACACGAAAGTGGAGTGAGCTAGATAGAAAAGTAAATTATTTTCTATTTCTTAACACTGTCGGGTTGGAGACAGGTCCTAATTGGAGGCTAGTATGTCCCCTTGTCTCTGCCATGGATATACTATTTGTAAAATAAAATGCACATGGATTCAAATTTCAACCTAGTTAAACAAAGGTAATAAGTCAGAACTTTATTTTCTCCCTACGTTTGGTTCAATTTTTATGCACAAAAACATAATAATCTTGCATAAAATCCAAAATTATGGTTTGTTGGCTCCAAAATTGTAGTCACCACCACTTCTTTATATGTTTATCACTCTAAGGCGTGCCTGCAACGCTACACCTTATAATCATAAACATAAATTAGAAATCCTTACAAATAAAAATAATTTATTTATTTTCTTCCAAAAAAAAAATGAAAATCAATCCTTATATATAACACATGCTGCTACTCCTCACAATAATAAAGTTCTTCAATGCACAATCAACAAAATCACCATCATAGGTTCGATATGAGCCCACTATTAGTGGGCTTGCTAGGGGTCTTGGCTGGTGCTATAATAGTCGCAATATGTCATTGCATAATCGTGTTATGCAATGGCGCCACTCGAACACAAAGGACAACTACTACTTTCACGAACCGAAGGCAGAATATTAATAGTACCCGCACCCATGTTGGTGTTCAATCTAAGTATTCCAAAGAGTGTAAAGAGGATTTATGTGCCGTGTGCTTAGGCGAATTCAAGGAAGACGAAGGGGTTCGCGTCTTTGGCCGATCGAATGTACGCACGTATTTCACGTGACATGTATCGATAGATGGCTAGAAAATCACGCTAATTGTCCGTTGTGTCGGGCGAAGTGCGGTTGTTCTGGTCACATTTTGGGGGTTTTGTTGTCGGATTCGTGGAATTCCGGTGGGGAGATGAATAGAGCACCCGAATTTGGTGTCAATGTGGTGTGAGCATATTATCCTGGTTTGAGGTGTAAGTTTTTCTAGTGTTTTGTTTAGTTAAGAAATTTTGATTTGGCTTAGAAGTTAGGTTTTGGGTATTGAGATTCTCTATTCCATTTTTACATTTCACTCCTATTTTAGTACATCGAATAAATGACAAATGACAAGAGATGATGTCATAATTGACACGCGTGTCCATGTTTGGTGCATATATAATGTTAGTCCCATAATTTCTCTTTCTATTAGAGGAGAAGATGCAAAACCTTCTACATGGAAAGTTTGGACTGAAGTGGGCCAAAATCCGCGGAAAGAGTTCAAGCCCAAAAAGCTTGATAGACAAAGGATATATAGTAGATTGGCCCAACATGTATTGGACCAAAATCTTGGTAGCCTAGTGCCAAAGATCACACATGTAAAATTAATGATTTAGGATTTTATTTTGTTTTAAAAAATATTTATGAAATCATGTTATTAATATAAACTTAAAATATATTAGAACAACATATAAAAAAATGATAGAATATCAAATCACTACGAAAATCCAGATTGCTGCAAGGACACTTGTATGATCTAACACCAATCAGATTGTACCCATGCAGAAGATCTACAATATCCTTTTGAGACCTCTCGTATCTGCGGAGTTCAAATAAATACAATCACAGCTCATCATTAATTAAGTAATCTTTTTACATCTAATTACATATATATTGAAAGATAATTTTTGATGGAAGACAATTTATTCTCGTAATAACAATTTAACAGAAACTACGCAAATATTGTAAAAATCTTGCATGCGGTGGCGCTAAATATAGGTAGATCTTTAATGTGTTTGAAATATTTTCAACTCTCTTTGTTGACTCTTGACTAGTTGACCGATGGAAAATCTAATTTCAAAAAATAGAATTCTTATGTTACACTGACCCTTTTCATTACAAATATTAGTAATTGCGATCATATTTAGGAAGGTAAAAACATAAAAGGGTGGACGTAATTTTAAAAATTTATGAGTTTAAGTTCATTTCAATTACTTTATTATGTAATTATATAAAAACAAAAGAACAACTTAATTTATGATATTAATCGGTGTTTAAAATCGCCAGATACTATGCGGCCGCATGTCTGCTTAAGTGCGTAGTGTGGGTGGGCTGAATAGTGTTAGGATTTAGGTGGGGCGCGGGAGGTTGGTGCCAATCCAGAAGAAAAATATAGGTGGACAAAAAGGATCGAGATCGGTCATTAAAAACTCATTTGAGCTCGGTTTTTGCATAACATAACGAACCAAATTTGAACACATTTTTCCGATTCGATAAGATATAAAGCTCACAATTTCGAGCTCAATTAGTAAATAAATAATAAAATATATTTAAAAATATCAAGACTCGAGTTCGATTCATGTTTGGATTGACCTAAGCTCGTTCGAGTCGATTCAATTAATAATCAAACTAAGATCAAACACAATTTTTAAAACTCGATTAAAATTGAAACAAGTTTGAATAATTATATGTTCGGCTCGACTCGATTCATTTATAACTCTACGGACAAAGAGAGTCTAACGCTTAACCGTGGACTAAGCAGGGACTACACAATGATTTTGGAACAATTAAAACATCAATAATCAACCGACAATTCAAAAATCAAATCATTACGTCCAGGCTCCGACCAATTCAATTTTTCCCAGACACAGAAAAGCCTCACCTACCATTTTTCTTTCCCTTTCCTTCTATTCTACGCCAAATTCCCAACACATTCAACCCCAAGATTTAGCCAAACTCTCAAAATTCGCTTAATCAGCCCTCTAATCATCTCCTTCATTTTTTCTGTTTCCCTTCCCTAAATAATCGCCTCCTGATTCAAAGAAACAATTTCTCAAAAAACCCAAAAAGCTAGAAGATAACTGAAAAAAAGAAAAATCCAGTAATGAAACGAGCTCACATAAATCGAAAACGCTCATTCCCCATTATTTTCGTGTCCATTTCCGCTGCCATACTGATTTTTATCCTAATTCTATCCCACCACAAACCCAGTTCATCTTCTCCGAGTTCGAACTCAATTAACCCCGATTCATTAGCTTTGCCCGATTTGCCGCGATTCGCGTACTTCATTTCGGGTACAAGCGGCGACAGCAGGAGACTGAAGCGGCTGCTTCAAGCGTTGTACCATCCGCGAAATTACTATTTGCTCCACCTGGATTTGGAGGCCTCCGAAGCTGAAAGGCTTGAGCTCGCAAAGTATGCCAAGTCTGAGGCCGTAATGCGGGTTTTAAAAACGTGATGGTGATGGGGAAGGGTAATTTGGTCACTCCCAAAGGGCCAACGATGATGGCGTCGACGCTACACGCGATCGCGATTCTGTTGAAACAGGCGAAACGGTGGGACTGGTTTGTTAATCTGGGAGCTTCTGATTATCCGATTATGCCACAAGACGGTGAGTTTTTTTGGTGAATTTTTAAGTTTTAGATTATGTTAGGCGTTGTTTGTTTGGTGTTCTTGTGTAATGTGGATAGGTTTGTAGTTGTCACATCTTTGATTTATTGTTTATGAGAAATTCGAGTGTAAAATGGATCGTTTCACTACTTGTAAGCAATGTTGTAAAAAGCGTCAGGTCTTAGTCAGGCATCAGACTGGGGTCTAGCGTCTAGACGGAGCCTTGGCGGGACTTTAGCGGGGTTAGGCAGGGCCTAATCGGAAGAAAACCGTAGGCAGACAAGGGGAGCCTAGCGCTTAGGCGGGATTAATTGGGATATATGGGGATTTTTACAGAGCTTGTAAGTGAATTTCAAATATCATTAGCAGGGACGAAGCAGAAAATGAAGATTAGGTGGGTGAGTTTTAATTTTTCTTAAAACTAATAGATAAAGAGGTATTTTTTATTTTTGTAGATAGGCACAGTTTCAACATTTAATAATTTTATATGCAAAATTTACATTAATTATAAAAAACTTGGCATAAAACCTTGCAATTAATATACAACCAAGTTGATATTATGTTACAGGGGTGTAAACGCTTCAAGTCGAGCTGAACATAGTGTTGTTCAAGCTTGTTTAAATTTTTGCCGAGCTTCAAAAATTGTGTTTGAGCTTGGTTTGATTATTAATTGAGTTGAGTTTGAACGAGCTTTAGTCTAGCCGAACACGAATCGAGTTCGAGTAGCTTGATACTTTAACACATCTTATGTTAATTTTTCACTAATCGAGCCGAGCTCGAACTGTGCTTTATATTTTATCGAACGAAAAATTGTGTTCAAGCTTGATTTGTTATGTTAGCGAACTGAGCTCAAATGGACTTTTAACATTCGATCTCGAGTAGCTTGGTTCGATTTTCACCCCTAGTTATGTATCACTCCTTGTGTTGGAATATGCATTTCAGCCCATGTGTTTCAGTGTTCTTCCCAAAATTGTACAACCTTGCTTAACTAATGTTTGGGATATGAATTTGCTTTTCACTATTTACAATCTTGTTTTCTTTGTTTCAGATATACTGCACATCTTCTCATACTTGCCTAGGGATCTGAATTTCATTGAGCATACTAGTGACTTCGGTTGGAAAGAGTGAGCTCTTGGCTAATGCCCTGAATTTGTCTACACGAGCGTTGCATATGCTGAATCAGCCGTTTCATTTGTTATTGTGGTTGTTAATGTTTTGTAAGCATCTTTTTTTCTGTGCTGTTTGCAGGAATCAAAGAGCTAAGCCTATTATTATAGATCCTGGATTGTATCACTCGAAGAAATCTGGTGTATTTTGGGCCAAAGAGAAAAGATCGTTGCCTGCTTCTTTCAAGTTATTCACAGGTTAACTCCTGAAATTGATTTCTACTTATTTCGTGCTGATTTTCCCGCTTCTTCTATTCAAACGTTAGTATAGTTTCATTGGTGCAAAGACCAGTCACTACTGTCACATTCCCTTCAAGCTCGTCAGATTGAACATTTTAGATTCGAAAGCATAAATTGTCAAATTTTAACATTTTCTTAGATTCAAGTACAAGGAACTATATCATATCAGACCAAGTTTTTTGTTTTATATGCCATATATTTTGTTTCTATACTTTTTATACTCTGGCATAGGGGCTTGGGAACAAAGTATTCATATTATTCACATTTGGGAATTTTATTCTTTTACAAGCACGGCCGTGGTTATCTTTTGCTTATGAAACGCTAGTTGTAAATATCATCACATATCACATATGTATCACAAACTTCAGAGTTCAGACACTGTTTGCCTTTTCTTTCTTCCTTTTTTCGTGCCTATATATGGTAAACTCTCTTAATTATGCGGATGTCCTTGTTCTAGATCGGATGGATTATAGATACTCGATAAATCCAAGATTCACATTAGTAGACACTCTCATTCATCTATCTAGATTTAAGAATTATCTGGTCTAAAATGAAATGCTGACGATTCTTCCTTCTAATGTTGAACCTTGTTTGCATTTGTGAAGTTTTCGGTTTAGGGAACTTATTTTCAAAGGATAATTACAAACAGAAACTGAGTTTCAGGCTATTTACCAAAAAAAACTAGAGGTTTTTTAAATTTGCAAAAAAACCACTGAGGTTTGATTCCGTCTTACATTTACCCCCTTCATGAGCTAAAAACATTTCAAATACAACCCTGATATTTATAGAAATATCACATTTACCCTTTTAAATTTAAGACATAATCAAATCTGAGGGGCTTTTTGTAATTTAAAACATGTCTGGTTTTTTTGTAATAAGCCCAAACTTCAATTTTTTTTTGTTTAATTATCCCTATTTTTAACTAAATGTTACTTTTTTTCAGGGTCTGCGTGGGTGGTTCTTTCAAGATCATTTCTGGAGTTTTGCATTTGGGGGTGGGATAATCTCCCGCGGACTCTCCTAATGTACTACACGAATTTCCTCTCGTCTCCGGAGGGATACTTCCACACCGTGGTGTGTAACCACAAACACTATCAGAACACGACGGTAAACCATGACTTGCATTACATGAAATGGGACGATCCTCCAAAGGAACATCCCACAAATTTGACAATCGAACATTTTGACAACATGGTTCAGAGCGGGGCCCCGTTCGCTCATAAAATTGCTGAAAATGACTCTATTCTCGATAGAATTGATAGGGAACTGCTAAAAAGATCTAACGGGCAATTTACGCCCGGGGGTTGGTGTTTGGGAAGGTATGGGCTGAAAAAGGATCCTTGCATGGTTTATGGGAGTGGAGATGCCATTAGGCCATCTTTGAGTTCGAAAAGGTTGGAGAAACTTGTAGCTCAGCTTCTTGATTCTGACAATTTTCGCTCTAAGCAATGCAAATAAATCTGCAATGCCTTATTTTTTTGGGTTTTATTTATTTTTAATCCGTATAATTTGCTGTGTTTATTTACGTTTGGTTTAGGTTTAGGTTTTGGGATGGGTTCTGATGTGGTTAAAGTTAGGTGGTAGCATTTGAACTTATTTCGATCATCTAAAATTGACCAACCGGATGTGGTTAAATTTAAATTACTATGTTTTAGTTAATTGATAGCATCGTGTCGGGTTCGTTTTAGTCGTGTTTGGGTTCGGGTTTTCTCAGTAAGTTGGGTTGGATTCTCGCCGAGTTATCGTCGTGACGTGCGAGGTTTAAACACTTTGCAGCGGAAACTAATAGTTGACCAACCGCGGATACGCAATCCATTGCTCAACATGGTAGCCTTGAAGGCTATTTCGAGGGAGCTAAGGGCCCTTTGCCACCCCTACTGACCCACCCTTATTTTTTTTTTTTTAAACAATTAAGTTAGAATTTATATAAGCAACAAATCTAGCACGGGCTCTTGGTTCTTGGCAACATGGTCGTAATGATTTCAGCTTTAAGGAATGGGCTCTCAAATGCCCCAATCAGCCTCGAAAAGCCGATCAAAAACTACATATTTTGCATTGGACCGTTAGATCCGGGCCCAATCCATCTATAATCACACGATTTAATTGGACCCATTTCCGAATAAATCCTTTTTTGAATCAACCCAGATTTGAAATGACCTGCCCATTGGCACGCATATCGGATTTCCATTTTTCTTTTTTTGTGGACCAGGTTAGATGGTCCAAACCAGGGAGCTGGTCTTGGTAGACTCATTTACTTTATACCCGTGGCCACTAGACTAACTCCAGTGATTCTCTACTGTAGAAATTTTCGATTAGGTGTTACTTATTTGATCCACTTTGAAGTTTTAGGCATTGTGAAGGTTTTTTTTTTTTTTTTTTATAACCGAGATTCCATGTTCCCACGATCCAAGCCCTCCTCCGGAATTGCCCCGAGATAAACTGCGAGAATGTACAATGGCTCTCAGGTTCCAATAGCTTCCGAGTTCCTAATATCCTCAACTACCGCGCACAAGGAGTCGTCTCCCAAGTGATTTCTTCATATTGGACTCTCCTCAATCCAGCCGCATATTCCCATCGATTTTCACCTCTCTCACGCTGCTTCAGCGCCAATATTAATAGTTCCACCATTGCACCCCGATGGGCCAAAGATTACTTGACTTATAACCAACTTGGCTACAAGGCCATTAGTTTGTGATGGTACTTTTGATATTGATTCGAGTGGTCTTATAGGTGAAATTAACAGTGACATATAGTAACAAAACGGTATCTGCTTTTTGTTAACATGACATATGTGCCATGTCAGGCAATTATTTTGTCTCGAGTAGTCTGATACATGCACAAGCATCTTCGCTGTGCTTTAATCTTGAATTTCGTCGAGGAAAGCATCGTAATTGTGTTTGTATGTATTACACCAAAATCTAGATATAGACTACCTATTCCATCTGAATATAATACCTATTAGATACACAATCATAGCTGTTTTTTTTTTTTGTTTGAGTACAAGAGTGAGAATTTAGGGAAGGGACATACGCACTCGTATGAGATCGAACCGCATCATTCACTCTCACAAAGACACGTATTTAGAACTGATTCATTTGCTAAATTGAATTTAACATTTAACATGCGTGTGATGTCATTATCTTTTCCCCTAATTCAATTTTTTCCTTTTTGTTTTATTCCGTCTTCTAAAACTCTGCCTTTTCTTTCTTATTCTTTTTCACAAAACACAATCTAGGACAACATTTCATGCCACAGTTGAAATTGAGGTTTCTGAGGAGATGCACTTGGTCCGTTTTGACTTTTAACCGTACGTTACTGCGGATATGCACTAGATTTTATTCTTTTTGCATGAAATATTATAGTCGAATTCCGTCAAATTCTTTCTAACAGCTTTATTCTCTTTTTCTGAGAAACTGTATATGTATGAGAAGTTTTAGATTCTTGCATATAAAGCCAATGTATTATAAATTTATAATATACCTCTGGCTACAAGGTTGTAATTAACACTTTGTTTTTGCAGTAGTTATTTCCTCTTTCATGTGCTTCAATCTCTAATTCAGCTGGGATTGTTATAAGAACGCTAGTTGTTGGAAATTTAGTTTTGATAAAGTAGCATCGACCCGATTTTGACCAAATTTTCGGTTGCTAAGAATTTAATTTGGAGGAATTGAATTGTAAATTGTTAATCTACATTTTGAGTATATGTTCGTAGTATTTTATATTTCTCAAAACCGATCATTGATGAGTGAGAAATTAATACACGAAGTTGGTCACGCAAATGGGCATAGTTTATCCTAGTATAAATACTAGAAGAAGTTATTGGTTGGATATACTATAATACAAGCGTATGATCACAAATGGGCCTTGGATCAGACCGACTCTTTGGGCTCGGGTTCAGGTTCAGTTGGTTTTGTCACTCGAAAATGGGCTTGGCCCAATTCAAGTGACTGTTGGGCTTGATGAATCTGGACATTGGAGGTGTCCAAGTTCTTGTGTCTATGAATCTAGACATTAGAAATGTCTAAGTTCATGTGCCTTTTGGAGTTTGTAACTCCTCAAGTAGTGGTCATAAGAAGAGGCTTGTAACTTATGGGAGTTACATATAGTTTAATGCCCACTCTCTATCTTTAATTCCCTTCAAGTGTTGGAAATGATGACTTTTATAAGCCTATGGTACATTGTTGCATATGGAAGATGATGAGTAGAGTGAGGGTGTGTGAGAAGTTAGAGAGGAAGTCGATTTTCACAGAGGATTAGATATTCATAATTTGTCCAAAGAGGTGTTACCACCGGTGTTACAACATCCGGTGTCAACACTTCCTTTCTCGTTGTTTACGTGTTAAGCAAACCAGTTCTCTCACCATTCTAGTTCGATGGGGCTTTTGTGTTAGTGGTGCTACTACACAAAAGACGTAAATTGTTATCTTTGGGGACATTACGTCAAACCGTGAGCACTAGCCGAGACGTATTTGTCTTGCGGATAGAGATCGTCCTTTCTCGGTTTGTAAAGTTTTGTCATATTCATGCTTTTGGAGTCGGAGTATATTCAAGAATTTTAATAGTTAGGTTTTACTTTTCTTGTAATTTTTCTATTTCTCATTTTTGTAAGCCATCTTGAAGGCTTTTCCCGTTGTAACAATCGTAATTTTCCAACACTAGGTATGCGGATAGGATCCTCTATTCTAGTGTTTCATTTCATATTCCAAGTATTTTAAATACACGCCAAGTGTAAATTAATGATGTCATCAATACACTTGGTGTGTATGGATGATATTTGGAACACGAGATGAAACACAAATTGGAATAGAAAATCTCGAGTGGCGGTAGATTGGGGTCTAGTGTCTAGTCGAGCCTGGGCGGGGTTAAGCGGGACCCGAGCGGGATTAGTGGGGCCTAATCGGAAGAAATATTTTGACGGACGATGGGAGTCTAGCACCTAGACCGGGACTAATCGAGATTCGGGAGATTTTTAGAATACTGATATACACATGTACATAATGTAGTACATATTCTGCTATGAATTAATATCATAAGTTTATAACTTGATAATTTAGGCCCCAATATGGGATTATTTTGAGGTGTTTGGAAATCTTTGAACTTGATTTTACATGCATGGATATTTGCTGGAAGGAGAAAAAGTTAAAGGGTCAAATTTATGAAAAAATGGTATAGGAAACATTCTCATCAATTTCGAAAAGCGGGCCTTTTCTGTTATAAATCTTTTTCCAATTTCAAGAATGAATCCGATTCTCTACTACAAAAGTTTAAATTCAATATATGACGGAATTCACTTTTTTATAATCCATCATCATCCAACTTAAAAAAAAAAAAAAAACACATTCTAACCTCTCCATTAATTAAACTACCGATTATTCCATGCAAATCATCCCATTTCACTATATAATTTTATTAATTTTTTTTGAACACCAAATTAAAAACTATGGTATATATATATAGGGGTGGTATCACATCACCTTTAATAAGGGTATTAACCATGGTTCGAACCCTATATCTTTCAGCTTTTTTGAAATTTATCTCATCCTCTTCACCAATACTCTCAACTTATTAAAAAAATAGATAGGAGTGGAGGGCTACGCTTTGGTTCCAAACGGAAACCCCAGTTTTTGTTCCTTTAATTTTTTTCTTTGATAATTTTTTAATTTAAAAAAATGAATTTTAGTTACAAGAAAAAAGACAAAAAAAAAAATAATTTGGCTAATATTCATAATGATATTAAGTTTGGACTTTATATTAATAATATATTAAGTTGTCTATGTATCATTTAAAAGTGACACGGATCAACCATTCTTGCAAAATGACGACCTTTCTCTTTCGACGACCATGATTGTCATATAAACTTGCACTTGCCATAATAATTTTTATTTATGTAATGATAAATTTAAAAATGTAAGAACTAAAACCGACAGATTAAATCAAGAAATAATTTAATTTGAATTTCCAGATGTGATTATAGAGTAAAGAGTGTGAACAATGGTTTCTAGGTGTCGAAAACCATGGAAAATTAATCCAGTTCTAAGATTTTCAATACCTACAAATCGTAATTAAAATCGGCCTACACACTTTGTTCTGGTTGTAATTCGGTATTGAAACCAGGTTTTGGTTACAGATTCTGGAACCATTAACCACGATTCCGATTCAATTCCATTTGGCCACCCTTACTATCTATTACTACAAAACTTGAGCTTGAAGCTATCAATTTATTCAATTGCAGATATCCCAGAATGTACTGTTTCAGAGGATCCACAGATAATCAGCTTTCACTTTTTGCATCGAATTTGTGCTGGTATATATAAAATAAAATAAAACTATATTATATATTGTATGGTGTATATTGGTAGGTGCAGTAGCTAGTATAGTGTGCAAGTAGTCCCATGCAAAAAAATAAAGTTAGAGATGGGAAATTAAAGGAGAACAGAAACCCCAGCCCAGAAATAAAGTTTCTCTTGGTCGGGATACACTGTTCATTTCCACCCCAACATTCACCTTTTTTCCTTTTTATTATGCAATTAAAATTTTATATAACATTAAACAAATATAATCCAATTCCTTGAAAAAGGTAAGGATGGTTCCACTGTCTTTACTCTAGAGCTTTGTGTAGAAGGTGAATCGCGGGATGTGCCTCAACAAGTCAACATCTTGAGCTGCCATAAACTGAGTCACGACACAAGAAATCATCATCAACTCTGTGACGAGAATCCGAACCTCCACGTTGCGGGTGTCAGCAAGTAGACAACACATCACTCGAGTCCTTTATTAGTTGAGCTATGTCCCGGGACTTGAAAAAAGGTAACACTAGAATTAAGCCATAATTGTTTGCTTAATGGTTGTGTCAAACTAATGGTTGTTTAATATAATCTCATTTCCTTGAAAAAGGTAAGAATGAACTCGTGATGGCTCCATTGTCCTTACTCTAGAGCTTTATGTAGAAGATGAATCGCGTGATTTGACTCAACAGGCTAGGTCAGGGTCCTGAGTTGCCATAAACTGAGTCACCACACAAGAAATCATCATCAATCCTGTTACTAGGAGAATTCGAACCTCCACGTACACTGCGGGTGCCAACAAGCAGACAACACGTCACTCAAATTCTTTACGAGTTGGACTTGAAAAATGTGACACTAGAATTAAGACATAATTGTTTGCTTAATGGTTGTGTCAAACCATGATTTTAGTGTACAATGCTGGGGAACCCACACTCTCAATCATATATTCTCTAAAATATTAACCACTTTTTAATTTCCATGCAAATGCCACCAACACAAAGAAAGCTTAAAGGCTAAGTAAATTAAGAAAACATCACCCTCTCTCTCGAAACCCTAAAAAGCAATATAATAAAAACAAAATTAGACAGAGTGAAAACAAATTAGTACTTGGTCTTTCTCTCTATGTGTGTGCATATTTTCTCTCTCTATATAAACAAGCATAAAGGCTCTTGCTTTATTTTAGCTCCTATATTCTCATTCTCCCTTTATTATTCTTTCTTTTCTTTCTTTCTCTCTCTTTTGTGCTAACCCTCTAATTGATGTGATTCTCCACTACACCCCTCAAAAAAAAAAAGAAAAAAAAAACAAATAATCTTTACAAAAGAGAAAGAATTAAAGATCAAGAACCATGGTTTTTTCTTCCATTCCAGCATATCTTGATCCATCCAACTGGCAACAGGTAAGGTTTTTTTTTTCTCCTTTTTCCTTTTTTTCTTTTGGTATTATCATATGCTTTAATTCCATGGTTAGCTTCTTTGGCAAAAAAGCAAAAAGAATTCAAAAGACAAAATATTCCCAATATCCCACTTTATCTTTTTTTTTTTGCCATCTACTATTTGTTACCTCTTTTAATTTCTTGAATATATTCGTTATTTTTACGTTTTTTTCGATTTTTTTGGCAGCAACAAAACCATCAAATAATCGGAAGCAGTAGCTCAAACCCTTTATTCCCACCACCACCACCACCACCACCACCTCCGCCGCATGGCGGAGGCGGAGGATCGATCCGGCCCGGGTCGATGTCCGAGCGGGCCCGTCTCGCCAACATACCCATGCCCGAAACAGCCCTCAAATGCCCTCGCTGCGAGTCCACAAACACCAAATTTTGCTATTTCAATAACTACAGTCTCTCTCAGCCACGCCACTTCTGCAAGACGTGCCGGAGGTACTGGACCCGTGGCGGCGCGTTGCGGAACGTCCCCGTCGGAGGCGGCTGCCGTAGAAACAAACGGAGCAAATCCTCGAGCTCGAAATCTCCGGGGAGCAGCCAAACAAACCCTAGCACCTCGGCGAATAACACCACTATCCCCACCAACGGCGGCGGTAATAATTTACTAAACCTCGCGCCGCAATTTCCTGCTCTTAGATTCACGCCGTCTGACCTCACTGATAATAATAATTTCAACGGAGATCACATGGGCTTGAATAATTACAGCGGAATGACAACACCCATGGAGCCGTTTTTACTCGGCGGGAACGGGGGAGGAGGAGTGGGGGCGCTTTTATCAAGTGACGTCGTCTGTGGGAATAATAATAATATGGAGCAGTGGCGGTTACATCAGATTCAGCAGTTTCCGTTCCTGGGTAGTTTGGACACGTCGTCGTCATCGCCTCAGGGGATTTACCAGTTTCATGGAGGAGGCGAATCGGGGTTTAATATGGGCGGCGGCGTTCAAATGGGTCATAATCATAATCATGTTAGGCCGAAATTTTCTGGCTCGATGCTGAGCCACGTGGGGTCGAATGTGAAGATGGAGGAGAATCATCCTGAGCTGAATTTGTCGAGGCAGTTATTAGGTGGTTTGCAAGGAAATGATCAGTGGAATAATAATAACAATAATAATGGAAACGGAGCTAATTGGACTGAACTTTCCAGTTTTAGCTCTTCTTCTACAAGTAACCCCTTGTAGAAAATATCAGAAACAGTGACGTTCCAAGGTGAAAATCGTAATTAACCCTTGTATCAATACGGGCGCTTTTGCAGACTCTAAAAAAAAAGTGATTATCAGTTTCTCGATTGAAAAAAATTGTTGTTTTTTTTATCTGGAAGCTGAGAATAACTTTTTTTTTAGAGTTTGCAAATACTCGGATGAGAAAAAAACCCTAGAATTGGTAGGTTTGTTTTGTATTTCATTAATTTTGATTTGTAGTCTAATTAATATGTAATCTATGCTGTCTGGGCATGTTTAGATATAACTAAGAGTGTTATTTCTTGTAGCTTTTTATGTTAGACATGGTGGTCTGATGATGTTTCTAATCAGGAACTAATGTTTTGAAATTAATCTGATTAATTTCAGATTGACATATGTATATATATATATGAAATTGTATCTTAATATTTCACATTGGCCATTTATAGTTTCAGATGAAAGAATATTTTAACCATGAGAAACTTTTTTCTTTGATTAAAAATACTCGTAGCATATTCTATGATTAATTACCATATTTTATGCTAGTCGCCTTTCTGTAAACACGCAATTTATGACTTTATGACGCCTTTAGTGGCTCAATTAAGGGACTAATTAACTTCTACAAGCACGTGACACACTGAGGTGAATAGATTGATCTATGTAAGAGTTGCACTTTTAAGTTTTAATCTGATTTTCTTTTTTGAAAGGAATGATTTTCTGAGTTTTATAAGCTCATGTATAGCTTGTTTGATTTAAAGATCATATCCTTTTGCAGCATATGATGATGCAATTTGGGAGGCTTTTTCTTGGCTGTGATTCTCTCCACTCTACATTTTTTCCTAGCTAATTGTGTTGTATCCTTGCAAATAATTGAAATTGTGTATTTTGTTGCGTATATTAGTCATGAATTTCGAATATACAACCATTAAATTAGAGGGTGTTAATTTTTTTTTTTTTTTGAGAATTTAGAGGGTGTTAATTGGTTACAAAAATCCTAGCTATATGCTTTAGTATATAAAAGGTGATACTTCGATACTGATACGATACCACGTTGAATCCACAAGCAATTGTGGGCTGATACTTAAAGTTGGAGGTATTCAAACCTCCACTCTTGAGTTAGCTTTAATTTGTAGTGGAGTTAGAGTCTTGGCTTTCATTGAGAGTGTGGATAGCGGGAAAGGGCTACCTGGTGCTTGTTAAGGTCCATAGTGAAGTCGTCCAAAGGGACCTAGTGCCGAGAAGAGCCCGGAGCGGAGGTGAAATAATATGTTCCCATATCGAATCCACAAGCAATTATGGTTTGATTTTTAAAATTAGGGTAAAGCCTCCATTGTTGAGCTAGTTTTTTTTTTTTTTGAGGTGGAGTTAGGGCATATCGAATACATATATGTCTGCAAAAGTATCTTGATATCATGTGTGTGCATAAAAACGAATTACAGAGATGTTTTCATGATTTTATAGCAACATTAAATGTTGAATTCGTTTTTTTTTTTTTTTTGATTGGACAAAGAATTTTATTAAAAGAGCACAGCCGCACAGGGTGCTCGGCCCTTTACAAATGGATTCTAATTAAACTAAGCTCATTACAATTGAATTCATTAATTTAAAGAGAAAAGGAATTACCCACAATTAATGCTCAAGCTCCAATATTGATTTGATTCCCAATTATTACCTACAGATTGTACCCTAGCTAAAACCCAACAAAACCCCAACAATTAACTTTTGCCCCATTCCTGAAAATTTTCAGAATATCTACCTTGAGGTTATAAGTTGTACCAAGAAAACATCTCACTCGAAAAATGGAACATTTAATTAATAATTTCCCTTTTCCTTTTAGGGTGAAAGGTAGATCTAGTGATCCTTTTAATGTTCACACTGTTAATTTATCAATAATATATACTCCTCCGTCCCAATTTGATAGACCACATTTCCTTTTTCATCTGTCCCAAATTATAGGCTAGTTTCCTTATTGAGAGTATTAATTATACAACAATAGACCAAATTACCCTATTTAATTCACTTTAATTTTAACAAACTTTATTTTTCCAAGATAGTTGGAATACTAAAAATTAAAATATGAGTGCATTCATCTTCCAATAACAACACAATCCACGAAAAATACCATACTAAATATCATGTCTCTTCACAATTTAATGTGAGGGTAAAATTGGAACAATATGGAAAAAAATTGTAATCCCAATTATATTTAGTATATTTTCTTAATCTGTATGATTTCTTCTATTTGCCTATCAATTTGGGATGGAGGGAGTATTTGTTAAGAACAAATATTTGTTTTGATTGATAGTCTGGATTTTTGTACGTAATTAAGGAATTGAGATTGGACAAGAGTCTCAAAAGACACCAAATTTCATGTCCCAGTACTCAATTTCATACGGTATATATCATCATCATTCCTTAATTCCAAATTCCAAGCCCCAAAAAAAGTGTTCAAAAATCAAAATATTGCAGAAACCAAAAAAGTTTCTTAGAAGAGAGATAGATAGTGAAAGGATTATTAATGATATATCGATTTCTGTTCCGCAAGAATCACGTAAAGACTGCACACCATTAGGGATTTAGGGGAGCCAGTTAAAGATGAACACAACAACTCGAACAATGGCATTTTTTCTATTTTACATGCACGCGTTTATCCGCCTCGTGAAATTAACTCTCTCTATATGGTTTTAATTAATTACATTCTACTTTTTCTATTTTGTTTTAATTTCTAACTTTTATTTTATTTGGATCACAAAAAGTTGAAGATTTAAATTTTAAACCTATGCACAGAGAGAGAGAGAGATAAGTATTTTTTCTGAATTTCCTTTTATATTTTGGAGATGCTTCTCACAGAATTGATGAGATTTTCTATTCTAAAATCGTTTTTCATATCGATTAAATAAGACGGATAATTGCCACGTATATAAAACTTACCATATTAAAACCCATAATTTATTTTTGATTTATGTTTGAAAATTTACATGGTAAGTGTTGTACGCGTGACAATCATCTTGGAATAGAAAATGAAACACAATTTTGGAATAGAAGATCTCATCCTAAAAGCCTGTTGTTTTATTTTGATTATAATAAGTGAAGAAATATGGCATTTACATGTACTAGAAATTGTATAGATTTACACTAACATAGAAGGTCTGTCTAGCATAGAAGCATTTTATTCATATTGTAATAGACAGATGATGGAAGAATTCAGATAATTCTGGCATGTGATTTTTTTTTTTCCTGTTCAATTTCTGAGAATTTTTTCACTTCTGCTGCTTTGGAGTTTTTCTGTAATTAATTTTGGAGCTGTTTGGTGTTCAGAAAGGGTGGAAAGTCTCCTGAATTCTCCTTTTCAATAATAAGAAAAATTGATTACAATTAACATTTTTTAATGAAATTGGATAAGGTCTTTTTCAATAACTTGGTATTTTTTCTCTCAAAAAAAAAAAATAACTTGGTATTTTTCTCAAGTTTCTGAAATAATATAAGGCGACGAGGGCCATCCATTTGATGTAAATTATAATTAGCTAAGCCAACTCACTAATTAAATTATGATATTCCTACAAAGGGTTTATATACATTATTTTGTGTTTCTAAGAGTTCTCGTTTAACCTAATTAAATTTCAGTTTCACCACTAAAACAATGATATTGGTGGAAACACTAGAATCCGATATACTTCCTTCATCCCAATTATATAGTCCAATTGGACTTTTCACATAGATTAAGAAAAAAGTATTGGAAATTACAAATATGTAGAATAATTACTTGATTTGCCCTCATTTTAATGAATAGTGTAAATTATAAAATGCATATTAAATAGGGTTATAATAGTAAAAGAATGTAAAAAGTACTATTATGGAAAGTGGACTATATTTTATATATATATATATATATATATATATATATATTTGAGACATCACAAAAAAGAATATTGGACTATATATTTGGGACGGAGGGAGTATCAAAGTCGCTATTAAAATCATGCAATCCTGCACCTCTCGTTGTAAAAATCATAGCCTAGCCCGATTAATCCCGCCGAGGTGCTAGGCCCCTTGTCCGCCTACGATTTTTTTTTCCGATTAGCCGGCTAATCCCGTCCTGTGTCCCGTTCTAACCCCGCTAGGCAGACGCTAAGTCCTAGACGCTAAGTCGTCTGCCGTCTAGCGGCGCTAGCGCTTTACAACATTGCCGCACCTTCAATTAAAGTAATTAATGTTGTCGAGAGGGGCATCCATAAAAGCGTTTACAATTCATATTAATACTTAAAACATATTTAACATAGATATTGAAATGCACATGCTACGAAACAAACAGTTCTATTTTTGGTAGCCTATATCTATTCTCATTGCTAAAGAACAATGTACCATAAAGTGGCTCATAACTTTTTCGATTCTTCCTCTCCCCTTGCCTCATTATTATTCACATTTTTCAAATAATTTGCTATAACGGTATGGAATAATTAGGAACTAGCTAAGATTATGAAATTGAATTACATCTTTAATCCAATAAGTGGTTGGAAAATTTTGTGTTATTCCAACTTTTTTGATAGAAATTAAAACAAGTGATTTATATATGTTGGACTTAAATACATACATATATAATATATATGTTGATCACTTTGTTGACCCTGCTATATATAGGATAATAGGACTTTGAAACTGTACTCAATGACTTGGGTTGTTCAGACAGAACAACGTGAGATGGTCATAAAATGTGGGGTATATAATACACTGTTTCTATGTTTTATTTATCAGTTCATTAATTTGTAGAATTATATTACACTGTAATTTGAGATAGACAGATTGGTCTACTTTGTTTACTCTTAGGCTTTATTAGGATTGATTGATTAATTTGGAGCTAATGATTTCAAATTCATAATAGCAAATTTATTGAGGTTGTTTGGATGGAGTAATTCTATAATCAATTTCAAATTCTTGAAAACTATTTTTATTCAGATTATTTTGGAGGATTTCAAATTTATTTTAGACAAAGTCATTTAAAATCATTCTCCCAAATCCATATCCTCCCATTCAAATACAATCTTATATATTATCAAAAAAAAAAATACAATCTTATATCATCTTTCAAGTACGTTTCCATGAGATTATTGAATTACTATCTTGTTAAAAGTTTTAAACTGTTAAAATGAAAAGACATGTACAATAAAGATAATGCATCTAGCTAGTTAGGTTTGGGTTGAATATGTTTTTGTGCGGCATAAATATTTTTGTCACCTAGCTAGAGTATAATGTGCAAATATCACTACAACATAAATGACATTAGGAATACAAATTTTGTCAGAAGACTTTTTACATAAGGTACATATGTAACACATGTTTGTAACACTTTTTACATTACAATATTTGTGTAACACTTTTGTAGGAAGACTTTATCAATATGTAACACTCATATGTAACACTTTTATATAAGTAACACTTTTTAAGTATCACTTTTTTTTGTTATTTCTTTTGTAACGCAAATAGGTAACACTTTTATCAATATGTAACGCTTATATGTAACACTTTTACATAAGTAACACTTTTTAAGTATCACTTTGTTTTTGTTATTTCTTTTTGTAACGCAAATAGGTATCACTTTATTTAAGAAGCACTCTTGGCAACAATATATTTTATTGATTGTAACACTTTTTAAGCTATATTTTAGTAAAACAAAATTATATAACTATCATTAAATCATGTCAAAGATTTATTTAATTAATTGATGTCACCAAACCTAAAATTGTAGACATCGTGTACTACATTTTTGTAATCTGAATTTTTGTTTACTTTTTACAAAGTATTTTAGTTTTGCTTTTATTATTTTATTTTTTCCGAAGGCAATTAATTCCGTCTTAAATACGCATGTATATATTTTATTATTATTATATATTTATTTTTTAAATTTTTACTAACGGAGACCAATTTCATCATTAACCTTTTTTATTTTATTTTTACTTTTTTAAAAAGCTTACCAATGAAAATTGATGTTGTCGGTAATTACTTAGGAATGTTTTCCCTCGGTAAATTATTATTTCGTTATTTTTTATTATTTAATTTTTTTTGTTAGAATTTTTGTATCTGTCGGTAAATTAATTTTATATTATTATATATTTTTATTTTTACCAATTTAATATTTATTAGTCGATAAATTTATTTTATATATTTTTATATTTTTAATTTGTTGTGTCCTTTAATATATAATATAATATGATTTTCAAACTATATACTATATAATATAAAACTTGATATATATAGTGTATAATATAATTTAATACATATATTATATAATATAATCTTTATTATATAAAATATATTATATATACATATAATATATACATATATGTTTGTGTGTATGTGTATATATAAAACAAAGCAAAAATTGTAATAAGAATCAACTTAGCTTAGTGGCAAATTGCCACTTCCATACATAACAAGTCGTGGGTTTGAATCTACTTGGTGGCAAATAATAGTATTTCTACGAAGTGTTACATAAGAGATTCACATGTAACACTTTTAACAAATATAAAAAGTGTTACAAAAAAGTGTTACATAAGATTCACATGTAACACTTTAGAAATATTGCTTCAAAGTGTTACCAAGTATAAAACTTAATGTAACACTTAGAAAAAGTGTTACTAAAAGCTAATAAAAGTGATACCTTTGACTATAGGTAGTACAGGCAAATCGGCGCCATAAAAGTGCTACCTATTGTCTATAGTAATATTTTATGGCCATTAGGTAACATTTTTGAGTGTTACCTAATGTCATTTATGTTGTAGTGTATTATTTTGTCAATTTCCTCTTTAGACAAAAAAAAAAAAAAAAAACAGAATACTTTGTACAATATATATACATGCACCAAATATGTAGCATAGATGCAACCAACATAGTATGTCAAATTCGCTTGTATCTTTTTTTTTTTTTTAAGTATAATGGGGAATTTGAGGAGGGACACACGCACTCGTATGAGATCGAACTAGGGTCATTCACCCTTACAATACATGTCTCAACCACTAGAGCACAAAGTTAATCCCAAATTCGCTTGAATCTAGGGGTGTTCAATTAACCGATTTTTTTTCGGTTAAGTTAACCGAATCAATTCGGTTAATTCGGTCGAGAATCGAATTATTTTTGTTCGTGAATGGTTAAAGGTTTTGAAGAATTTCGGTTATCGATTAATTCGGTTCGAAAATTCAAATTAACCGAATTAACCGAAATATTATGTAAAACATATATTTTATATATAATTATAATTATATATAATATATAGCATATATTTTTATTTATTTATTTATATCATATACTATATATAAAAATTATATTTTTTATTTTAAATAACTTTCTATGAATTATATTTATTTATTTATATCATATATTATATATACAACATATATTTTTGTATTTTAAAGAAATTTCGGTTAATTCGGTTAATCGATCAATTAACCGAAATATAATTCGGTTCGGTTAATTCGGTAAATGTAATTTCGGTTCGGTTATTGGTTTTGCCAATTAGCAAATTGGTTAATTCGGTTTTCAACATTTTGGTTAATGGTTAACCGAATTAACCGAATGAGCACCCCTACTTGAATCTAATTAAGAGAGCATTTGCAAAAACTTCTTCTTTTAAAAAAGTGATTTGTTGCAAAGCAAAAGTAAAAGTAGTTTGCAAATAGAATTAGAAGTTGAGAACCAAAAGTTGAAAACGTTTGATGAAAAAAATTATAAAATTACTTGTTTGTGTAAATCAAACCGGAAGCGGAATCAAAATCTAAAGCATCCGCCTCCCTATTTTTTTATTGTGATTAAATGAAACAGTAATCAAAAGCATAAATCAAAGATTTGCAAACAAAAATTAATTTTTATAGCGATTGCAAATACTCGTTAATCACTATAAATGAAGCTAACCTAGGCCTAGCTATTATCTGATCTTTCATGTCATAATAGCAAATTTTCCTTGAATATTACATAAAATACCATAATAATAAACTGAACTAGGTTCATCTTAGTTTTAAAAGGTTTTAGTGATTGAATCATCCTCGAAACCTGAAGTCTAATAGACCATATAAGAATTACTATATATAAACACTATTCAAAAAAATTATGTTTAATCCCAATTAGTCACCGTCTATGTATTAGACTCCATTTATCCACCTATATTATTCTTTTGACAGCCTTACTGCTAAACATAGACCCCAATCTGCGGTCTGATCAAGAGTATTTTTTACAACAATGTATATGAGAAGAACCATAATAATTCAGTTATATCTAAGGTAGGTTTGCAAGAACGTGGTATTGTGGGTGTATTGTCAGGAACAAAGGGGTCCCCTTACCTAGCAAGTACTGCGATCAGTACAAGTGGAATTCCTCATCTTTAAGGCAACGAATCTTTGGTATTTCACTTTTGTAAGAATCAAGACTGCTTACCATAAACGAATAAAGTTACTACGCTCATCTCAAAAAAAAAAAAAAAGAAACTAAATTAAATAATTAAATAAATCTATTAATCAACCTGCAATACATGCAAATATTGAGAGATAATCATGGAGATTTGATTATATGTCGGTTAGTTGTCTTCAATATTCTTTTTTTTTTTTTTTTGAGGAATGTCTTCAATATTCTTGATCAGTCACTAAAATAATTAGAGTAATCAGTGGGGAGCATCCTGTAGTGATTCCAAGATTTTCGATCGACACGGATGGGATTTTCTACCTCGAGGATGATGTTTCATCTCATATTCAACTATATGGATGATTGACACGTGTATATAAATCACTATATTGATTTTGGAACATAAATCAAAGCGTTTGTTTCATATTACACACACGGATGATTGATATGTGTATAGAAGTTACTATATTAATTTCAGCATAAATAAAGTCAAAATTGTGGGATTTTAATATGGTAATTACTATACACATATTAATCATCCGGTGTGATAATATGAGATAAACGCCATCGTAAAAAAAAAAAATCATCACATTTTTGTATTTGCAAATATTAGCTTTGCATCTGATTCTGAATCATTTAATTAGAATTGAAAAATAGTGAATGAGTGTATTAGATTTTTGATTCTGCTTCTGATTTAACTTTTACACGCATTTATTAATCGTTTCTATATATACTAACACCCATTACAATTCTGTACTAAGAACATAGGAATGTTTGGCTCGCAAATTCAGGCCAGATCTTGCCATCCCAAATTCAACCCACCTGGAATTATTAAAAAATAAAATAAAAAAATCCCAGAATCCACACACACTAGCACACTCAGTGTGTGTACAGAGGGATTCAGCTTTCGCTTTTACAACCCTTCTTGTAATATAATTGGGAGAAAAATATTAAAATACAGAGTGTACAAAAACTAAATAGTAATAAAAAGTGGAAGAGATTGAGATTCCATGTAAGTCATTGTCCTCACGTTGCCTTTCATCTGCTCAATCATATAACATGTGTCCCCGGAATCTGATTCCGCCCTTCATTTCCAGGAATTTTTTTCGTTTTTTTTACCCTGTCCCACTTGCTTCACTATCAAAACTATTTTTACCATATATGTACTGTTAAACTTTTACCGACTAAGTTAATTTATCGAGATAAAAAGCTGCAATTTTTATTTTATTATCTAGGGATAATTAGTGAAATGATACTGATTTGGTTTAGATCATCACGAAAGTTTTTATATAGGGAAATAGGGAATGTTGCAAAAATCGTTAGGCGTTAGTAGACGACAAGCTCGATTTTTGGCCTCCTAGACTCAATTTTTAGTCGCCTAGGTCGCCAAAGCAGTTTAGGACAAAATTGTCTCGACCTACGGGTTCCTAGCGTCTAAAGCCTAGATCAATTTCTACAACACAGTGTATTTATAGTATATATATAAAATAATTAAAAATACTACCCCAAGATTAAATCTAGCTTAGGTTGAATGCTTGCTATTTTTGGAACTTTGAACAACAGCCCATGCTCCAGATCAACTCCCTTTGCAGCATTGCTAACAAAATTATTACATTTGCTGTAAAAAAAAAGGCAAGAAAAAGAAAATATCACATTTTTTAAGGCCTTGAATTTGAAATTTCTCAAATTTAAAAGACAAGAAATTAAAAAAGTTATTACACGGCAAGAAGAAAAAGAGGGGCTCAATTTTAAAATTTGACTCCGATCAAAAAATTGATAGGATTATCAGGACATATATATATATATATATGTAACACAAATCAAGTGTATTGTATTTCATGCATGGAGTTATGAAAGAACTTTGAAATTCTTGATTAATTTCAGAATTCTTCAATATAAAGCACTCCCTCCTCTGATTTTTTGAGTTTAAATATATCGTCGTTAAAAGATACTCAAACATGACTACATACTTTAGCTTGCTAAGGTACGAAGTACGAAGCTTTATATCCAAATTAAGTTAATTGTCAACTATTCCAAGAGATTGGATAGTACTAGTACTAGATATGTTGAAATTAAAGGGGGGAAAAGAAAAGTTCAATATAATTAACCTACGCAGAATGAGTACATGATATATAATTACTTAGAAAAAAGTGAGAATTCAATAATTAAATTTCTCGGAGACTAAAATACTTTTGACTAATGTCTAATTAATTAACGTTTTGCATATGCAGCTATTATTATATTCAGTGCACACATTTAGAAATTTTCTAACAATATTGAGTTAATCTTTTTGAGCCAAATAGATGATTACTGGCCAAAGAGATTAGGTTCAAATAAAGTTGGGGATAGGGCACCAACCCAGTGGATAAAAAGGGAATTAATTAGAGTTTTTGCATATTTAGTTGCAATTTTGGTCCTAACTTATAAGGGGTGGCATGTTTGGTCTTGTAAGTAATTGATATAGCAATTTTAGTCCTATAAGTATAAAGAAGTGGCATATTTGATCCCCATAAGTATTATATATATGTAGCAATTTTAGTAACGAGCGTGGATTTTTATTTTTGTGCAATTTTAGTTCCACAGGTGATAATTTTGTGCAATTTTGGTCCCAAAGAGTACTTCACTATTTCACACTTAATCGGAATCGAAATTGCACAAACTTAATTAGAACTTACGTGTACCAAATTGCGCAAATCAAAACTTAAGGGACCAAAATTGCTACATATGATACTTACATGATCAATATATGTCACCACTTTATACTTAATGGACCAAAATTGCTACACGTAATAATTAAGGGAGTAAATATACCACTCATTATAGTTACATGACTAAAATTGCAATTAAGCCTATATATAGTACACTAATCTTTCAAATTCCTCCATCTTGTTACATATTTTTAATTTCGATTTTTTTTTCCTTTTTTGGGTAATCTTTTTGTTTGATTTATGATGATTGATGGTATTTAATCAACAAAAGGCAAAAGCTATCTAGTCTTTGTTGAAAGGTATGTCTGAAGCATCCTATGTTTGCCTTGTTCATTTCTTTTCCATTAGACTGAACAAATTGACCAAAGCATATATATATATACCTACAAGTCCACATACATATATAGACCAACTTAATTGGTTTAACTAAACTCAACGCCCGATTTCAAAAAAAAAAAAAAAAAAAAAGAACTAAACTCAACGCCTAAATAAGAAATCCTAGAAAATAAAATAAAATAAAAAAGGTGTGGACTCTTACAATAAATTAATTCAAGTGCTTAGTTAAATTATTATTCCAAGATTCCAAGTACAAAATTTGGTGGGAATTTTTTAGGTCAAGCTAAAGTGTCGTTCACATATATATAATAATTCAAGTACGTATACAAAGACAAATGTTATGTATGGAATTGTTTTCAAATTAACTTTCCAATTTCCAACTATTACAGAAAATGAATTTATGTTTGTTTAAGAAATTCTCAATAGAAATAAAGTTATTTTCAGTTTTCATTTTTATGGAAAGATTCTTTTGAAAATACAACCAAACAAGCTTTTCACCAAAATCACGCAAATCTATGTGAAAATACACTACAATCACGCAAAAAGATGTCAAAAATACACTACAATCACGCAAATCTATGTCGAAATACTATAACAAACATATTTTCATTTCTAAACGTAAATTAGGACAACAAACCAAACATATTCTCAATTCTCACACGAAAACCAATAAAGTTTGAAAAATTATTTTCCAACACTAAACCTGGAAATTGGACTTGGAAACACATCCATACATCTCCAAATACTCCCACCATCCCAATAAGATATATAGATCAACTTTCATTTTTCATCCGTTCAACTTATATGCTTATTTTCTTATTAAGAGTATTAATTATAGAACTATACATTAAATTACTCATATTCAGATTTACTTTCTTGAGACTAACAATGATATACCCGACTGCACCACCCTCTAAAATATATATATATTTTTATTTATATTTACATTAGATTTGATGTTGCTCCCCAAATATAAATTCTTGCGTCCGTCCCTAGATGGAGGGAGTAGTAATTATATTATTTTTATTTATTTTGATAGAATAAATTTGAAGTATTTATACTTTTAGCTTTTGGTAGTGGGTTGTCGTTTAGTTCATGCAAAAACAAAACTGTGGAATTGATTGTGGAATAATTATATATAGGTGCTCATTTCAAAATCACAAGAGACGAGTAACACGATATTGGCCACTTGTTGGTTAGTGCTTTGTTTTTATTTCGTGGTCACCATGCACGCATTATTTGCATGGTGCCATGCACGATTGCGTGAACAATCACTTACTTTTCTTTTTCTCGAATATTCATTGTTTTTTGTATATAAATAAATATTGCACTTCATAGTTTTTTTTTTTATTTCTATTGATTAAATCGTGATATATAGAAGACAAAACAGATTAAACCCAATCAGATTAGTTTAGGAATGGATTTCCTTAATGCAATAAAAGATTTCGATGTTATATAATATTTTCGCATTATTTTATATCTGAAATTTGTTTGTTGGGCTCATTTTAAAATTGTTTTAAGAGAATATGAAGAAAAAAACTAAATACCAAAACATAATTTATCGAGATGGAAATATCGTATTGAGATCTTCTATTCTATAATTATGTTCTACTTCATATTCCATTGTATTAGATGTCTAACATATGTAAATGATGATGTGGGATCAGACACGCGTCATTCATCATCATGATAGTGGATTATGAAGTAAAACATGAGATCGATCTCGAAAATATAGATCAAATCTACATGTCATTTGAATTGGTGAATATGCTCATTCCCATGAACATGCATCTCTCTCTATCTCTCTCTATATATATATATAACAAAAAATAAATTAATTTATAATGGAAGATTGAAATAATTATAAATTCAATTACTTAACCTAATTTCCACATAATGGATATTTCTAGAATCTACACCAATCTGATCCGAGTCCGATTGAGTGCGTGTGACCACCATTGGGCTTCAGTTATTTGAACTCAACTGGGCCCAATGGACTATATATAGTCGTTTTCTTAAGTCTTAAGTCCAAGACTGAGATTTCCAAATTGTTTTGTAAATGGGAATTCAATATTACGATTTACGCAAGACTGATTTGACGTTTTTGTTTCAGGTAGTATTATATTATATTATCTACATATATTTTAGTATTTGTTTCACTAAAACTTAAATGTCTGAAATGGACAGAATTGAAGTAAACGACCTTTAAGTTACATTAGTAGACCCACGAATGGTACCACAGTTGCAATTTTTAAAACAATTTCTACCTTTTTCTCTTGTGCGGATAAGAAGATTAGTGACGTAACTCTTGGTCCACAAATCCTTACAATATTTTTGGTCTGAAAGTTTTTAAATGTCAATTTATTATGAAATTAATTTTGCACTGTGATAATAAAATAATAACGATCATAAATATTATACCAGTGTACCATATAACTAATGTAGTATGAATAAATTCCCTCAAAAAAAAAATGTAGTATGAATAATACTCTAAGCCCCAGGGGCATAGTGGAGTGGTAAGGACTAAGGCGATGTGGGGTGCACTCTTCGGCGATGCGGGTTTGAATCCCGTGTCGAGCAGATTCTCACTAAAATATTGTTGGAGCATTTAATTATGTTGGTTCTCTCCTTAGAAATGTCGTTGAGGCACATACCTCAATTTACATCCAAACCGGTCAATGAGTTTAAGTAGACTGGATACTTAGGTCCATAATTAGTGAGGTGGAAACCGAATATCTAGATTATAATAAAAAAATCTAACACATGCTTGAAAACGGGAATTTAAGTGACGGCAAGTTAGGAAAATAATTTCTACATTTCGAAAATATTTGTGGTTGCTCCGAAAATACTCCTCTCTTGCCGATCACCTTGGTCGAACTACTCCTTGAAACCCGCACAAATGGGGGCGGAGGGGGCTTCGGCGACCCTCTCGATGCTTAAGTCAAAAACTTGGAAGAGAAGCAAGAGGCAAAAATGAAATGTGAAAATAAAAGTGTGATTAGGTCAAGAATGAACCTGGACTTGGGCTTTTATAGCTTAGCCAGATTAGGGTATCCGTAAAATCAGGAATTCTATTATGATTTGGTGTGAGAATCATGATTAAGATATGACCGGATCTTCCAAAATCCTAATTTCTCGACCTGTGTCGTGAGGTTGGTCCAACTACAAGAGTTCTTCAAGTCAAGACATAAGGTCACCCGATGTTGACCCCTCATCACGAGCTCTCGGCTCAACCCAAAGCTCTACAAATACTCAACCCATTAGCGAGCTCATCGATTCTTCCTTTTAGCGAGCTCATCGCCTCTTCAGATCGGCCATTTAGCGAGCTTTTGATTCGGCCCATTAGTAGGGCTTCTTGATTCGGCCAATGAGGTCAACCTAAATAGACCCTCATCAATTTGAATTAACTATTTTGACTTTAGCCTTTGAGAAAAAACATATATTTGAATTAATTATAATTGACTAATAATTGAGAATATTTCACAATTATTAACTTAGGTCTTGCAATCTGGATTAGAATCACGACAGAATAGTATAAGAATTGTCATGTAAGTATTTTATTACATTACTTACATGAGGAAGACAAACCAGGAAAGCCAACTGTTTTTTTCTTCTGCGGAGACCCTATTAATGCTTTAAGCTTTTAAATAGAAAACGATCTTTTAAAGTCAGGAAAGTTATGATTAAGTCGTTTAACTAATCATGTAATAAATATAATTCAACTAATTTATTTATAATTGACCAAGACTCTTAAAAACATATAAGAATTACTAGCTAGGGATGTCATCATTCAACTCAAATGAGTCAAGTTTGTGTACATGCACCACATAATTTTGTTGGTAACTACAACGATTTAATATTAATAAAATCTGAGTTTTAAAAATAAATACAAGTTACAAGTTTATTTAGGGCTAAATTGCATAATTAATTGGTACACTAACTTAGGCCTACTTGCACTTTCGTCCACCAGTTCAAGGGTCTAGCAAATTGAGACAATAATTTATAATTTTTCGCACATTGAGTACAAAAATCGACGGAAATTGAAATTGGTGCCGGAAGTTTTCCCCCAATTTGGAATTTTCAAAATTTCCGGCCAATTTGATGACTTGGCATTGGGCCCGGTCCAGTTGGCATTTTATTTAATAAATAAGAATGATGATGTGGACTTTTGGAGGGAAACAAAAAAAAAATTAAGAATAATCTGGTTTAATAGCATAAAAAATCGAAAAGCCCCAATCTCCTCACCCGACCGTCTTTTCTCTGTAAGAAAACAAGAAATAGAACCCTAGGTGAGATTTTGCAGATTCAACCAAGAAAAAATGTCTCACACAACAAGCTCTATTGATTGCTACTGTGGAAGAAGGGCCGTGATTCGCACAGCTTGGACAGACGAGAACCCGGGGAGGAGGTTTTTGTCATGTCTTCATTATGATGTAGGTTAATTTCTCCAATTCGAAATTGTAAATTTTTTTTGAATCTTTTGTAAAGAAACTATTACATTCTCTAGAAATTTTGTAATTTTTGGAAAAATTTCAGAAATTTGGAAATTTTTCAAAAAGTTTGAATATTTTTTTACTGATTTTGGAATTTTTCTAATAAAATTTGTTAATTGAAATGTTTCGAGAGGTGGATGTGGATACTTTGTTTGGGAGGACCCTCCAATGTGTCGTAGGTCTAAATTTGTCATACCTGGTCTATTGAGGAAATTGAATCGGTGAATGGTGAAGTGAAAAACCGGAAGATGAAAAGAAGAAGCTTCATTAACAAGAAGCTTGAAAGAAGTAACAAGATGTTAAGGAGATTGGTATATGCAATGCCAGGGTTTTTCTTTGTCTTACAGTTGATATGGATTTCATTTGTTGCTGGGAAGGATGGGAAAGAAGCTGGAGCTACTCCTTTGATGATAGCTTGACCAAGAATGTTGTTTTGTTTTGTTTTATGTAATACATGTGGAATTTTAATATCCCATGTTATTCTAGTTTAATGTCAAGTTTTTTTTTATTTGTACTTGTGAACTGTTTCTACCATTATGAATGAAGATGTATGTTTTGTTTAATGTTCTGTTTTGCTATATGTAACATATAATTGGAGATGATTAGTGCCATTAGCACTTAAAACAAAACATACAAGACATGGTGAAAAAGTAGTGCATTAAAGTAGTGCCATTAGCACTTAAAACAAAACATACAAGACATGGTGAATGCCAAAAGTAGTGCCATTAAAGTAGATTCTCACACAGTACTTCCAAAAGACATGGTCATACAAGACCATTAAAGTATATTGTCATAAAGTACTGCCAAAACACATGGGCTACAAGACCATTCAATTGCTAAAGTGTTCAATACACAGCAAAACACAGACAAAAATTCCAAAAAATTAAAAAAGCAAACAACTTCATTTCTTCTTGGACTGGCTTTGTGATGTGAGCTCAGATGTGATTTGAGACAATGGCTTGAATTTATGCCCAGGCTCAGAAGGTCCTCTTGGATTTCCCTTTTGAAGTTGTTGCCACACTGAAGGTCCTTCAACATGCTTCATTTGTGGTGGATTAGACTGAGACTGTTGTGTAAGAATTGGATTTGCACTCTCCTCATCCATATGGCTGTGTGTTCCATAGTCATGAACAGGTGGAAGAATTGTGGGATGGACAGCTCTTGGTGGCATATTACCTCCACTCCCTGCAGCTCTTGGTGGCATATCACCACTTTTGCTCTTTCTCACCTAAGAATAAAGAAACAGAGTTAGTAAAAAATTGAGATAATGTATTGAATAATTAAATATGCACATACCATTAATTTTTTCCTTGCAAGCCCACTAGACAGGTTAGTGGCATCTTCATTTGAGCTTCCTTCAGGGGCTGCCCTTCTTGCACATGTAATTGCATTATGCCCTTCCAAACCACATTTACTGCATTTGATGTGTTTTTGTTGTCTTCTCAGTTTTTGGGGTTGTTTTCCCTTTGTTTTTTTCTTCCCCTTATTTGGAGCTTCATCAGCCTCCAACCTTCTAGCTCTTGCTGGTCTCCCAACCCCTCTCCCAAAATTTGGAGGTAATGGTGGAATAAACAGACTCTCAGCCCACATCATCTCACCATTGATTCCCATAATAGCATATGCATATACCTTCTTGTAAGTGTCAACAGTGTAGCATGAATCAACATAATCAATAGGATCTAATTTCTGCATAAACATTGCACTACAAGCATGTGTGCAGGGTATGCCAGTCAATCCCCACATTCTACATGTACATGATAAGTTTTGTAAGTCCACATTATATTGTCCCCCATCAAGGCATGTAACTTCATAGTGTGTGTTATCACATTTCAATGGGTTGCAGCTCCCAGCCTTGTCAGCATGGTTCTCAAGTATTTTTTTTATTTTAGGACATAATCTATCCTTCCACTTGATCCCTGCAATGTCCCTATTTTTCTGGAGTCTAGTCATGAGATATTGCCTAATCCATTCAAACATTGTAAGGATTGCCTTCTCTCTTGCTTCAAGGATGCAATAGTTGAATGTTTCACACACATTATTTAACAGCATATCACACTTTGGAGTGTCCTTAAAGTGTGACCTACTCCATTGATTAGGAGGTTTATCACTTAACCAATCTGCAGCCCCTTCATTAAGCTCCCTCATTTCAGCCATCCTGTGCTTAAATTCCCCCATTGTACTAGCCTGAGCACACTTCCACAATGCATTTTTGTAGGCCAATCCTCTAAATCCTGCAGTTTTCATATTGTTGTGCAAATGCCTTACACAAAATCTATGGTCAGAATCAGGAAATACCTCACTAAAAGCTTGGATTAAACCCTTTTGCTTGTCTGAAATGAAAGTGTATTCACTCTGCCTTGTGATACTCAAATCATGCTTCAGTAACATCAAAAACCACTCCCAAGTATCCCTAGTCTCTGAACATACTACAGCATATGCAATGGGATATAAGTTATTATTTGGATCCACACCAACAGCTGTGAGTAACACTCCTCTATGTGGGCCTTTCAAGTGACAGCCATCCACTCCTATGATTGGCCTGCATCCTGCTTTAAACCCTTGCTTTAATGCATTGAAACACACATAAAACTTACTGAACCTCTTCTCCCCATTCTCATCATCTTCAGTCCCTAAAATGACTGTGGAGCCTGGGTTTGACCTTCTTAACTCTTCACTATAATCCCACAGTTTTGTAAACTGAATCTCAGGACTCCCTTCAATCAATTTTAGAGCTTTCCTCTTGGTAGGTTTGTTTTGTATTTCATTAATTTTGATTTGTAGTCTAATTAATATGTACTCTATGCTGCCTGAGCATGTTTAGATATAACTAAGAGTGTTATTTCTTGTAGCTTTTTATGTTAGACATGGTGGTCTGATGATGTTTCTAATCAGGAACTAATGTTTTGAAATTAATCTGATTAATTTCAGATTGACATATGTATATATATATATGAAATTGTATCTTAATATTTCACATTGGCCATTTATAGTTTCAGATGAAAGAATATTTTAACCATGAGAAACTTTTTTCTTTGATTAAAAATACTCGTAGAATATTCTATGATTAATTACCATATTTTATGCTAGTCGCCTTTCTGTAAACACGCAATTTATGACTTTATGACGCCTTTAGTGGCTCAATTAAGGGACTAATTAACTTCTACAAGCACGTGACACACTGAGGTGAATAGATTGATCTATGTAAGAGTTGCACTTTTAAGTTTTAATCTGATTTTCTTTTTGAAAGGAATGATTTTCTGAGTTTTATAAGCTCATGTATAGCTTGTTTGATTTAAAGATCATATCCTTTTGCAGCATATGATGATGCAATTTGGGAGGCTTTTTCTTGGCTGTGATTCTCTCCACTCTACATTTTTTCCTAGCTAATTGTGTTGTATCCTTGCAAATAATTGAAATTGTGTATTTTGTTGCGTATATTAGTCATGAATTTCGAATATACAACCATTAAATTAGAGGGTGTTAATTTTTTTTTTTTTTTGAGAATTTAGAGGGTGTTAATTGGTTACAAAAATCCTAGCTATATGCTTTAGTATATAAAAAGTGATACTTCGATCGATACGATACCACGTTGAATCCACAAGCAATTGTGAGTGATACTTAAAGTTGAGGTATTCAAACCTCCACTCTTGATTAGCTTTAATTTGTAGTGGAGTTAGAGTCTTGGCTTTCATTGAGAGTGTGGATAGCGGGAAAGGGCTACCTGGTGCTAGTTAAGGTCCATAGTGAAGTCGTCCAAAGGGACCTAGTGCCGAGAAGAGCCCGGAGCGGAGGTGAAATAATATGTTCCCATATTGAATCCACAAGCAATTATGGTTTGGTTTTTAAAATTAGGTAAAACCTCCATTGTTGAGCTAGTTAATTATGGTGGAGTTAGGGCATATCGAATACATATATGTCTGCAAAAGTATCTTGATATCATGTGTGTGCATAAAAACGAATTACAGAGATGTTTTCATGATTTTATAGCAACATTAAATGTTGAATTCGTTTTTTTTTTTTTTTTTTGATTGGACAAAGAATTTTATTAAAAGAGCACAGCCGCACAGGGTGCTCGGCCCTTTACAAATGGATTCTAATTAAACTAAGCTCATTACAATTGAATTCATTAATTTAAAGAGAAAAGGAATTACCCACAATTAATGCTCAAGCTCCAATATTGATTTGATTCCCAATTATTACCTACAGATTGTACCCTAGCTAAAACCCAACAAAACCCCAACAATTAACTTTTGCCCCATTCCTGAAAATTTTCAGAATATCTACCTTGAGGTTATAAGTTGTACCAAGAAAACATCTCAGTCGAAAAATGGAACATTTAATTAATAATTTCCCTTTTCCTTTCAGGGTGAAAGGTAGATCTAGTGATCCTTTTAATGTTCACACTGTTAATTTATCAATAATATATACTCCCTCCGTCCCAATTTGATAGACCACCTTTCATTTTTCATCCGTCCCAAATTATAGGCTAGTTTCCTTATTGAGAGTATTAATTATACAATAATAGACCAAATTACCCCTATTTAATTCACTTTAATTTTAACAAACTTTATTTTTCCAAGATAGTTGGAATACTAAAAATTAAAATATGAGTGCATTCATCTTCCAATAACAACACAATCCACGAAAATACCATACTAAATATCACGTCTCTTCACAATTTAATGTGAGGGTAAAATTGGAACAATATGGAAAAAAATTGTAATCCCAATTACATTTAGTATGTTTTATTAATCTGTGTGATTTCTTCTATTTGCTTATCAAATTGGGACGGAGGAGTATTTGTTAAGAACAAATATTTGTTTTGATTGATAGTCTGGATTTTTGTACGTAATTAAGGAATTGAGATTGGACAAGAGTCTCAAAAGACACCAAATTTCATGTCCCAGTACTCAATTTCATACAATATATATCATCATCATTCCTTAATTCCAAATTCCAAGCCCCAAAAAAAGTGTTCAAAATATTGCAGAAACCAAAAAAGTTTCTTAGAAGAGAGATAGATAGTGAAAGGATTATATATCGATTTCTGTTCCGCAAGAATCACGTAAAGACTGCACACCATTAGGGATTTAGGGGGGGAGCCAGTTAAAGATGAACACAACAACTCGAACAATGGCATTTTTTTCTATTTTACATGCACGCGTTTATCCGCCGCGTGAAATTAACTCTCTATATGGTTTTAATTAATTACATTCTACTTTTTCTATTTTGTTTTAATTTCTAACTTTTATTTTATTTGGATCACAAAAAGTTTAAGATTTAAATTTTAAACTTATGCTCTCTCTGTACTCAGAGAGAGAGAGAGAGATAAGTATCTTTTCTGAATTTCCTTTTATATTTTGGAGATGCTTCTGACAGAATTGATGAGATTTTCTATTCTAAAATCGTTTTTCATATCAGATTTCAGTGCACGGATAATTGCCACGTATATAAAACTTACCATATTAAAACCCATAATTTATTTTTGATTTATGTTTGAAAATTTACATGATAAGTGTTGTACACGTGACAATCATCTCGGAATAAAAAATGAAACACAATTTTGGAATAGAAGATCTCATCTGGAAAACCTGTTGTTTTATTTTGATTTTAATAAGTGAAGAAATATGGCATTTACATGTACTAGAAATTGTATAGATTTACACTAACATTGAAGATCTGTCTAGCATAGAAGCATTTTATTCATATTGTAATAGACAGATGATGGAAGAATTCAGATAATTCTGGCATGTGATTTTTTTTTTCCTGTTCAATTTCTGAGAATTTTTTCTCTTCTGCTGCTTTGGAGTTTTTCTGTAATTAATTTTGGAGCTGTTTGGTGTTCAGAAAGGGTGGAAAGTCTCCCTGAATTCTCCTTTTCAATAATAAGAAAAATTGATTACAATTAACATTTTTTTAATGAAATTGATAAGGTCTTTTTTCAATAACTTGGTATTTTTCTCTCCAAAAAAATAAAATAATAACTTGGTATTTTTCTCAAGTTTCTGAAATAATATAAGGCGACGAGGGCCATCCATTTGATGTAAATTATAATTAGCTAAGCCAACTCACTAATTAAATTATGATATTCCTACAAAGGGTTTATAACTTTATATACATTATTTTGTGTTTCTAAGAGTTCTCGTTTAACCTAATTAAATTTCAGTTTCACCACTAAAACAATGATATTGGTGGAAACACTAGAATCCGATATACTTACTTCATCCCAATTATATAGTCCAATTGGACTTTTCACATAGATTAAGAAAAAAGTATTGGAAATTACAAATATGTAGAATAATTACTTGATTTGCCCTCATTTTAATGAATAGTATAAATTACAAAATGCATATTAAATAGGGTTATAATAGTAAAAGAATGTAAAAAGTACTATTATGGGAAGTGGACTATATATATATATATATATATATATATTTGAGACATCACAAAAAAGAATATTGGACTATATATTTGGGACGGAGGGAGTATCAAAGTCGCTATTAAAATCATGCAATCTGCCTGCACCCTGTGTTGTAAAAATCCTCGCCTAACCCCGATTAATCTCCACCGAGGTGCTAGGCCCCCCTTGTCCGCCTACGATTTTTTTTCTGATTAGGCCCAGCTAATCCCGTCCAGGTCCCGCCTAACCCCGCCTAGGCTCTGCCTAGGCGCTAAGTCCCAGTCTATCGTTTAGCGAGCGTCTAGCGCTTTTTACAACATTGCCTGCACCTTCAATTAAAGTAATTAATGTTGTCGAGAGGGGCATCCATAAAAGCGTTTACAATTCATATTAATACTTAAAACATATTTAACATAGATATTGATATGCACATGCTACGAAACAAACAGTTCTATTTTTGGTAGTCTATATCTATTCTCATTGCTAAAGAACAATGTACTATAAAGTGGCTCATAACTTTTTTCGATTCTTCCTCTCCCCTTTGCCTCATTATTATTCACACTTTTCAAATAAATTGCTATGATAGTATGAAATTGGGAACTAGCTAAGATTATGAAATTGAATTACATCTTTAATCCAATAAGTGGTTGGAAAATTTTGTGTTATTCCAACTTTTTTGATAGAAATTAAAAAACAAGTGATTTATATATGTTGGACTTAAATACATACATATATAATATATATGTTGATCACTTTGTTGACCCTGCTATATATAGGATAATAGGACTTTGAAACTGTACTCAATGACTTGGGTTGTTCAGACAGAACAACGTGAGATGGTCATAAAATGTGGGGTATATAATACACTGTTTCTATGTTTTATTTATCAATTCATTAATTTGTAGAATTATATTACACTGTAATTTGAGATAGACAGATTGGACTACTTTGTTTACTCTTAGGCTTTATTAGGATTGATTGATTAATTTGGAGCTAATGATTTCAAATTCATAATAACAAATTTATTGAGATTGTTTGGATGGAGTAATTCTATAATCAATTTCAAATTCTTGAAAACTATTTTTATTCAAATATTTTGGAGGATTTCAAATTCATCTTATTTAAACATTTAAAATCATTCTCCCAAATTCATATCCTCCCATTCAAATACAATCTTATATCATCTTTCAAGTACGTTTCCATGAGATTATTGAATTACTATCTTGTTAAAAGCTTTAAACTGCTAAAACGAAAAGACATGTACAATAAAGATAATGCATCTAGCTAGTTAGGTTTGGGTTGAATATTTTTCGTGCGGCATAAATATTTTTGTCACCTAGCTAGAGTATAATGTGCAAACATTATTTTGTCAATTTCCTCTTTAGACCAAAAAAAAAAAAAACAGAATACTTGGTACAATATATATATATATATACATGTACCAAATATGTAGCATAGATGCAACCAACATAGTATGTCAAATTCGCTTGAATCTTTCTTTTTTTTAAGTATAATGGGAGAATTTAAGGAGGGGACACACCCGAGATTGAACTAGGGTCATTCACCCTTACAACACATGTCTCAACCACTAGAGCAGAAAGTTAATCCCAAATTCGCTTGAATCTAATTAAGAGAGCATTTGCAAAAACTTCTTCTTTTAAAAAAAAGTGATTTGTTACAGCAAAAGTAAAAGTAGTTTGCAAATAGAATTAGAAGTTGAGAACCAAAAGTTGAGAGTATTTGGTAAAAAAAATATAAAAGTACTTGTTTGTTTGTAAATCAAACCAGAAGCGGAATCAAAAATCTAAAGCATCCGCCTCCCTATTTTTTATTGTGATTAAATGAAACAGAATCAAAAGCATAAATCAAGATTTGCAAACAAAGATAAATTAATTTTTATAACGATTGCAAATACTCGTTAATCACTATAAATGAAGCTAACCTAGGCCTAGCTATTATCTGATCTTTCATCTCATAATAGCAAATTTTCCTTGAATATTACATAAAATACCATAATAATAAACTGAACTAGGTTCATCTTAGTTTAAAAGGTTTTAGTGATTGAATCATCCTCGAAACCTGAAGTCTAAGACCATATAAGAATTACTATATATAAACACTATTCAAAAAAATTATGTTTAACCCCGATTAGTCACCGTCAGGCATTACAGCCCATTTGTCCACCTATATTATTCTTTTGATTAGGCCTTACCTAAACATAGACCCAATCTGCGGTCTGATCAAGAGTATTTTTACCTTTTTTTTATGAGAAGAACCATAGTAATTCAGTTATATCTAAGGTAGGTTTGCAAGAACGTGGTATTGTGGGTGTATTGTCAGGAACAAAGGGGTCCCCTTACCTAGCAAGTACTGCGATCAGTACAAGTGGAATTCCTCATCTTTAAGGCAACGAATCTTTGGTATTTCACTTTTGTAAGAATCAAGGCTGCTTACCATAAACGAATAAAGTTACTACGCTCATCTCAAAAAAAAAAAAAAAAAACTAAATTAAATAATTAAATAAATCTATTAATCAACCTGCAATACATGCAAATATTGAGAGATAATCATGGAGATTTGATTATATGTCGGTTAGTTGTCTTCAATATTCTTTTTTTTTTTTTTTTGAGGAATGTCTTCAATATTCTTGATCATCACTAAAATAATTAGAGTAATCGGTGGGGAGCATCCGTAGTGATTCCAAGATTTTCGATCGACACGGATGGGATCTTCTACCCGAGGATGATGTTTCATCTCATATTCAATTATATGGATGATTGACACGTGTATATAAGTCACCATATTGATTTTGGAACATAAATCAAGCGTTTCGCTTCATATTACACACACGGATGATTGATATGTGTATAGAAGTTACTATATTAATTTTGCAAAGATAAATCAAGTCAAAATTGTGGGATTTTAATATGGTAATTACTATACACGTATTAATCATCCGTGTGATGGAATATGAGATAAACGCCATCGTGAGAAAAAATCATCACATTTTTGTATTTGCAAATATTAGCTTTGCATTTGATTCTGAATCATTTAATTAGAATTGAAATATAGTGAATGAGTGTATTAGATTTTTGATTTCGCTTCGATTTAACTTTTACACGCATTTATTAATCGTTTCTATATATACTAACACCCATTACAATTCTGTACTAAGAACATAGGAATGTTTGGCTCGCAAATTCAGGCCAGATCTTGCCATCCCAATTTCAACCCACCTGGAATTATTAAAAATAAAATAAAAAATCCCAGAATCCACACACACTAGCACACTCAGTGTGTGTACAGAGGATTCAGCTTTCGCTTTTACAACCCTTCTTGTAATATAATTGGGAGAAAAATATTAATATATAGAGTGTACAAAAAAAACTAAATAGTAATAAAAAGTGGAAGAGATTGAGATTCCATGTAAGTCATTGTCCTCACGTTGCCTCTCATCTGCTCAATCATATAACATGTGTCCCTGGAATCTGATTCCGCCCTTCATTTCCAGGAATTTTTTTTTTTTTACCCTGTCCCACTTGCTTCACTATCAAAACTATTTTTACCATATATGTACTGTTAAACTTTTACCGACTAAGTTAAATTTATCGAGATAAAAAGCTGCAATTTTTTATTTTATTATCTAGGGGATAATTAGTGAAATGATACTGATTTGGTTTAGATCATCACGAAAGTTTTTATATAGGGAAATAGGGAATGTTGCAAAAATCGTTAGGCGTTAGTAGGCGACAAGCTCGATTTTTGGCCTCCTAGACTCAATTTTTAGTCGCCTAGGTCGTCAAAGCGGTTTAGGACAAAATTGTCTCGACCTCACGAGTTCCTAGCGTCTAAAGCCTAGATCAATTTCTACAACACAGTGTATTTATAGTATATATATAAAATAATTAAAAATATTACCCCCAAGATTAAATCTAGCTTAGGTTGAATGCTTGCTATTTTTGGAACTTTGAATAACAGCCCATGTTCCAGATCAATTCCCTTTGCATCATCGCTAACAAAATTATTACATTTGCTGTAACAAAAAGGGCAAGAAAAAGAAAATATCACATTTTTAAGGCCTTGAATTTGAAATTTCTCAAATTTAAAAGGCAAGAAATTAAAAAGTCGTTACACGGCAAGAAGAAAAAGAGGGGCTCAATTTTAAAATTTGACTCCGATCAAAAAAATTGATAGGATTATCAGGACATATATATATATATATATATATATATGTAACACAAATCAAGTGTATTGTATTTCATGCATGGAGTTATGAAAGAACTTTGAAATTCTTGATTAATTTCTGAATTCTTCAATATAAAGCACTCCCTAATCTGATTTTTTGAGTTTAAATATATCGTCGTTAAAAGATACTCAAACATGACTACATACTTTAGCTTGCTAAGGTACGTAGTACGAAGCTTTATATCCAAATTAAGTTAATTGTCAACTATTCCAAGAGATTGGATAGTACTACTAGATATGTTGAAATTAAAGGGGGAAAAGAAAAGTTCAATATAATTAACCTACGCAGAATGAGTACATGATATATAATTACTTAGAAAAAAGTGAGAATTCAATAATTAAATTTCTCGGAGACTAAAATACTTTTGACTAATGTCTAATTAATTAACGTTTTGCATATGCAGCTATTATTATATTCAGTGCACACATTTAGAAATTTTCTAACAATATTGAGTTAATCTTTTGAGCCAAATAGATGATTACTGGCCAAAGAGATTAGGTTCAAATAAAGTTGGGGATAGGGCACCAACCCAGTGGATAAAAAGGGAATTAATTAGAGGTTTTTGCACATTTAGTTGCAATTTTGGTCCTAAGTTATAAGGGGTGGCATGTTTGGTCTTGTAAGTAATTGATATAGCAATTTTAGTCCTATAAGTATAAAGAAGTGGCATATTTGATCCCATAAGTATTATATATATGTAGTAATTTTAGTAACGCTTGCGTGAATTTTTATTTTTGTGCAATTTTAGTTCCTGAGATGATAATTTTGGGCAATTTTGGTCCCAAAGAGTACTTCACTATTTCACACTTAATCCGGACTGAAATTGCACAAATTAAACTTAATTAGAACTTACGTGTACCAAATTGCGCAAATCAAAACTTAAGGGACCAAAATTGCTACATATAATACTTACATGATCAATATATGTCACCACTTTATACATAATGGACCAAAATGCTACATCGCGTAATAGTTACGGGAGTAAATATATCACTCCTTATAGTTACATGACTAAAATTGCAATTAAGCCTATATATAGTACACTAATCTTTCAAATTCCTCCATCTTGTTACATATTTTTAATTTCGATTTTTTTCCTTTTTTGGGTAATCTTTTTGTTTGATTTATGATGATTGATGGTATTTAATCAACAAAAGGCAAAAGCTATCTTGTCTTTGTTGAAAGGTATGTCTGAAGCATCCTATGTTTGCCTTGTTCATTTCTTTTCCATTAGACTGAACAAATTGACCAAAGCATATATATACCTACAAGTCCACATACATATATAGACCAACTTAATTGGTTTAACTAAACTCAAGTACTCAACGCCCGATTTCAAACAAAAAAAAAAGAACTAAACTCAACGCCTAAATAAGAAATCCTAGAAAATAAAATAAAATAAAAAAGGTGTGGACTCTTACAATAAATTAATTCAAGTGCTTAGTTAAATTATTATTCCAAGATTCCAAGTACAAAATATGGTGGGAATTTTTTAGGTCAAGCTAAAGTGTCGTTCACATATATAGACTAAAATAATTCAAGTACGTATACAAAGACAAATTACTCCCACCATCCCAATAAAATATATAGATCAACTTTCATTTTTCATCCGTTCAACTTATATGCTTATTTTCTTATTAAGAGTATTAATTATAGAACTATACATTAAATTACTCCTATTCAATTTACTTTGCTTAAGACTAACAATGATATACTCGACTGCACCACCCTCTAAAATATATATATTTTTATTTATATTTACATTAGATTTGATTTTGTCCCCTAAGTATAAATTCTTGTGTCCGTCTCTGGATGGGCGGAGTAGTAATTATATTATTTTTATTTATTTTGATAGAATAAATTTGAAGTATTTATACTTTTAGCTTTTGGTAGTGGGTTGTCGTTTAGTTCATGCAAAACAAAAACTGTGGAATTGATTGTGGAATAATTATATATAGGTGCTCATTTCAAAATCACAAGAGACGAGTAACACGAAATTGGCCACTTGTTGGTTAGTGCTTTGTTTTTATTTCGTGGTCACCATGCACGCATTATTTGCATGGTGCCATGCACGATTGCGTGAACAATCACTTACTTTTCTTTTTCTCGAATATTCATTATTTTTTTGTATATAAATATTGCACTTCGTAGATTTTTTTATTTCATTTGTTTAAACCATGGTATATAGAAGACAAAATAGATTAAACCCAATCAGATTAGTTTAGGAATGTATAGTGGAATACAAAATGGAACGGGAGAATGGGAGATCTAGTCTCGAAATATCGATCAAAACTATCTGTCATCAATTGAAATGGTGAACATGCTCATTCCCAAGGGTGGAGGTAGGGGCCACTCCCCCCAAAAAAAAAAAAAAAAAAAAAAAATTCAAAAGAAAAATTACCCTAGAATTTTTTAAAAAAAATTAATTACAATTTATATGATTTTCGCAGACCCCATCCCATTTTTTGTATATCTACCATCCCATTTTTATTCCCGATTTCGCTCTTGTTCATTCCCATGAACGTGCATCTCTCATTCTCTCTCTCTCTCTCTCTCTCTCTCTCTCTCTCTCTATATATATATATATATATATAACAGAAAATAAAATATTAATTTATAATGGAAGATTGAATTAATTATAAATTCAATTACTTAACCTAATTTCCACATGATGGATATTTCTAGAATCTAGACCAATCTGATCCGAATCCGATTGAGTGTGTGTGACCACCATTGGGCTTCAGTTATTTGAACTCAACTGGGCCCAAAGGACTAATATATAGTCGTTTTCGGAAGTCCAAAACTGAGATTTCCAATTTTTTTTTTTTTTTCTGTGCAAACAAAAATTAAGGCAGTACAGAGAGAAGGGAATTAATTTTTACGCGAGACTGATTTAACTTTTTTGCTTCAGGTAGTATTATATTATACTAGTAATCCCAAGCGTGCGTTGACGTGTATTATTATTTTATAATCATTGGTTTATACTGAAACTATGTATTAATATGAGCTGGTATTTATTATTTTATTTTAATAATAAAATATTAATATAAAGTAAATAAAAACAAAATCTGGCGTATAAAATTTATATTTTCAATTATAGACTTAAATTTCAAATTTAATTCGGAAAAACATCAAATGAATCAATTTAAAAGGTCAATTAAATATAGCACAATTTAAAAATTCAATATAATAACATTAATCATAGCAATTTGTCTACACTTGATACCTTGACATTTTCTCAGTTGACGTTGTTTATAGAAAACATCATTTAACAAATATTTCCAATATTTTTCTCAAACATGTTATGGACAGCTTAAAGAGTCTAAAGCCAAGCAATATAGTGAATAAATATCATTCGATATATAACCGAAAGTGGTTCTTGAAAATGGATAGGTTGCAATGCTCAAATCAAAATTTTCACTTTTATAGGTTTATCGGAATTAGCAATCCCCTTTTATCAGAACCCATGTGTAGCTCTTGAGCCTTCTCTGAAAAGTGTGACTAACTTTTCTGAGAGGTGATCTATAGATGCGGATCCTGATAATTCAAAATTTTCTGCACACAAACAAAGTAACAACACATTACAAATGATGTAAAGACAAAGATAGTAATAAATTAAATGCATGATGTTATTATTGTTGTTGTTATTGCGATTTCAATACTTTAATTAATTGTGAGAAAATTAATCATTCAAGTGTTTTTATTCCAATTAAATCAAAATTTCAATAATCAGTAATCCATTTATAAATTTATTCGAAATATAATACAAAAATACAAAAGGATGATCTTAACGTTTTCCCAATCTATACAAAAAACACGCTAATTTTTCTTCTATGGTATAACTTAGTAGGAAAGAAATTAAATTAGATCGGTTTCATATCATAGGATTAACGCATGGATAATTTAAGATAATAAGGTGTTAATGGAACAATTGTATTTCTTTTCTTATAATGACAAATGAGAAAGAGAAAAGGCTGGAATGCGTTGTGAATATATTGTTTATATAATAGATATATTTTATGCTATTGACTATACATTTTTAATGAAGAATGATAAAGATTTCTATAAGTTGATAAAATTTAAGTTGAGATATTATTCAAAATAATATGGCCGAAAATATCATGAATAAAAATTTATAGCAAACTATTATTTCATTAGATATAAATGTAGTTCTACTACCGCAAATTTGACAGCTATATTATAATAATATACTAAAAACATCATGAATATAAATATGATACAACTGAAATAAAGAATAGAAATAGTATCATTGACATCTATGTTCGTTCTCCATCATTTATTTCGAATAGTAATAGACCTTTTGAATTTTCTCATTTTGATCAACAATGAATTGTTGTAATCACTCATCAATCAAAAGAAATTATATAGTGCGATGGAAACTCCAAAAAAGTTTATAATGGAAGTTTATTTAAAAATGCGATGCGCGGACAAATTTTGTTTTGGTAAATATTTGAATAAGATTTTTTTTTCTTAAAGGTAATATATAGTTGGCTATTTTGAGTGTTTATACAGTTTGAAAAAATTATCTCGTTGAACAAATTGTTGTCCTTATATAATTGGTAAATTGTTGTCAATTTTTTCCTAAACGAATTTTCAGTTATCTGACCGCACATTATTTCCCTTTTCAATTGTTATCTTTAGTAGAGTCAAACAAAAACAAAATGGTGGATATATTAACCTTTATTAAGTATTTTTATCTATATTTATAATAATGAATTTGAATAACATATCAAGATTCTATGGGTTAGATTTTCACAGAAAATTCTTTTTTTCTTATTTTATTGTTCCCTTTCTTTGTAAGAGGTGGAATGATAAACACAAATAGAATGGTGCCAAGAAATTATAGAATACAAACAAATCCGAGCATTAAATTTTTTTCCTATACTTTTGTCTTTTAAAAAGACAAAATTTGCACATTTAAAAAAATTAAGTAAATCATAAAACTATATATCACTAAAACAAAAGTAGATTGTGAAAAGATAAAAAACAACCATTGTGCTCTTTTTTTTACTTAAAGGATAATGATTTGTTTAGATAGCCACTTAGCGAGGTTTTGATTTCAGAATGTGTACGCCAAACTTTTATTGCATTTTTTGATATAAACATAGCTATATATGTTATAATAAAATAATAGAATGTAAGTTATTTCTTTAAGACGAATTGGCTCAAATCAAAGAAATATTGTTAGTTATAATTAAATTGACATTTGATATTTGATAGATACAATTATAACTAAATTAGCATTTGATACTTGATTGATACATTGACACAATGAATTTAACAAAATAAATCAATTTTTCTAATTTTTATAATCAAAGAAATATTGTGACTTATAATTAAATTAACAGTTGATATTGCTAAAACAATATTTGGTTTTCTGAAATTTAATTTTAAAAATTTTCATTTATTGATTATTAATCAATAGTTTTAAATTTAGAAATATATATTTCCTTTCAAGAAATTTTTTCGTGTAATTTGGCTAAATTGATTGATGATATGGAGTGAACTGGCAAGAAATCAGGGGCGATCTGTTGAGTCGTAGACTGTGTAGGATTTAATTTATTTAATGTATTTTTTAGGATATTGGATATATATTAATATCAATATTAATGTTCTAGATTTTTATTTAATATTTATTGCAAGATCTACTGTTAGGATTTTGCAGTAAAATAATTGATAAATTTTGCAAGTTGAAATGGGTTGAAAAAATTAATTATCCAATAAATTATATTCGTTACAAAAAAAGAAAAAATATATAGTCATTGACTTACCAAAACAAAACACTGCTAGTTTTGGATGCATTGGTTAGGAGAATTTTCTGACTGATTGGTACAAATTTGTCTATCTCATAATTGTATCTTGTATTTTATTTCCACTTTCAATTAAGTCATCCTAAATTGTATAATATACTAAAATGTTATTGCATGGTCAATATGTTGTTAGTGGGAAAAAACTTAATACTAATTCACCATCATTATTACTTTGGTTTGGTATTCGAATTTATATTAAATACTAATTAGCTAATTGTTAATCAAAGAGAATAATTTAATCCATAAGCTAAATGGTTTAGTTGTAAAATCAAATTCAATAATCTCTATTAGAAGAATAGTTGTTTATCGTGTCTATCAAACAATTGATGCTATGATACACTATAGAGAGGCTACGTAATTTTGTTGTTTGAGAAGATATTATCAGTTATCATCTCCATCTAAATTTAAATATTGAATTTCAAAATGAGAATAATTCAAAATAAATAAAACATAAAACACAAAATATAACTTAAAAAATAAATACAACAAAATATAAGGAATAAACAAAAAGAAGCAAAATTTATTTATTAGACTAACCAAAAAACGTCCATGCAATTCCACAAGATAGATTATAAAAAAACTCTTGTTTACTGCATAATCGAAGCTTAATCCTGCCGATGTTGGCGGGACATTTGAGAAAGACGGTAATAGGGGAAAATGTGAAGATGAAACCATATTTATTGGTTATGCTTCGATTTTAGGATCAACACTGTTGAAATATCTTTCTAAAGCAATTGACGCAGTAAAATATGAGAGGATTTTGTATATATAAAATATACTTAAGTTAACATAAATAATAAGCTGTCGAAAATACATTTGAATAAAACATTGACTATAATTAATTATTTTGGTAAGCCATGTATCTAAAATTTGACAATTTTTTATATAATAATAAGCCGGAATACAATTCATAATCTTTTCCTAATTTATGAACAACAATCTTTGAACAAAATATTGACTTTAAATATCATTGACTATTTACTTAATAAGCAATATTTTCTATAAATAATTGTTATGGTAATTTGTGTATCTAATCTTTGACTATATATATACTATATATCTATATATATTATAATATATATAAGTATTAATGTTCAAGATTATATTATTATTTAATATAGATTGCAAGATTTACGGTTAGAATTTTGCAGTAAAATATTTCCAAATTTAAGAAGTAAAAGTAAAAATGGGCGGAAAAATTTTCTCAGAACTTCTGCTATTATGTATATATAGATTATCTACATATATTTTAATATTTGTTTCCACTAAAACTTAAATGCCCGAAATGGACAGAATTGAAGTAAACGACCTTTAAGTTACATTAGTAGACCCACGAATGGCCTCTCAAAAAAAAAAAAAAAAAGTAGACCCACGAATGGTACCACAGTTGCAATTTTTAAAACAATTTCTACCTTTTTCTCTTGTGCGGATAAGCAGATTAGTGACGTAACTCTTGGTCCACAAATCTTTACAATATTTTTTGGTCTGAAAGTTTTTAAATGTCAATTTTATTATGAAAACTAATTTTGCACTGTGATAATAAAATAATAATGATCATATATATTATACCAGTATACCATATAACTAATGTAGTATGAATAATACTCTAAGCCCAAGGCGCATAGTGGAGTGGTAAGCGCTAAGGCGATGTGGGGTGCACTCCTTCCGGCGTCGCGCAGGTTTGAATCCCGTGTGAAAATGATTCTCACTAAAATATTGTTGAGGCGAATTATGTTGACTCTCTCCTTATAAATCTTTGTCGGGCACATCCCTCCACTACAACATAAATGACATTAGGTAACACTCAAAAATGTTATCTAATGGTCATAAAATGTTCTATAGACAATAGGTAGCACTTTTTATGGCGCCAAGACTTGCCCGTCTTCTACCTATAGTCTAAGGTATCACTTTTATTAGCTTTTAGTAACACTTTTTCTAAGTTTACATTAAGTTTTCTATTGGTAACACTTTGAAGCAATATTTCTAAAGTGTTACATATGAATCTTATGTAACACTTTTTATATTTGTAACACTTTAAAAAAATACTTCTAAAATGTTAGATATGAATCTTATGTAACACTTTTTTTCGTAGCACTTCAAAGAAATACTATTTTTTGCCACCAAGTAGATTCGAACCCACGACCTGTTATGTATGGAAGTGGCAATTTGCCACTAAGCTAAGTTGATTCTTATTACAACTTTTGCTTTGTTTTATATATACACATGCACACACACACACACATATTATATGTATATATAATATATTTTATATAATAAAGATTATATTTTATAATATATGTATTAAATTATATTATACACTGTATATATCAAATTTTATATTGTATAGTATATAGTTTGAAAATCATATTGTATTATATATTAAAGGACAAAAAAATAAAAATATATAAAATATATAAAATAAATTTATCGACTGATAAATATTCAATCGGTAAAAATAAAAAATATATAAAAATATATAATTAATTTACCAACAGATAAAAAAGTTATAACAGTAAAAAAATTAAATAATAAAGAAAATAACGAAAAAATAATTTACCAACGGAAAAATTCCTAGTAATTACCGACAACATCAATTTTCATTGGTAATTTTTTTTGAAAAAGTAAAAAAAATAAAAAAAAGGTTAACGATGAAATTGGTCTCCGTTAGTAAAAATTAAAAAATAAATAAATAATAATAATAAAATATATACATGCACATTTTCAATCGGTATTAATAAGACGGAATTAATTGCCTTCGTAAAAATAAAATAAAAGCAAAACTAAATACTTTGTAAAAAGAAAACAAAAATTCAGTTAAAAAAACAGAGTACATGATGTCTACAATTTTTAGGTTTGGTGACATCAATTAATTAAATAAATCTTTGACATGATTTAATGATAGTTATATAATTTTGTGTTACTAAAATATAGCTTAAAAAGTGTTACAATCAATAAAATATAGTGTTGCCAAAAGTGCTTCTTAAATAAAGTGATACCTATTTGCTTACAAAAGAAATAACAAAAAAGTGATACTTAAAAGGTGTTACTTATATAAAAGTGTTACATATAAGCGTTACATATTGATAAAATGTTACCTATTTGCGTTACAAAAGAAATAACAAAAAAAAAAAGTGATACTTAAAAAGTGTTACTTATATAAAAGTGTTACATATAAGTGTTGCATATTGATAAAGTGTTACAAAAGTGTTACATAAATATTGTAATGTAAAAAGTGTTACAAACATGTGTTACATATGTACCTTATGTAAAAAGTGCTACAAAATTTGTGTTACCTAATGTCATTTATGTTGTAGTGCTCGATTTACATCCTGCTAGGTCAATGAGTCTCACGGTAGACAGGTACTAGCAAATCCGAATTAGTGAGTTACAAACCTGGATATCCGGATTATCAAAAAAAAACTCTTAACACATGCTTGAAACGGGAACTTAAGTGAGGGCAAGGCCGCACTGAGCACATGCCCAACATTTGGGGCTTAGGGCCCCAAATATTTAGGGGCCCAATTTTTTTTTTATGTATATATGAAATGAACAAAAAAAATCAATGAGTGATGATCATTGCAGAAATCCGATGAACACTACATGAAATTGCTCTGGATGTCATTAAATTTGCTGTATAATTAGAGGAACAATTACAAAAACTACCATTGAGGTTTGGCTTAATTACAAAAAATAAATAAAAATACGTAAATTCGATGAAAAAGCGCCAAAAATTTTTGCCCCATTTTAGGATAAATTATTAATGAAGGAAAAGTCTCATCTTAGGAAATTCAATTGGAAAATATGAGAAAACCAAGAAATACCAAATTGGTATACAATAATGATAAGAAAAATAATCTCCAAACAATAATGTTTATAAAACCGAACAAACCTCAAAGCATATTTCAAATGAACAGTTGGAAAATAAGTTGGAAACATAAAAGTATTATGAATAAAATTTCAAAACTCATTTTTGCATTTAGGTTGTTGCTACGGTTGCCAGCATATTAATTCCAATTTATTATATAATTATTATTACAATTGATTTTTTGGCCGATTTAAAGTAAAAATCTAAGTTAAAAAAATAATTAGCCTCGAGGGCCCCTTTTGAGAATCTCGCAGGGCCCCTATGAGGCAAGAGGTCCGCCCTGAGTGAGGGCAAGTTAGGAAAATAATTTCGACATTCTCAAAATATTTGAATTAACTATTTTGACTTTAGCCTTTGAGAAAAAACATATATTTGAATTAATTATAATTGACTAATAATTGAGAGTATATCACAATTATTAACTTAGGTCTGGCAATCTGGATTAAAATCACGACAGAATAGTATAAGAATTGTCATGTAAGTATTTTATTACATTACTTACATGAGGAAGACAAACCAGGAAAGCCAACTGTTTTTTTCTTCTACGGAGACCCTATTAATGCTTTAAGCTTTTAAATAGAAAACGATCTTTTAAAGTCAGGAAAGTTAAGATCAAGTCGTTTAACTAATCATGTAATAAATATAATTCAACTAATTTATTTATAATTGACCAAGACTCTTAAAAACATATAAGAATTACTAGCTAGGGATGTCATCATTCAACTCAAATGAGTCAAGTTTGTGTACATGCACCACATAATTTTGTTGGTAACTACAACGATTTAATATTAATAAAATCTGAGTTTTAAAAATAAATACAAGTTACAAGTTTATTTAGTGTTTATATGGGCAAAGAATAAATCAGAGGCACCCACTAGAAAACCTACAACCAATGAACCAATATTAATTAACCCTAATGTTTTGTCTATGCAAGAAGAAGAAAATAAATTATCCTTCAAAATTACAAATGTTTTTTTTTTTTTTACACTATTTGGATAGAGAAACAACTTTTCTACCCATTTTTATAAAAACATCTTTTTACCCGCAAAGACAAAAATACCCTTACTAAAGTAGCACTATCGTGTCGCCCTATAGGGTTGCACGATCGTGCTCACATTTAGAGTGGCACTATCGGGCTCACCTTTATGGTGGTACGATCGTGCCCCATAATGTGCGCTCTATATGGTGGCACGATCGCTCACGTTTATGGTGGCACTATCGTGCTCATGTTTATGGTGGCACGATCGTGCTCACATGGTGGTACGATCGTGCCCACCTTTGTGGTAACACGATCGTGCCCCATAATGTGTTGCCCCATATGGTGGCATGATCGTGCTCACGCTTATGGTGGTACTATCGTGCTCATGTTTATGGTGGCACGATCGTTCTCACATGGTGGTACGATCGCGCCATGTTGAACATTCCGCTTTTTTTTTTCTTCTTCGAAAATAAGCGAATTTCCGCATTATACATAAATATTTGAAGCAAGAAATACATTAATTTGGTTCATGTAACTTAAACTTATTTCCAATCGTGTCTTGAATCTTCAAAAATCGAAAACATGAAAGGGAAAAAAAAGAGAAGATTGTTATCTTTGGAAAAAAAAAGAAGAAAAGATGAAAGAAAAATTATATTTTTAAACCAAGAAAGAGAGAGGAAGAGGATAAGGGCATTTATGACCTTTCATTGAAAAAAAGTGGGTAGAAAAGTGGTTTTTATGAAAATTGGGTAAAAAAGTGTTTCCCTATCTCAAAATGGGTAAAAATGACCATTTTCTCAAATTACAAATACTCACTTGACATTTAATTCTCTTTTACAAATTACATCCTCAAGAAAGACACTTATTACGTAAATACAAACCTTTAGTCGGTGTTTGTAACACTATAATTAAGGATTTCTGAATTACCCCTATAACTATATATGGGCCAAACTTTTATATTGAGTTTAGACATAACTTCATGTCTAATAAAAAACAAAATATATATATATATATATAAGTATTTTTATAATTCAAAACCACTGATTAACTTTTTTGAAATTTTATTAAATCTGATGCAAAAATTATCAAAAATAAGTTGGCGCATTTGGAATCGATTTGATAATTGACTCATATAATGGATTCTATGAAACAACAATAAGTAGAAATAAGTAAGTTTTTACGTAATTGTTCTCTTTATTTAGGGGATTTGGTTGTGAATCAAGATACCTGGGGCGTATCCACATGCATATGAGCCCCCAAATTTTTGAAAATCATTTTTTCTAGATATATTTTATTTTGAAATATTTGTTTTTAGTACTAAATATTTGTTTTTTTATTGATTTAGCCCCTCCCCCAAAATTACTTAGCCCCCAAAGGTTACACGTCCTCCACCCTTGAGCATACCCTATCATAACACTAATCATTATGTGCACATCTTGCGGTTTGCGTTGGTGGCAATGGACCAAGGGTAAAAATCGGATCGTTATTTTCATGCATAGTGGGGCGTAAGTCTCAAAGATGAATTATATATAAAAAGTAGGGGTGGCAAATCGTGTTATCGTGTCGTGTTTTCGCGGTCGACACGATAACGATACGACACGATAAGGATATACACACGAACACGACACGATAAGGGTCTCCAAACCGACACGAACACAAACACGAAAATTTTTTCGTGTCGACGCGACACGATAGTGACACGATAAGTCAAAAACAAAAAAAAAATGATTTATATGTTAATACACAATAACAAATTACACGATATTACACGGTATTACACGATATAAACATACAAAATATCAGGTTATCGTGTCACTATCGCACTAACAGTAAACGCGTGTCATTATCGCTCGTGTCGTCGGTCATTATCGTGTTATTAACAGGTAAATATGTCATTATTGTGTCTTTATCGTGTTCGCCGCATTATCATTATCGTGTCACTATCGTGTTTGTGTCATTATCGTGTAAACACGTAAAAACACGAACACTACACACGAAATTTTCGTGTCCTTATCGTGTTGACACGATAAAACACGAACACGATAGCGCTTAAACACTAACCCGCTTACTTTCGTATCGTTTTAGGTATCGTCTTTATCGTGTCGTGTCCAAAATCACACCCCTAATAAAAAGAAAGAAAAAAGAAGTTAAGTTTTTACGTAACGTCAAAGCCCAAATCCTGCAAGAATAGTCGCATAACAGATTCCCTATCGCTGTACACTTTATGAAATGATGGTGATTACCACCCAACACGCCATGGTGATGAAGTCGTGCTTTAGAGTTACACGACTATACAATGTATGGCAAATAATAGTCGCCATCAACTTTTCCTTAATCACAAAGGAGGACACACGCCACACTTTTTTGACAAACCCATCCCACACAATTTTGCGGCAGAAAGTTATAATTACTAGTAATAATTAGTGGTAACCAGGATGAATGTTATCCATTGTTCAGTTACACTTAATAAGTAAGCAAATATACATTTTTTGGTTCCTTCTTCGTTAAGTCCAAAAACTTTTTTTATCAATTAACAAGACCTAATTGTCCCCCCCCCCCCCTAATATTTTGTCACGACATGCATGCTAGAATCTCTTCTTTTTTGTCTTTTTCTTTGGTATAGTTGTCAATTTCTAGTTTTGGCGCGGCCGATGTGTTGTATTGCATTATACAAGTTCGAAATAGACAGAGACATTCTTTGGCACGGCCCAACAACCCTAGCCAAAATGGACCCGATTGGAACTATATATTCAATTTAGTTATATATATGGTGGACATGTTGGGCTATGCAGAAACCTAGCTTGCTGTAAAAATCTTCGTCTAGCTCCGATTAATTCTCGTCTAGGCGCTAAGTCTCTCTTGTCTGTTACGATTTTTTTTCCGATTAAGCCCGCCTAATCTCGCCCAGGTCCCGCTAGGCTCCGCCTAGGCCCTTGTCTGCCGTCTAGAGAGCGTCTAACGCTTTTTACAACATTGCAAGTAACTAGTGGCTCGATTGAATCTCAAGCCGACCAAACTTGGGTCGGTTTACTGCATTGACCTGACAAGCTTGGGCACGGTTGGCTCTAGACTCTAGTCAACTATTTGACAGCTCTATTTACGAGACACCCAAAAAAAAATGTATTTTAATAACCAAGTTGAGATTTCAAAACAATAGATCAACTCCATTAAGTTGAATCCCTTTTCTAATATTTAGAACCCCGTCACTCACAAGATCTTTATTAAATATTATATATTTATGTGAAGTATAATCTTGGACATATATGTTTTTTTATTACAATTGATTAACTCTTAAAAGTATCTACAAATGAATAGTAAGATGCTTTTAAAAGATCATAAAATGACTTTTTTTTAGTACAATTGGGGAAATTTGGGGAGGGGACACATGCACTCGTATGGGATCGAATCAGGATCATTCGCCCTTTCAACATACGCCTCAACCACTGAAAGACAAGGTTGATCACAAATGACTTTTTTTTTCTTTCAGGACAAAAACTATTAGGGGAGGGAGCTAGATAAGAAACGAACCCCAAACCTCTAGTCTGAGCTTGAGATTCGTTAATCACTAGTTCAATATCCGATTCTTGCTCACAAATAACTATAAATTAATGCATTTCGTGTGTACTCGGACACTCAATACATGATTAATAATTATTTTGAATCAATAAATATAATATAGTAATTCAAGTGTCTTTTAATACAAATATATTAATCCAAATTGTTAGCATCAATATTGAGAATCGAAACAATACAAACGAGAATTCATATCTAAAGTTGATGGGGTTGGATATTTCGGCTGGTGGACATATATAGGCTAATGTAAGCCCAAATAAGTACTTATAGGCTCAGTCCAATTTAACCAGACATATTGGACTATTGGTGAACTAGGATCATCCAGTAATTTATTGGGGCACACATCTTACATTTTTGTCATCTTCTTAAATTAGTAACAACATTCGACAATCAAACCAAATAACTCAAAGTCTCAAAATTATCAAACTCAACATCATTTGAAGAGTGTTGAGAAGAATTTTATCTGAGTTTGGGCTTAAATGTCTGAAAAGTTAGAGTATGGTTATATTTTCATGGATCATTTCTAGTTTTAGTGTTGGAAATTGAATTTTGAGAATTTATTGGTTTTCGTGTGAAAATTGGAAATATGTTTGGATGAGTGAATGAAAATGAGTTTTACGCAGATTTAGAAATGAGATTGTGTTTGGTTGAGTAGTTTTGAAGTATTATTTTATGTATATAATAATTTGAAAAGTTGATAGTGGTTGAATATTTTAATTGGATATATAATATTATACTTGTAAAATTGTAGGGTGGTAGGTTTCATTAGGTAGAAATAATTAAAAAAATAATAATATTTTAAGTGGATATAGTTGGTAATGGTGGGTCCCATGTGTATAATTGGATGAAAAGATGAGAATAGTGATTGATGAGTGATGTAATATAGTGTATAGGGTTGAGAATTGAAAATATAGATTTGAGATATAGTTTTATGTGAAAAATGGAACGTGAAAATGATGATTTTCATTAGAAAAGTTATAAACAAACATGATTCCAGTTTTATGAATAGTTGGAAATTGAAAATAGGTTGTTGGAAACATAAACAAACAAGACCTAGAGCTTGGTGGTAAGGTACTCATTTTTTTCGTAATCTTTCCATTTTTTATACAATTCATCAGTTAAAAATACGATATTTGCATCCGGGAAATGAAGTTTCGGTTTACTAAATTGCTATGTTGTAAAATTCTCGTATAGCCCGATTAGTTTTAGTTGAAACGCTAAAACAAACTCCAACCCAACTCTAAAACCCACACTAAAACACCAAATATCTAAAAACACCCTCCAACCCAACTCTAAACATCACACCAAATTTGGTGTAAAGGAATAGTGTTACACCAATTTGGTGTAATGGTGTAACACTATTCCTTTACACCAAATTTGGTGTAATACAAATATTCCTTCTTTGCCATCCAATTTCTTCTACTTCAAACTTTTAATTTCTATTGTATCCTATATTTGATATGTAATTCATTTGTAACATGGTTTTAGTTATTTAAATTTGTATATAATTATTATTTTGGATGAACAATAATTAATATTTACCAATAAATTATTATAAACTAAACTTAAAATTTTGATAAACTAAAATAATTAATAAAAAATTATAATTTAATTAAAAAAGCATCAAAGTCTATCATAAAATACAAAACACTAACATTATAATTAAACTTGAATTTAAAAAACAAAATATCAAGCAAACTAAATTCCTAGTAGTAGATAATTTATGAGTAGATGATAGTTCAATAGTTAAATATTTGTTTAAGGTTTGTCGTTTTTTATTGTCTAGTGTGCAATTTAGTATTTTTATTTATTGTGATATTAGTTGTAATATTAATTTTGCAATATAATTAATTAATATAATATTAGTTAAATATAAATTTTTATTTAGTTACATTAATAATAATAATAAAATATAAGCAAAAGAAATAATTGCATAAACAGATAAATTTGTTATTCCAAAATGAAAAGAAAATATTAAAATACTCATTTGGTGTAAGATTTAGTGTAGTAGATTGGAGATGGGTTTTGCAAAATTACACCAAAATATTAAATTTGGTATAATTTTCACACCAAATTTAGTGTTATGAGTTAGAGATGCCTAAACTCATGTTGTCTGTCTACGTTTTTCTTTTTTCCGATTAGTGCTCGACTAATAAAATCAGTTCACAATCACATGCCATCCGAGAATTGTAAATAAAGATAGGCGACAAAAGGCAAAATAGTTAAGCTTTATTAGAAATATGTCTGTAGGCCGTAGGCGTGCCCTATGCATCAGCATCACTGTATTTTTTTCTTTTTCTGTGTTTGTTTGATTACAAATTCTTTAATTACTGTGTGAAAAATTGACTTAAGCGGGGACATACGGAAAAGGTATAAATATAGTTGTCTGACGAAAAATAATACTATTAAAATTAGCTGCCACGCCAACAGGTCAAGACACCCAGAAAAGAATTAAATGAAAAAAAAAAAAAAACTAGGTGGCTAGTCACTGACCAACACAAAGAATTGTGGGATGGAAGTCGGGGTTCAAATTCTCGCATCCATCAAATTGTTTGTGGGGTGGAGGTCGGGGTTCAGATTCATGCTCCATCAAATTGCTCCCGCGGTCATATGCGCAGTGGTGAAGATTTGGTGGGAACTCATCTTGAATAAAGATCCGTGTGGGTTCGATTCGGGGAGAGATCATTATTAGTAGATTGGAGGGTCGAACATAATTGTTCTTTTTACCTGGGGGAGGATCACGGTTGTACGTCGCCAGACCCGTCGTAACGACTCTTGCCGCGTCGTGCACATCCGCGGTTTACCTTAGCGGCAAAGAATGAGGAGTCGGAGTTGTTGTCCTCGGGCATAGTCGGGCGTAAGCGCTGGAAGCTGAGTTATCAAAAAAAAAAAAATTAAATGAATTCTCTATTTTAGTATTATTTGAATTTTATTAGTTTTAGTTTTTTTTATCTTTAGTCCAAATTCTCTGCCTCCTTCTCTATGAGCATCTCTCTGGGCTGATCTGCAATTTATGTGATATAAATTTAATTGCACTCGGTTTTTAATTAATAGTTGAACAGACGGTGATGGGAAATTTAAATGGTACATGGAAACAAGGTTGCTACGACAGGATGGAATCTTAGCATTTTTCCATCTCGTCATATATTGGATGAATGATACGCATAATTGTGACATTATCATATACATATGTTGTTGGAAATTTGGTTTTGATAAAGTGAGTGTCGTCCGACTTTGACCAAATTTTCGGTGGCTAAGAATTTAATCTTTTGGATGAATTAAATTGTGAATTGTTAATCTACCTTTCGAGTAGATGTTCGTAGTATTTTGTATTTCTCAAAACCAAATTTTGGGTAATGAGTGAGAAATTAATACACGAAGTTGGCCACGCGAATGGACATAGTTTATCCTAGTATAAAATTACTAGAAGGTGTTATTGGTTGGTTATACTATAACACAAGTGTATGGTCACAATAGGCCATGGGCCGGGCCGACTCTTTGGGCCTGGGTCCAGGTTCGGTTAGTTTGTCACTCGAAAATGGGTTTGGCCCAAATTCAAGTGAGTGTTGGGCCTGATGTATCCATTGGAGGTGTCTAGGTTCATGTATGTCTCTTGAAGTTTGTAACTCCTAGATAGTGGTCATAATGTGATTTGTAACTCTTGGATGTTACATTTGGTTATAATTGCCCATTTTCTATCATTAAATCTCCTCCAAGTGTTGGGAATTGCAGCCTTTATATGTTGAAAAAATTGATAATCGGGTATAAACAAGACACGAAATAGAAATTGGAGAAAACAAAAGAAACGAGATTTTGGTATTACAACTTTGAAGGGAATACAACAAAGTCTAAGGCGTGTTGGACACTTTCCTTAAAGTGTTATTTGCCCCCACTACTTGCTAACCGAGTATATGACAAATTACTTCAGGATCTGATAGATTAATGAAACAACCCAAATAGCAAGTTTTTGGATTGTTTCTACAAGAATAAGAATGCTCAAAAGTTAGTCTAACATGATATTCATCATTTATTTATACAATAGAAGATGATCCTCTACGGTTGCAATCGAGCCTCTTCAAAAAGACGCCTGCCTCTTCGGATTGAATCAAAACATCTCTTCAGATAACAGTTATTAGAGTTTCACTGTTAATCACCAAGGTTGCATGCTTTGTGACCAATAGATGAGGTTGCCATGAAAAGTTGTGACTTTTCATATATAATGTACACGTTGCTAAGCATAGCAAACCATGCAAATAAGTCCAAGTAAAATTTCTTGATGTAAGGCCCACATATATATATATATATACATATATATATATATATAAATATTATATATTACAAACTATATATATAACATTCCCCCACTTAGTTTGTAATATAATCTCAAGCTAACACTCACGATATCATGCATAAGAAAAGTAACTTTCGTTTTAAACTTTTCCTTAGTGTAAATAATTCACAAATCTAAATTAAGTAATTGGTGGCTGGGTTGCTTAAACCAACACTCAAAATAGATTAGAAATATTCCACGCATGAACCATCAACAACATTCTTTTATTCACAAATACTTTTAGCACTATTACCGGCCATGTGCTCATCCTAGTTCATGATCATGTAACAAAAGATCACCCAAAACTTTTGCTAGAAGCGGCACCACTTCTTATGATCATATAGGTGGAAGTTACTTCAAGTTTTATTTAATTGAACATAAATAAAACACTATGAAATAATTCCATTAAGAATTAACTATCAACCTGCTCACTTAAGAGTAACAAAATATGCACCTTATACTTGGAATGGTATACACTTAATTAGGTGCTCACAATCACTTAGCAACTTGTTTTTACCCTTTAAACCTTTCAATCTAGGGGTAGTACTAGAAGAAGGTTGGGTTACCATCACTAGTGATTATAGATCAGGGGTTTTAATCCCATTCCTGATGTTGTCGAATTCACCAAATCCCTAGCTAAAGGTTTGGTCAACGGATCCGCCAAATTATTATAAGTTCTAACAAACACAATAGTGACAACATCATTATTAAGCATTTTCTAATAAATGCGTGTCTTAGGCTTATATGTCTAGATTTACCATTGTACACTTTATTCAATGCTCTAGACATAGTAGCCTCACTATCACAATATAAAGTTGTTGGTGGCATTGGACGAGGCCACAAATCTATATCAAGTAATAAATCTCTAAGCCATTCTGCCTCCTTACAAGCTGAAGATAAAGCAACAAATTCAGCTTCCATGGTGGAGTGTGTAATTATTGTTTGTTTCTTTGAAGCCCAAGAAACTACACCACCACCAAGCATAAACACCCAACCACTAGTAGGTTTTTGATCACTTATGCTAGTAATCCAACTAGCATCAGAATAACCTTCTAGTACATTTGGAAAGTTATTATAGTAGAGTCCTAAATCTTTAGTCCTTTTAAGATATCCAAGAACTCTTGTCACAGACTTTCCAATGATCCTTACCAGGATTTTTAGTATATCCGCAAGTTTACAAACAAAATATGAAATATCCGGTCTTGTGCAACTCATTGCATACATCAAACTTCCAATTACACTAGCATACTCGAAGTGAGCTATTGGATTGCCGAATTTTCACATAACTTAAAGTTAGGATCAAAAGGAGTACTAACTTCTTTCACATTCAAATGTTGATACTTCTTTAATATTTTATCAACATAATGTGCTTGTGAAAGAGCGAAACCCCGCTATGTTTCTTAACTTTAATACCTAAGATTGTATCAACTTCACCAAGATCTTTCATCTTGAACTTAATAGAAAGATCTTCTAAAAGTATCTACTACACCTTTTAAAGTAGTACTTATAATAAGCATGTCATCCACATAAAGGCAAATAATCACACCATACTCTTCATTGAATTTAGAATAAATACACTTATCAACATTATTATACCTAAATCCACTTGAGAGTAATGTATCTGATTCAAATTTTTCATGCCATTGTTTAGGAGCTTGTTTTAGTCCATACAAAGACTTAACTAGCTTACAAACTTTATGTTCATTACCAGGTAAAGCACAAAGCCTTGGTTGTTCCATGTACACCTCCTCATCTAAATACCATTTAGAAAGGTTGTTTTAACATCCATTTGATGTACATGCATATTATATATAGAAGCTAAAGCAAGAAGTACTCTAATTGAGGTAATCCTAGCAACCAGGCGCATAAGTGTCAAAGTAATCGACTCCTTCTTTTTGTTTAAATCCCTTAGCTACTAGCCTTGCTTTATAAGTTAGAATGGTTCCATCTCGTGGCGTCTTCCTACGAAATACCCATTTACCTATTGGTTTTGAACCTTGAGGTAAATCAACTAGAATCCAAGTATTGTTAGATAATATTGAATCCATTTCATCATTTACCGCTTCTTTCCAAAATGCAAAGATCTCTAGATTTCATAGCCTCATTAAAAGTTTTAGGATCATCTCTACACTAAATAAAACGGTGTTTTATTAAGTAGAGAGTTCTATTACCTTCTACAAGCAAGACAATAGCTTGAGAGGATATAAAATCGGAAGAAAGTTCTTTTCCTTCCTTTGTCTTTGACTTCTCCTAGGTTCAATAGGAGTGTCAATTTCTTTTCTTTTAAGTTCACTAGAAGTCACAGGTTTGAGATGAACTAGGCACTTGTGATGGTTTCACATTCACCATTGAATCTTTGAGAAACTTATCCTCAAAGAACTCAACATCTCTTGATTCAACTATTACCTTAGAATCAAGATCTAGCAACTGTAAGCTTTAGAATTTTCAAAGATAGCCAACAAAAACACTTTTAAGTGCCGTAGGTCCCAACTTGGTTCTTTTATTATCCGGAACTCTATAATAGGCTATACAACCCCAAACTTTAAAGTATGACAAGTTTGGTTTTCTACCTTTCCATAACTCATATGGGGACACTTTAGTCCTTAATGAAGGAATCCGATTATGAACATGACAAAGTGCCAACAAAGCTTCACCCCACAAATTGTTTGGCAAACCTGAACTTAAGAGCATGGAATTAACCATGTCTTGTAACGTTTCTATTCTTTCTTTCAGCCAAACCATTTTGTTGTGGTGTATATGGAGCACTAGTTTGGTGTACAATACCATTATCTTCACGAGAATTTAGAAAAATCACCGGATAAGTATTCACCACCTCTATCACTCCTTAAAGTTTTGATTTTTCTACTTAATCGATTTTCTACAAGAGACTTGTAAGCTTTGAACATACCAAATACTTCATCCTTAGATTTCATCAAATAAACATGCACAAATCTAGAGCAATCATCAATGAAAGTAACAAAGTATTTATTTCCACCTCTTGTTAGAAAACCATTAAGTTCACACACGTCCGAATGCACAAGATCAAGAAATTGTGTGTTTCTTTCAACTTTAGGAAAAGGTAATCTTGTAATTTTTGCTTGAACACAAGTTTCACACTTCTTATTCACATAGTCATTATAGGAGATAAATCCATTTTTAGACATGTAATTCAAAACTCTATGACTAACATGTGATAATCTACCATGCCACAAAGAATAAGAAGAATCAATCAAATAAATAGAAACATTATTAACTTTATTGATACTTAGTTTAAGCGATCTATTACAAGAATACCCTTTCCAACAAATACACCATTCTTAGACAATATTACATTATTAGACTCAAGATGACCTTTAACCCCTTCTTATTAAGAATGTCCGCCGAGACAAGATTCTTCACAACATCAGGAACATGAAGCACATTAGTGAGTACCATCTTCTTGCCGGAGGTGAAGTCCAAATGAACATCTACTCTACCAAGTACCTTGGCCCTCACACCATTTGCCATAACTACTTGTTGTCCATCCGAATTTCATAATTCTTGAATTGTTCCTTGTCATTGCAAACATGAATCGCAAAGGAATCATACCACCAATCCTTAGAAGAGGTTGGTGTAGCCAAGTAGCAGAGTTGATCACAAGACCAAGAGATAACATTGCTATAATTTATGTAGCATCTTCAACAAGATTAGACTAGAAGCATTAGCATTATTAACTTTTTGCTTCTTGTTGGATTTGCACTCGGCCTTATAATGACCTTTCTTACCACAATTATAGCAAACTCTATTTTTCTTTTTCTTGTCTTCCGAATCAGCATTTTCAGAATTCTTTCTTTTATTCTTAAACTTCTTCTCATGAACCATATTCACCCTAGGATCACTGTCAAATTCTTTCTTATGAAGAATCCTAGCACCTTCTTCAATTCTTAAATGTTTCAAAACACTAGATATGGTCAAAATTTCAGAAGTATGAAGCAATTTCTTTTGATAATCATTCCAAGAAGAAGGTAATTTAGCAATTATCGCACCTACTTGCATAGATTTCAAATTTCCACCCTATAATCTTTAAGTTTTGAAACTATCACTTGCAAATTATGAATTTGATCCATGAGAGAAGAAGAATCATCAAGCTTGAATTCAAAATACTTTTTAATTAAAAACTTATCTGCTCCTTGCTTTTGTGATGCATATTCACGTTCAAGCGTTGCCCAGATTTCCCTCGGACTCTTCACAGCGGTGAATAAATCGTAAAGGGTGTCTGACAAGGTGTTGAGAATATGACCCCTACACATCACTTCATCCTCGACGCTTCTCCCTTTGTTTCTTCACTTCCGCCGATTCGCCGTCTTTTGGTGGAGGGATTTCTGGAAGATCCGGGTTGAGAACGTAGGCAACCTTTAGAGCAGTTAGGAAAAACATCAGTTTGTCTTTCCAACGGTTAAAGTTGGTGCCCGTGCCATCTAGCCGGTCCAACTTCACAAAGTCTTGATTCATCACTTTGATTGCGATTCTTGAGTGGACTCCATGGAAACTCGAATAACACTTTAAGATTGTTGAAAAATTGATAACCGGGTATGAACAAGACACGGAATAGAAATTGGAGAAAACAAAAGAAACGAGATTTTGGTATTACAACTTTGAAGGGAATACAACAAGTCTAAGGCGTGTTGGACACTTTCCTTAAAGTGTTATTTGCCCCCACTACTTGCTAACCGAGTATATGGCAAATTACTACAGGATACAATAGACTAATGAAACAACCAAATAGCAAGATTTTGGATTGTTTCTACAAGAATAAGAATGCTCAAAAGTTAGTCTAATATGACCTTCATCATTTATTTATACAATAGAAGATGATCATCTACGGTTGCAATCGAACCTCTTCAAAAAGACGCCTGCCTCTTCGGATTGAATCAAAACATCTCTTCAGATAACAGTTATTTGAGTTTCACTGTTAATCACCAAGGTTGCATGCTTTGTGACCAATAGATGAGGTTGCCATGAAAAGTTGTGACTTTTCATATATAATGTAGCGTTTTTTTCCTTTAAAAAAAAAAAAAAAAAAAAGGCATAGCAAACCATGCAAATAAGTCCAAGTAAAATTTCTTGATGTAAGGCCCACATATATATATATACATATATATATAAATATTATATATTACAAGCTATATATATAACATTATATGCTTAGCTTGCACTCTCTTTCGGAAGAAGGAAATCAGAGGGAAATAGGGAGAAAGAGAGATAGTTAGAAAATATTATGCGCAGAAAGTTATCCATGCAGAGGATGTTATCCCGAATGTTATCATATCTGCCGTCACATCTCTCGGGCCGCATCTTCCTTTCCTACATTTTTGAGTCAAGCAAGTCAGTTCTCGCTTCTCCTAGTTCGAAAGGTGTCTTTGTCCCAGTGGTGCTACTATACACAGAGGAGGTAAAGCCGTTTTATCTTTGGGAACATTACGTCAAACCGTGAGCACTAACCCGGGATGTATTTGTCTTGCGGATAGAGTTCTACTCGACTCAGCTTTTGTTTTTCAAGTTTTGTCAGATTCATGCTTCTGGAGTTGGAGTCCATTCAAGACGTGTAACAGTTAGATTTTGCTTCAAGTTGTAATTTTTGTTTCTATTTTTTGTAAGGCCATTGTTGAAGGCATTTCCCGTTGTAACACATTATAATTCAACATGTGTGATTCATTCTATTATATTCCACATTCCATATATTCCTCCTTATTTGTTGAACATGTTCAACATGTCAAATAAAATTTTAAAAATCTCTAATCAAATTTAAGAATATGAATTTTAAATCATATCCGTTGTCCTAAAAATGGAATTTCACATCCAACGATCTTTGACCAATTGGTCAAGGTGGGTGAACTATTGGTCTCTTTTGGAGAAGTAAATGGTTCGAGAGCCTCCCGAGGAACACTTTGGTGGAATAACTAATATTAATGGCTTCAAACGACAATTTGTGCATTTGATAGATGAGGATATTAGAGACAATTTATGTGCGATAAAGGATATTAGATATTGTAGACAAGTTTGTTGTATATTATCAGATATTCTCCCAGGATAGTTCGTGAGTCGTGAGAGGCCGAAACTATTTTACGGACTATTTATATTTGACTGATGGGGCAAGCATCAAAAGTCAAGTCTGTTGTCGGACTCTGAATCCCAACAAAACTCAATTAGTCAAGCAATTGTTGCTAGTTGCATGCCTACTGTCATATGTCATGTGAGTAGGTTGGTTTGAATAATAACAACAGACAATACTAATAATAACAAAATAATATATTTCTACCGATCAAAAAGAAATAACAAAATAATGTATAATTTTTAATTCTAATAAAACTTTATGTCAATTTTATTTGTATTATTATTTTTTAAACACATAATTAAGCTTTTAGTACTATTATTAAGAAATAAGTTTGAAAAATATTTGAAATTTCTTAAATATAATACAAAACCAAACTAGACCCTAAATTAAAAAAAAGATATTAAAATTTTAAAGATTCTGGACATTTCACGATACGAGGAGATATGTTCACATTATGTTTGGGAAATCATTTTAAGAATGTGGCAATAGTATATTAATTTGGTGAGATAACTATTCATTCTCTTAAATAACTATTCTTGATGTCATAAAAATAAAAGAATCCAACAACTGTAGTTATTTTGTGGCCCCTTCCTACTAAAAACCCAACAACTACTAATAATTATACTGACTTCTTTACCTAAGGGCAGTTCATTATTTTTGCAGAAAGATATTTTAAATTTGTTATAATAATTAATGTTTTCTTAGAAGTATAACATGATTTTTGTTGTCAAATAGCATACATAATTCGATAACATTGTTCATGTAAGTTTCTTTATGTTTATAGTTTGAGAAAGGACTAATGTAAAATAACATGTGTTGCAATTCCTAATATATAGTTAACTCTATGTGACCAAACTAATATTCTTTTGACTAATTAGAACGAAAAATTTTGACTACTAAAAGTTTGTTAGGTTATTGATGTAATTTCACATCGAGTTTTAAATTTCAAGCCGATTGTCTCTTACTAATTGTCTCTTACTAATTGTGTTACTGTATGTTATACAATAAATCGTTAAAAGTGTCAATGTTGAATCTTAAAAGCAAAATATTGAGTACTTTAAGTATATAAATGATCGCGTCTCTTAAATAAGCAGTGAAATATTTAATTAGGGTTTTTTTGTGCATAAGTCAATTTAGCTTAATTGGGAGGGTTCAATATGTACATTTTTTAAATGTTAAAACTTGATTAAAAAGTTACAGGGTATTTCAATATAAGCGGGAAAAGGGTCAAAAGAGAACATAGTATTTTGCATTTAAATCAAATTAATATTCTTTCATTAGCCTAATCCAAAAAAATACATATTTTTCCATATTTGTCCAGATTGCCCGAAAAGAAAATCCAAAAGCTGCCCGTAAATGCACCTAACGCTCACAGTCCACTGCCCAAAAACCCGCGGGCAGCCCAAACTCCAATATCACTTCTCTTTTGATTACTTTGGTTCATCCCCTCCAATCACTTCTTCACTCCCACCACCACCACCACCACTCCTCCACCGTGGTGGGTGGCGCGTGAATGCAATTCATAACCTTCTCACAAAATGGGTCAGGGTCTGAGCTGCAGAGAGTACGAAGAGACAGAGCTTTTAACGCAGTTCAAAATGGAGAGCTGGAAACCGTCGAATCAATGGCGGACGAAGACCCAAATTTGTTGACACTGAAAACTGTTCATGGGAGGCTCACCGCACTACACGTGGCGGCTGCTAATGGGCGGATCGAGGTAAGGTTTTTGTGATCTTGTTATCTAGTGCGTTGTCCTGTTTTCTGGAATATTCATTTGATGGATGAAGATTGATTTGTAGTGGGTTTTTCATTTGATTTAGGTTCTTTCTATGCTTTTGGATCGGTTTGGTAACCCAGATATCTTGAATCGACACAAACAGGTGTGGTGTAAATGTTGGATTATGTGTCATTTGATTTTTAGTCAGTTTTTGCTGAGCTTTTTGTCTTGTTTATTTTTTTAACTAAATATGGGCATTTTTTTTTTGGGTTCTGTTTGGATTAGACTCCATTGATGTTAGCTGCTATGCATGGAAAAATTTCTTGCGTGGAAAGGCTGATTCAAGCAGGAGCAAATGTATGATAATCGCTTTTGTTCTTACTAGATCTGATGTATACACATTTATGAATAATTTGATGATGGATTTTGTTGTTGATTTTTTTTTTTTCAGATTTTATTGTTTGATACATTGTATGGGAGAACCTGTTTGCATTATGCAGCTTACCATGGTCACTCAGATTGCCTCCAATTGATTCTTTCTGCTGCAAATTCTACCCATGTTACTCAATCTTGGTAATTATTCGCGATTTTCTTGTTTTTCCTCTTTCTTGTGTTATATATCTGCTTATTTTTGATTGCATTGAGATCAGGGATTTTCAAGATTCGTTAATATAAGAGATGGAAGTGGGGCGACCCCATTGCATTTGGCGGCCCGTCAAAGACGCTCTGATTGTGTTCACATTTTGTTAAGCAGTGGGGCTCTTGTGTGTGCTTCTACCGGTGGATATAGGTATCACTTAATGTCAGTGTTAGTAGAATTTTAGTGTTGATCAGTTAAAATGACAGATGCTATTGCAGCTATCCGGGTAGTACACCTCTTCATCTGGCTGCTCGGGAGGCTCGTTGGACTGTGTCCGTGAATTGCTTGCTTGGGGTGCTGACCGTCTTCAAAGAGATTCTTCTGGGTGAGAAGTGTAAATATTTCACATGACAATGCACAAGTCCCGTGAAATATCGAATTTACTGGCTTAAATTGAATTACGATGGATTTCTGAGTCCTGTGGGTGAAATGAAGTTTTAAGACTGCCCCTTGATAACTTTTTTCATGTAGATTGATAGTTACTTTCAAGATCAGTAAACAGTAAATAAATCCATTAAAGTCCATGCTATTGTGTGAATAGAATGGTTACATTTTATTGATTGTCAAAGGCTCACTCTTTGAGGTGTGTCGAGGCTGTTATAAGCTCTTCAAAATATTTTATAAGTTGTTTGGAGCTTACACGCTCTTAAAATTTGTTTGGTATTTTTTTCCTTCAATAGATCTTATAAGAATGTTTAAGAGCTTATAAGTTGTCTTTAAAAGAGTACTAAAATCCCATCTTTTCTTCAAAAAAACATATTATTTCAGCAACCTCATTTAATTTTGACTATTTAACTTGCAAAACTGTCATTACTAACATCTTAAAAGCTCCACCATCTTATTTTATTCAAACATTTCAACAACTTCGTCCCTTTGCATATTGCTTATGCCTTATTGCATTCTTGAATCTTATATAGGCACACTGTTCTCCCTCCTATTTATTTTTTCGAAAGTGAAAAGTTGATTCAATGCTACGGTGTATTTGCAGGAGAATACCTTACATGGTTGCTATGAAGCATAAACATGACAGTTGTGCTGCTTTGTTAAATCCTCTGGCTCCCGAGCCTCTAACTTGGCCGCCGCCATTGAAGTTTATTAGTGATATCAATCCCGACGTAAAGGCCTTGCTACAGAAAGCCCTAATCGAAGCCAATAAAAAGAGAGAGAAGGCAATCTTGATGGACACGCCTTATTCCCTTCAACCTCCCCCAAATTCTGGTGGTCTTGATGATGAATCTGAGGTACAAAATCTGACTAAAGATGCTTTAAATTTGAAATTAAACTTTGCTTAACTGCATGATTGGCTTATTGTTCAAGAACAAAGGGGACTGTCTTTTGTCTCATAAAATAAGGGTAATTACAAAATACCCCTGAGGTTCAGGATAATTACGAAAAAAACTAGAGGTTCTTGAAAATTGTAAAAAAGCCCTTGAGGTTTGATCTTGTCTTACATTTTTCCGCTTGATAAGCAAAAAAATATTTCGAAAACCTCCCTGATATTTATAAAAGTATTACAGTAACTCCCTTGAATTTTATATAGAATCAAACCTGAAGGGTTCTATTGTAATCTTGAAACATCTCTGGGTTTTTTTTGTAATTAGCCCAAACCCCAGGGGTGTTTTTGTAATTATCCCTAAAAGTAACTTGTCCCGAGATTTTTCAAATGCCAAACGGATTTTGACTTTTTGCATGATAATCAATTTATATAGACAGGAAAGGATGACATGAAGCTATTTGAAATAAGTAGTATTGTTTTTCTAATTAGCAAGAAATATGAAATGATAACTTAACAATACACCTCAGTTTTTCTAGATTCGAAAATAAAGCGCGATAAATTTTCTTGCCATGCAGGCCGGCGATGCCGACCTATGCTGCATTTGCTTCGAGGAGGTTTGCTCGATTGAGGTTCAAAACTGTGGTCATCAAATGTGTGCTAATTGCGTTTTAGCCCTCTGCTGTCACAGCAAATCCAACTCTTCAACCAACTCTGCTAAGATTCCAGTCTGCCCCTTTTGTCGAAGCAGCATTATCCGATTAGTCGTCGCCAAGAGCAAAGACGAGAGTGACATTGAGTCGGAGTTTAGTCCTACAATACCAAGAAGAAGAGCAGAGAAAATCGTTTAATCTTGGCGAATGCAGCAGTAATTTCAGGAGTTTGTCGTCGTTGGGTTCGTTCGGGAGATTGGGTCGAAGTTCTGGAAAAGTTGCTGCTGAATGTGAACAGGAGTTTGATAAACCTTAATATTGGTAAAACCATGTTCCGATTTTTCGACTAAAACACAGATGAAGTAAAATCTGGAAAGGTTTGTGGTGTTTATCAATCTAAAAGGAGGTATTTGTTATTGTAGCTGCGAGAATTGAGCTTGATAAAGAAGAAAATTATTGAGGGCTTAATTAGCTGATTGTTCGAGCTAGTTGTTATTGTAATTACTTGAATTGATTGAAAGCTCAATCATTTTGTGCTATTATATGAGGATGCAAATGAAGAAGTATGAAGGACATTTCTCTTCACTCAACTGATTGGTTTAAACTTTTCGGCTTTCGCTCTTTGTTTTCATTCATGATGGCCCAAGTTTCACAGACTTAACAGCACAAAAAAAATGGCAATGAAAAAAATCAAACAAACTAAGCCTTTTCCCCAATGGTCGGGCTACATGGATCTTATCACGCCATCGTTTATTGCCAAAGGTCATATTTTCATTCATTTCTAGATGTAACATGTCTTTTTCAGTACTTTTTTCCCAATTCTTTTTAGGTCTCCCGTTTCATTTTTATGTCTTTCCAATTTCTACACATCAGTACATCACACATTGGTGTATCTAAAGGCCTTCTATGCATATGTCCAAACCATCTTAAGTTTGTTTCTTTAAATTTCTCATTTAATTTTATTGGTGTTACACCCACTTTTTTGTAATATATATTAATTTCTTATTTTATCTAATTTAGTATGTCCGCACATCTATCTTAACATTGTCATTTCTACTATCCTCATTATATGTTTGTGTTTATAATTAGCCGTCAACATTAGACAATTCAACCAACCTATATGTAGACGGTCTCAAGCCGTTAAAGAAGGATTGTGTTAGGTCGACAACAAATGTACAACTCTTGTTAATGAGACTAATCCTACAAAACACAAAATATATGAATTGTTTTATGGGTTTGAGTTGAAATTCTATTTACATGTAGACCCGTTTCATACAAAACTCAAAAAAATATGAATTAGTCTTGCATCTATATGGAACTATGGGTGCTGCAATATTTGTTGCAATATTAGTCCACTAAGAGGCAAACTGTCACATGTCTAAAATTGCAACTTCAAAAATTACAAGGCTAATATTGCAATACCCAATTATAGGACCAGTTTTACAATTCTTTCCATATTTCAGCAAATTACAAATTCAATATATCACCGTAACAATGAAATTGTTACTAAACTTGTCGTCCCATCCCAAAATTTTATTACCAGAAAAAAGGGCACATGTATTTATTGCGTACAGAAGATGGGCTCACACGTGAAGGTACAATAAGAATCTTTCCGAAGACATCGCCATAATTAAGAGAGATCACTATTCAGAATTCTGACCTTTGAAAAAGATTAATTTAATCATCAAACTTTCAATGCAACTCAGATATCAATATGACTTCTGAGCAGTCTATAACCAAAAAAAAAAAAAAAAGTAACTCAAACGTCATAACTACAAAAGCGTGCAAACAATAAACAAAAATCATCAATGAGCAAGATTTCCACATAAACATGACAGAAGTAGAGGAGGTCCATCACCATTCTCATGGGACAACAAATCCCTATTGAAATTTCTTTCGCCATTCGATTCGAGCCAAGAACTTGATTGAGGAGGAGGAGCAACATTTTCTCCGACAAACAACGATTCGGGTCCAAAACGTGCGAAAAATCGTCCGTCCATACGCGCCCCGGGCCAGAGTTTCTTCTGTAACTTCCGGCAGCTCGTCTCTCGGCCTCAAGAAAGTGGCCGAGAGACGGGCGTTGTTGTTCATGCTCACGGCATCGGTGCTTAGCCTCGAGCAGAGCGACAAAAACCATGTTTTCGTTTTGTAATTCTTCTTGTTTCTTACGGGTTCGGGTATTCGTCCTCTCGTTGATCTTCGAGAGAGCTCTAGAATGCTAGAAATACCAATGAGGTTACCAAGAGTGATGCTTTTGTCATGGAAGAAAGAACCAGTTGACTGCAAGAGAATGAACAACATTAACATGATATCAAACTCTCAGATTGGCTACCCAAATTGCATTATCAATATTTCGGCTTAATTGCAAAATTGATCTCCTAACCAGTGGGGCTAGCAATTTTGGTCCTGTAAATATTTTAGGTAGCTATTTTGATCATATAAGATTTTGATTTCATAAGTTCTAATATTTGCAATTTTGGCCATATAAGTTCGATTTTGTGCGATTTTAGTCTAAACTGTGTGTTTCAATATTTCATCTAGTCAAAATACCAAAAATACCTACGAACATTATAAAGAATTGAATTAATATTTTGACTAATGGGTAAAATCGTCAAGAGCCGAAACTATCACATCAAAAAGTTACAGGAATAAGATTGACAAGTACTACATCTACGAGTTGCATGACTAAAATTGAAATTAAGCCCAATATTTCTCACAAGTCTCTGTCCAGTTCTACATAAAATTGCCACTCCCTGAGGTTTGGGCTAATTAAAAAAAAAAAAAAACTAGAGATTTTTGAAAATTGCAAAAAAAAACCCTTAAGGTTGACTCTGTTTTACATTTCCCCTTCATAAACAAAAGAAATTTCAAGAAAACCCTTGATACTTACACAAATATTACAAGTATCCCTTAAATTCAAAACAGAAGCAACCTTGAGGGGCTTTTTGTAATTTTAAAATATCTCTGGGTTTTTGTAATTAGTCCAAACCTCAGGGAGGTTTTTGTAATTATCCCTTTTATGTATTTATTTATTTTTGCAAGATCAGCCCATCAGATAGTTCAGGTGGGCTCAGAAATACACTGTTAAACTCAACTGCACCAGTCACAAACAGGGAGCTAGACTTGTTTCCATAACTGTATTTTTCAGAAGTAACACATAAATTAATCTTTCCAATTTTGGCTTTTTAATTTGTTCATTAATTAATATTTTTTGGGAATGATGTATTAAATTCCAGAGGACATCTCAAAATAACAAACTTGGACAGTGCCATAGTTTAAGGACTGAAAACAGCATAATTCAGGGCCATGTGAAAAGATTAAAGTGATTGCACACCTTTCAACTTTTTAAGTAAAGGACCCATTCTGACACAGAAAACTAACCAAACATGAAGCATGCATAATAAAATATATGGAAAAAACTTTTTCAGAGAAATGTTTATCCATGGCTCTATTATTGATGCTAACTATCAAGAAGCAAGAAAAAAAAAAAGGGAGAAAATGAGGGAACAAGAACAAAAATTAGTTTGGAAATAAATAGTTTTTAATTCTTGATATACCATGATAGGTGAATGCACACGAAGGGGGCAATTAATACACCCCGAAATCTCTTTTCAAAAAAAAAAAAAAAAAAATACACCCCGAAATCTCAGGTATCATTATTATTTGGGGATAATAATTACAAAAGGCCCCATAACGTTTGGGCTAATTACAAAAAAAAACAAGAGGTTTTTTAAAATTACAATAAAAAGACTTTAGGTTTGATTGTGTGTTAAATTTTAGGGGTAATTGTAATATCTTGATAAAAGTAAGGGGAGGTTTTGAAATATTTTTTTGCATATGAAGGGAGAAAATATTAAAAATGTTAGATAGATCAAACCTAAAGAGATTTTGTGTATTTTCTGAAAATCTCATAGTTTTTTCGTAATTAGCCCGAACCTGAAGGTTTTGTTTTAATTATCCCTTATTGAAAATTCTCATCTACACTGAAGTACAAGAATAATTAATATATTTAGGGATAATTATAAAAAACTCCCTAAGGTTCAGGCTAATTATAAAAAAAACCAAAAATTTTTGAAAACTGCAAAAAATCCCTTAAGGTCTGATTATGTCCTACATTTTCCCCTCACATTCACAAGCAAAACACATTTCAAAAACCCTCCTGACATTTATAAAAAGGCAAAAACTTGCGTGAGACGGTCTCACGGATTTAGATCCGTGAGACGGAGCCCTTACACAAAGTTTTAAAAGTTTTTTTTTTCAAATTTTATTTTTCTTAGGGTTTATATTTATTTTTTTAGGATTTATTTTGTTTTTTGGGTTTATGTTTAATTGATTTGGGTTTTTAGGATTTTTAGTTTTTTTAGGGTTTATTTTTATTTTTGGTTTATTTTTGTTTTTCGGGGTTATTCTTCATGAAATATTTTTAGGGTTTATTTTTGTTTCTTCATTGTTCATTATTATTTTTAAATTTATTTTCATGGTTCGTATGTTCTCAAGACCCAGAGGTCCGTCTCACGATAAAAATCTCACAAGAGATTTGCTCTTATAAAAATATTACAGTTACCCTTAAATTTAAGAAACAATCAAACTTGAGGTTCTTTTTGTAATTTCGAAACATGTGTGGGTTTTTCTATAATTAGCCCAAACCTCAGGGGTGTTTTTGTAATTTCCCCATATATTTATTGAAGATAGAAATAGCATCTTTTTCCCATTACTAGAAATTTATTTTTCTCAAGCATCTTTTCTCCTAAATGCAGCTCAAACTGTTCTTGACACAGATTAAAAAAAAAGCAACAAATAAAGGGAGCAAACATCACAAGATTCTCGTGTTTGTCTCTATTTTAATCTGGGTATGATATTGATAGGACAGTGATTAAACAAACAAAAAAAAAACCTTTAATTAGAAAAAAAAATTAATTACCTCAGTATCAAGATCAGAAGAAGAATCGGTGGAGGAAATTGGGGAACCAGTGAGTAAAGTATTAAAAGAAAGTGAGCCGTTTAAATCACGATTTCTCACAAGCCCAACTCTGACATTCAGTGGTTGCAGCCCCAATGGCCACCTTCTTCTTCTTCCTAAATATACATTTCAGAATATGTTTAAATCTTTAAAAATGGAGAAATTAGCAAAAATAGCAATAAAACTAGCAAATAATCAAGAAAGTACCTGTTGAGCCATTGGTTTCTTGATGGGTTTTGGGGGTGGGGGTGGGGGGTAGTGAAGTTTTTGAAGGGGAGATTTATTAGGTGGGAAAGTATTGAGGAGGTCACTTCATTTGAGAGGAAATTTTGAGGGTAAGAGCTAAGAAGTAAGAACTGTCTTTTCGTCTACATCGTTTCATTCTCTTTCCTAGAAAAGAAATGGACTGCTGACAAGCATATTATTATTCTTTACTTTTTTTTTTCTTAGTTAGATTCGAGGCTTACAATTGATTATGCGATGACATCAGTTCGATTCTCACGCCATCACGGAAGTGAGTAAATCGATAGACGACGCGCGTTAAGATTATTTTGGTAGAGTGATGACGTCATAACTAGATCCGGATCCACCCAAATAAAGAGAACAATTATGATTAATCTTCCAAATTTAATAATAGTTGATCCAGGTATTTATTAATCATTTTGCTATGTCATCAATATATAAAGAGGGGACTATATATATAGGGATAATTACAAAAACACTCCCAAGGGTTGGGCTAATTACAAAAAAAAAACCCAATCTTAAAAAGCTCACTCAAGTTTGATTTTGTCTTAAATTTAACGCAGAATCGTAATATTTCCACAACTATCAAGGGGTTTTGAAATATTTTGCTTTTATGAAGAGAGAAGATGTAAGTTATAATCAAACCTTAAGGATTTTTTTTTGCAATTTTAAAAAATTCTGGGTTTTATAATTAGCCCGAACCTGAGGGGTTTTTATGTAATTATCCCATATATATATGCTTGACATTTTCCAAGAGAAAGGCGGTGGCATCCAAATTATCTTTATATATGTGTATATATAGAAACTGTTTAAGTACAGAAGAGATATCTCAAGATAAGAGAATCAACTATTTTCAGCGAAAACGGATAATTTATTACATAATTATTTGAAATACGTATCTGTTTCCTTTTAGTGATACACAAAGATGAACTATTATGTGAGTTTTCTAATATAATAAATCCATAATTCAATAAAATTTAAAACAAATTTTTTTAGTATATTTATATTATTGTATCAAACCAAAGTAGTCACTGATATTAATTAGTGTACGAATTCTATTAAGTGAAATAATAAAAAGACCATTTTAAGAAAATTGAGCTTTATCTGAGATGTTGTGCGCTATAATTATCTAAGATGGACAATGGAGGATTTGGGGATCTTTATTATTTGACCCTCTCAACTTTTTTAATGTGCGATATTATTTCAAATTCATTGTTATTATTACTATAGATGTCGATTAATGGGTTCGGCCTGTAATCGAGTGCTAGCATATGAAGGTTTAAAAAAACAAGAGGCCCTAACCCAAGAGCTTTAAGGCTAAAAGCCCAATGGAAACTTATAAGGGCTCAAAAAATCTAAGATATTAGCATCACCTGATTGTGGCTAGGGTTACACAGAAATTAGTGTCACCCATGACTTTTTTTTTTACATTTTTTATGAAGTTATTCCGTCTAAATTGAAACATTTCATTATGATGGAAAAAATTAACTTGCTAAATTACTTATTTTATAAAATAACGTCATGTAATTATTAGATTCCATTTGGATTAAAATATTCAAAATTTGTCGGTTTATTTTAGTAATCACATAGTCTATACCAAATATATTTTAGTTCTCTATGATTATTAATGTACTAAATAATATTTACCAATTACGTACCAACTTTAATTTTGTATTTACTAAGTTATTTAGTAAGACTAAATTATAAATGAGATCAAAGATCAAATTTGATAATTTGTTAAGATAAATGGTAATTGATAAATGAGATCAAATAATAGATTAATAGTATTATTTTAAGTTTTCTTTTGAATATAAATATATTAAATACAAAAAAATTATCGAAAAAAAAAAGTCCTCCAATGGGGCCAGGATCTATCCTAGCAGCCACATCCCTCTTTTTAGATAACACCTTCTAATAACACATCTTCCCATTCAAAAACACCATCCATTGTTATAAGGGCATTGTATTTGAAATATATATCTTTCATCAAGATTTTAAATTTATATTTTTAATAATAATAAATATTCACGCCCTTATTGACATCTCTAATTCTTACTCAGCCCTAAGATTTTTTTTTTTTTCATTCTCAAAAAAAAAAAAAAAACTGGAATTGCGCAGGATGCGGATTATGGGTTGGACTGTAATCGAGTGCTAGCATATGAAGGTTTAAAAAAACAATTATTATATGCAAGGTTTTCTTTGTCCCACTTTTATCTATTTCAATGGAAAAAGGAAGGGTCAACAAATATTTGATATTTCATCACCTGATTGTGGGGTCTACACAGAAATTAGTGTCATTGTCATAACTTACTATCATTATTTTCTTCCTGGGTAAAAATAGAACAAGATTTGGTATGAAGGGATTTCATTTTACATAAATACAAATTCTAGATTTCCTAAATAAAATTTTAATATGTGTATAAGAGACCTTAGATGCATCCTTTCGAATTGTAGAAAGCAGGGGGTACGTATGGCAAAAATGACCCGCCCGATAGGTATCCACCCTCCCCGCCCCGCCCGCTTTTTGCCTCTCCCCTCCGCCCCATTGTCATCCCAGGCCAGGAGAATCACTCACCGAAATTAAAAAGACAAAGACAGCACCTAATAAGACTTGAAAGGAAACTTTTAAAAAAAACATGTTACATCTTGATAGAAATAAGAATATGATCTTACACCGTAAACGGTGCGTAATATGATCCTTATAACCGACTCCCACCTAGTGGGATTAAGGCTTAATTTTTGTTGTTGTTGTGGTGGTGGTAACAATTTACCTTATCATCTATTTTAAGTTTTCTTCTAAACCAAACATAGACAAGTTCCTCAACTTTACTTCTGTGACATGCTAAGTTATCTTGTTCGAAAACCAAAATTGAAAATGATTAAATAAATAAAAAGGTGTGAGAAGCCAGAAAAGTTCCAGGCTAAATGACAAAATGACCCTCCCAAAAGAATGTGGCAGATAAGGAAACCCAAGTGCTTTGACTGAAATTGGAATTGGTTAGGCTAAAAAGATTTGCCTTAGCCAAAACAAACTACAAAATGTCATACTTGTTGTGGGAACCTTCACTAACCTTTCTGGTTTCAAATAACTGACAAAATGTTAGTTTTCTCAGCATATAAACAAAAATTTAGAGCGAAAAAGAAATCAATAAATGCGATTGGATGTGAGCAAGAATCTATTTTCGCTCAATTATTGGAGAATTTTTTGACGCGCCAAAACATGTGATTGTTTTTGAAAATTTTCAAATGGGAGAAAATATAATATTCTCTCACTTTTTATTTTTCTCACTTTTTCTTTCACCAATCACATCTACACATTTTTTCATAAAAACTAATCATTATTACACATATCCCACAAATTTTACTATTCATTCACTCACATTTCTAACTACCAATCACATTCAATCATTATTTTACTATTTTCACATCAAATCAACTTTCATCATTACTTTTTTATCTCACATCCAACCACTCTCAAAATTCATTTTTTTCTCCCAAATATTTTTTCACTACTATTAATACTCTAAAGAAATGAAAATTTTCAAAATGAAAAACGTCCAATCGCATAAGTAGCCAAATCACATTCGTATAACGACAATGCTAGTGGATAAGGCTAGCAAAACCAACAAACACAAGTAGTTGTAATTTGTAAAGATATTACACTATATTTCTAAAAATCCCGCTACTAAGCCTCTCGATTAATCTCGCTCAGCGCTAGCGCTAGACTTTTTGTCCACTTATAGTTTTTTTCCGATTAGCCCCGCCTAACCCCGCCAGACGCTTAGGTTCTAGCTTGCTACCGACTAGTGCTAATCTAGCAACACTGCTATAAACACAAAACTGAAAAAGAAGGGAATCAATGTTAATTACAAAAACCACCTATGAAGTTTAACCTAATTACAAAAAAAAAAAAATCAATTATCTTTTAAAATTTCAAATACCTCCGACATTTGTTTTAGCTTAAAATTTGCAGCCTCAAAGATCAGGTTTTGTTAGGTAAATTTGTCATGGTGAATTTGTATTTCTGAAAGATAACTGGGATTTTTGTAATTAAGCTAAACCTCCGGGTAGTTTTTGTATCTATCCATGTTGACAATCCCATACTTTTAACCAAGTGCATGATCTTGTGATGAGATCTAGTAAACAGAGCAAGATCCACGTGCACTACATGGGAATAAGAATGAGAATTAAGTGTCCATTAATAACCCAGGATGAATTTCAGGCAAGGGGTGGTGCATCACTCACGAATTTAATGAGACAAGATCCAAGTCTACCAAGCTGTAGTGTCGGTGCCATTGATGATGCAAAGAAAAGACTTAAAAAAGGAAAGGAGCCATAATTGAGATCAACATAAAGATGGCAAAATAGTCAAAAGTATATGGGATATGGGGTCCATCACTCCATTCTTCGAGGTTCACATAAATCATTGGCCAATACCACTTTTTTCAAGCCACAACGTACTCATAAGTGATGATGGAATGTATAATATCATATAGAAACCAGAATGGGTGTTTGATGTTCTTTTGCAATGTCCAGTAAAGTACCATACCGAAGTTTTTTTTTTTCTTTTTTGAGGAAAACCATACCGAAGTTTTGATATGAAGAATAGTTTGGGAATGTTTAGTAACTCCTAAAAAAAGTAATTCTTAGCTTCTAGATCGAAAATAGTTGTTTTTTTGGTCTAGAAGGTGATAATATCTTTTTTAGAGTTTTCCAAAGACCCGTTCAGGGACCCATGAATGCTCATCTCATTTAGAGGTGTCAAAGAATTGTTAGGTTGGGGCCAGCCCACCGGATCAAAAGAAAAAATCGGACTAGGTAGGGTCAAACAAGATTTCGGTCGTTACTTTTTGAGTCCAAAAATACTCCACAAAAATATACTTAAAAATTGGGCCAATTGGGCCAATCCAATTTTTCGGGTCTAAAAGCTGAGCCAAAAAGAACCCATCTCATTTGGGGTCTCTAAATTAGAGTACAGTCCGATGTTTTTACCGGGCCGGATGAAATTGACCGCTCTAATCTCATTGCAAATAGGACCTAACCCATGTAATCTTATCTGAGTACAAAATATGCTGAATAATATCGAATAATTTACGTTCCACAGGAAGAAAAAAACCGGTATCATCCACCGCTTAATTGGGATTTCTCCAGCAGACAGTATCAGCTCACTATATTTTGTTATTTGCTTGCCATATACTCAATGGCTGTTTACAGCTTACATACTAAAATATTATGGTACATTGGGTACAATTACACAATCTCTTCATGTCATGCAAGATGGCATATCTTACGCTACTATGATGAAAAAATAAAAGCAAGGACATTTTTTTTTTCGGTGGATATGAATTATGATGTAGCTCTGCTGTGGAGAGCCCTTGATAATGAAATATATATCAAGGATTTGTGTTGCCAAGATTTAATAACATGTGAGTGCCATCTCACTCTTCCCCAGAGGGAAAAGTGGATTGTTATATTGCTTCAAATGTGTACCTTTTGTAATTTCAGACATGCATGTTAGCTGGAAATCTGAGGTCCAAACCGTGCTTTTATTCCTGACCATGCTTTGCACCAGGCCTATACTCTCCAATTCCAAGCAAGTCCTGCAAATATTTATTAGTGATCATTTGTGGACTTGACACAACAATGATGTTATGATGTTATTTAATATAAACAACACATCATTCTCAAAATGTACATGGTGAAAAATCACATAATGGAGGACATAAAAATTCTTTGGCCTGCTCTGCATGGAGAGAGATTGTCCAAATGGACACATTGAGTATATCAAATTGCTCCTCTCCTAGATCCACCCATAAAAATTTTCACTATATGCTTCTGTTTGATGTGCAGAACAGAAGCTCTCATCATTTTACCAGATGACACGACACTTCTTACACAGATTCCCTAGTATTGTTGAAGTTGCAATATTAAAAATAGGGATAATTACAAAAACACCCCTGAGGTTTGGCTTAATTACAAAAAGACCCAGAGATGTTTCAAAATTACAAAAAAAAACCTTCCAGGTTTTGTTTTATCTTAAATTTAAGGGGGTAAATGTAATATTTTTGTAAATGTCAGGGTTTTCTTTGAAATAATTTTGAAAATCACTGGGAAAAATGTAAGACGGAATCAAACCTCAAGGGTTTTTTTTTTAACTTTCAAAGAACTCTGGGTTTTTTTGTACTTAGCCCAAACCTGAGGGGTGTTTTTGTAATTATCCCTTAAAGATATTGCACCAATTCATGGGCCATTTAGCCAGATTCATGAATGTCTATCTTCCTATGTAAGAATACTTTCACAACTCATGCAACACATATTACATTGTGTAAGCTACTTAAACATTGTCTGAACCGTGTGAAAAAGTATCAAACACAGAAAATTCACGGAACTCCTTAGACCATTTTTGCCAATTTCACTTGGGTTTTAATGATGGTGAAAAGTTATGTAGTATTGGTGATTGTAAATTGAATTTTGACAAGTTGATAAAGAATTGCACTGCATTCTCTATGACTATGCTAACCAAAGTTCAGTGATGAGGGAATAACTATTTGGGCATAGAATTCATCAGTCAAAGCCTTGTTGTACCTCTCAACCACTTAGAGTAAGCCCATTAAGTGTTCTCATATCTCAACCCTTCAGAGGATGTCCAGTAATATTGCTGAAATGATGCTTATTTTATGTTTTACATAATTAGCATGCATAAACAAAATTAAGAATCTAGGATTGATCTACAACGCAACAAATGCAGCTGATGGATGTAATGAACTAACAGTTTTGAAACATGCAGCTTTTCTAAGGAAATACACACCTGACATGCCCTATTTTTGGCTCTAGTTTCTGCTGTGCTAGGAATATCATGGTTTGGTTTCTGAAACTTCTTCTCCGTCGTTCGCATGAACCCCATCCATCCGAGAACCTTCCACCCCTAGCAACAAAACAAGAAAAGTAATAATGGGGTTCTGTGTAAGCAAGGAATTGTTAAATGAAAATTCAACTTATTGTAATATCCAACAGTCAAAGTCTCAAAGAACATACTGCATGTATGCACGGACAATGAACTCAGCACGCTGAACATTCCGGTTTTCATCATACTCAATGGTCTTGTCTTTAATTTCATAAGACAGATTGAAGTAAAATGAAATCTTCCTCCAGCCTGTAGTGCACATTTACCTTAATCTTATACACCAAAATCATGTGCCAAAGGGAAACATGTAGTACAAGCTTGAGTTATACCTGACTTCTTAATATAAGGATTCCCAGATATCATGGTGTAGTCACTTTTCTCCAATATCTGTCCACAAAATATCAAGACAGAGTTGTTGTTCATTTCTACAACAGAAATCAAAATTTCTTCATGAAAAATGTGAAGAGGGGCTATGGTTATTAACGTTGACAGAGTCGGCTTAACTTCCATACGTGTGATTAACAGAGAGCCTACCGACAAGTTTCCCCCACATAACACAATTTTATTCAGGTGGCTAATCAGTTGTATGAACAATGGGTGGTTCCAGAGTATAGGATAAATGAGACCAGGATACTAAAGAGACAACCTATAAGGTGCTTTCACTTAAAGACACCATGAGAAAGATTTTGTTTCTAGAGTCTAGACATCCCCTAACTGAGCATTCCTTAATAATAATAAATCAGCTACAAGAAGTTGGAACAGCATAATGAACAGATAAATCTAGACTTCATTAGATCAGCTAATATAAGTAAAACATGTAAAAGGTCTGAAATAATGTACATAATTAACCAGCTAAAAAGACTGAAAAACATACAAATCTAAAAACATTTTTAAGCACGAGAACTAATCAATTAACGCACCGCCATAGCTGCATTTTGGTATTCCTTGAACAGAGAAACAGTCGGAAACTGACCAGCCAAACAATGCCTCGTTTCTATCTTCTCATAACTCACCGCAGACGCATTCGGACTCTGACAATTCACCACCGCAAAACTTCTCGCCTCCGGCGAATCAGTAATATACACCGGAGGTGTAATCGGCGTGTGGTGACCGTGCTTCACCATCATCAGCTGCGGAGGACTGGACTCGGGAACCCGCGGCGTGTTTGCTGTTCTGGAAATTTTGTGAGGACGGCAATTCTGTACAACCTCGCCGTCGGGGCTGTGGTTGTGACTATGGCGGTAGCTGCGAGGTTGGTTTGGGAATTTCGGTTGAGGGGAATTGAGGGGAAATGGAATGGGGTTAGGGTTTGATGCGGGTTTCGGAATTGCCGTGCTGGCGGCGGAGGAAATGGAGGCCGCGGCTGCGGAATCGATAACCGCCCATAATGCGGCGTCGTCTAGATCCTTGTCGTCGACGGCGTAGGAGATCGGCGAACTCATTTATGTCAAAAAGCTTCAAATTGGAAACTCCGATTTTGAGCTCTTTCCACTCAGAAAATGTGAGGTAGACAAACTAACCGCGCAATGGGAGCCTTTGAATTTGAAATTCACAGACGATGTCGTTTTGCAGAGTTTTCAGTAGGCTTTGCTAATGGGCCTAGGGTTTATTTATATTTGGGCTCTTATTTTGATGGATAATCGTGGAAATATCAATGGCCCAGTAACTGAGAAACCACTAAATTTAGAGACCCGGATTGGATCCAAATCCAGCTTTTTGTTTTTTTTTTTAATTCCAGATATTTAATTGAAATAATCCTTATATTTGTGTAAGTTACTGAAGTTTAGATTGAAATTTTTATAATTTATTTATGTGTGAAATGTGAATGGATTTAAACAATTTACTATAAAGTCGTCATTAAATTTGGTTAATCGATAGATCTTGAATGAGTTAGAAAATCAATAATGAAATTCACAACTAACATTAAACAGTCAATGAAAATATTTCAGATTATTCAAAAAATTATAAATTCTGCAAATTTAGACTTTGACCAAATTTGCATAATCATGAATATAGAAGTAACCCCCTATACATAACGGGATGGGAACCCATACAGGATCGGATCTCTTCTTATTCCACTTTTCCTATTCCACTTCTATTCTTCAGATTTGAAATACACGCGTGTGCAAGATGATGTCACATGATGTGACGTGTCTTTCATCCAACATTTACCTGAGTGAATATGGAAAGTGGAATTGAAAGATTAACTCATACATTTAAATTTTACCGATTGTTTGACTTTTACCTGCTAGGTTGTTACCCAATTTAAACTCATTCTCCCATTTTTGCCATCACAAATCACAATCCATGTTTTCTATGTTTCTGAAAGTTTTTTTTCCCCTCAAAATAAATAAAAAGAAAATAAAGAATGATTGGACATCAAAATAAATATGAAAAAGTATAAACAATCTTAAATCTGTTGACTTCTTTACTGTTAACGCCATAGTAATTAGTCCAAGACATTCATGTGCTATATAATTGATTAATGAAATTTTGCACATTCATAAAAAACAAAAATAAATTCGCGCCAATTGCATATGTGAACTATAAATTCGCGCCAATTGCATTTTTTTCCTTATAAACCCGTTTTAAAAATCTGCCTTGTTTTCTTCTATCATCTGCACATTCAGTCGTATTTTCCTCACAATAATAGGAGAAGCAAAATACGGACAGGAATTGGAAAAAGGGATGATAGAGATGTGGAAGGTAGCTTCCCATTTTTTTCTCTATTTTCTTTGGCATTTCAATTTGTGCAATTTTATTTTATTTTATTTTTACATTTTGGTGATTTTTACTTTTATAGTGCTTATAACCTGATGTGCTCGATTTTTACGTAGTCTTGTTCACTTTCTGTGAAAATTATTCTATGTTATTAGTGAATTTGTCGTTCTGAAAATTTCGGTTCGAACAAAATTTAACGATATAAATGATTTTGTCACTAAATTTTATAGTTAACTACAAAATACCTACAGAATAAAAAATGTTGTTTTTCTCAAATTATACCGACATATTACAATGATATTTTAAATTTACATGCAAGAATATTGTAGGTATTACCATGATTTTAGATTTTGTATATAAACATTTACTACAATAAAAAAATAGTTTACCTACGTGAAAAAAAAATATGTAGGTAAGTATTAAGAAATTGTAAAGTGTAGATAAAATCATTGTAGGTAAACTATTCCTATAAAATCTAAAATTATTGGTAATACCTACAGAAAATCTGTCGATAATTGAAAACCGTCGGTAATCTGTCGGTATAATTTGGGAAAAAATGATATTTTTTATTCTATAGGAATTATGTAGGTAATTGTAAAATTGTAGTGACAAAATTATTTATGGCGGTAACTGGAATTTTCTTGTAGTGATTTACCTACAATGTTATTATCTACAACGATTTTACCTACACTTTATAATTATCTTAATATTTATCTACATATTTTTTCGTAGGTAAACCTGGTTTTTTTTCTTGTTGTACGTGTTCATCCAACTATTTTAGATTAAAGAGGTAAATGGTGAGAGACACACCACTTTAATTTCAATATTTAATAACCAACAATAAATTGAATATATTGTAATCGGCTCAATACAAATATTTTCATTAAAAACCCACTTACAGGATTTGTTGAAATTTATAATCTGCATGAGTTTGAAAAGCTAGTCAATATGGCATCATGACCACAAATTAGTAGCAAGTTCAGATTATTGTCATATTACACCAATTGTAGATATATAGTTCTTGAAATTTAATTGGGCTTTATCTGAAATTTCAAATTTGATTGAAGATATAGGTCAAACTGAAAAGTGAACCTTTTTAACCTTTTTTAGTCCATCCATACCACACTACACAAATAGCCTTCTCTCCTTTGGGGCCATATACTTTCCACAAAATACCGAACCAATCTCCGTGTATTTGAAATCAAATGCTTTGGCAAATAAATATTGTTCATTTTTCTATTAATTTCTAATTTTGTAAACCCGTCTCAGACACGCCCCATTGCCATCTCAAATAGCTTCTTCGTTAGTAGAAGATTGGGTGAATCTATCACAATTAAAGGAAAAGTCGCATGGGCCCCCACTTAAATTGAATAAAATGCACAGTATACGTGAAACAGGGAGAGCCACGTGGTATAAACTCTCGACTGTAAGAGCCACATGGCGTAAACTCTCGACTGTAATTTGTAAATACCATCAACCGCCACATTTAAGAATAACGGTAAGAACCTATGAGTTTTCCGGGTTTTCTCCAACCTTTTATCTTTTGCAAACCCCCAGCTCGATCATTTTCCTTAGTGACCCTAGTCCACTCGGGGTCGAGCATTTTTCGTTGGATCATTACAAGTGGCAAATACTTGATTAATATTTTTGGAGTGACTTCTGAAATTAATAAGCGTGTTGTATAATTATTCTATTTCACATATGTTAATATGGATGAATTCCCGAGTTCATTAGTTGCATAACTTACAAGTCACATTGCATGAGGTATATAATTTTAGTGTAGAATTTATTACAAACTGCTACAGATAGAAAGCAGAATCTACACTAAAATCGTACAACCCTCAAGATGGTCTAAGGCTCTCAGCCTCCCGTATTGTGTAGATTGTTAATTTGCATAGCATTCCTTTGGATCTTTATAAGCTCATGCGCCAATCACTTTTTCTCCTTATAATCAATATATATAAATAAATCATCATCTTAATACACATGAAACAAATTAATAAACGATGGAATTATTAATTCAGGCAGCAATCCACAAATCACGGGGGAACAATATTTATCAATTATTTGATTCTTGATCACTAATATATAATATCCCTAATATTTCTTTAAAACTAATGATGCCATAGACCTTCGCCTAGGGAACCAACACAAACTCATACATGGTTTAGGCATTTAAGATTATTTTCAATATTAAAATAAGGAAAATTTCCCTAGCTATCAAATTGCAAAATCCAATAATTATTTAAAGATAAACAACGGACTTTTTAATTCTTCGTCTATGGAAAATCTACTCCGCCAGTATATATAATGTGATTTAAACCTTAAAAATGTGTGTCGGGCTGGGTTTCCGAAACCTAGGCAGACATCCTTAAGTCGAAATCTGATACACAATATAATACCATATTATAATTGTAGTAAATATGTCAGTAAGATTATAATTATAGTAAATATGTCAGTAATATTTTGTTTCTTTTTGGTCTACATGTAGACAGTACACACGAGGCTACTTCTTCTGTCTTACTATTATTTTTTTTTTAAAAATAAATAAAACAACTAATAAACATTTGAAAGGCCTTTGCTTGATATTCATTGATAAACATATGTTCTTTTGAAGTCATTATGCAAGTTACCACTAGCTCGTAGCTCAAGTGGTATCACTCACCCTTTATAATGGTGTTGACCGGAGTTCGAATCCGGTACCTTTTAATTTCTTTGAAATTTATTCATTTCCCTTCAACCAGTACTCCCAACTTATTAAAAAAAAAAAATCATTCCGCAAGTTACTGAAAATTTAAAGGAATAACTATATGTAGATATATGTTTCTTCTGAAATAAACTAAATGAATTATTCCACACATGCATGAGCATATACTTACACAAACAAGAAACTTTAAATTGGGGTAAATCCTAAATTTTCAAATAAATACCAGAAAATAAAAAAATAGAAAAAAGAAGAAAAGACGGTGAGAGAATATGTTCACTTCTTTTCACAAACATAACACCTTGATTGTAAAAGAAGTTAGAAGCTGAAAAAAGTTACAAGTCCTTGACATCATCTCTTTTTCCTCGCCTGTACTAGTGCTACATATATTACCCACTTTATTTTTTAGTCAATATATAAAAATTAATAAGCTGAAATTAGATAATTAAATTACCAATATATGAATAACAAAAACTAGATGACAACGATTTTATCCCTCTGTAAATTAACAAACTGTATTATCAGTTTCAATAAAAATGAAATGTAAATTCGGTTATAACACATGATCATCACTCTTTCTCATCATCATCTCTTCGAGCTTTCTTCATTTTCTGCTCCTCCGCATTATCTTCATCATCATCAGGCACCACCGGCCGGAAAACAGATTGGATCTCCTCCGATTGATCATCCAATTTTTCGAGGCACCGGCTAGTCGACGCCGCTTTTCTCTTCAAATTCGGCCGGGGCTTCCTCGGCGCCGGCGGACACTCCGTCATCGCCGGAATTCTATGTTCCACCGACGTCGGAGTTTTGAATCCATCGTCGTCTTCCGCTATCTGTTTTCCTAAATCTCTGTAATTAGAATTAACCGTCGCCGCCGCCTTATCGCTAATTTCCCCTTCATTTTTATGAATTTCTTCTAATTCCTTCCGATCGCCATCACCATCATCATCATCGTCTCTGTCAATCAGGTTTTCGGCCATGGACTCCTTTTTATCTTCTTCGTTTTCGACGGGAACAAATTGTGGCTGATTATTGCTCTCTGACATTTTTGTCCTCAGAGACGAAGCCAACTCTGTATCTGAGCACATAAAGATAAAACTTAGAGAGAGAAAATGGAAAAAGATAAACCTCATAAATTAGAAAAATGAGGAGTGTTATATAAATAGACAAAAAGTCAAAAACTCATATAAGAGCCTCTACTGGGATTATTTTCTTGTGTAAAATAAAATCATCAACTAACCATTTAATTTATCACAGTTTTCCCTTTTGTATAAGGGACAATTACAAAAAAAAAAGTCCTTGAGGTTCGGACTAATTACAAAACAACCCAAGGATTTTTTTAAAATTACAAAAACTCAATTGAAGTTTGATTGCGTCTTACATTTTTCCCTTCAAAAGTGAAAAACATTTCAAAAACCCTTGACATCTATAAAAAATATTATATTTACCCACTTAAATTTAAGACAAAATCAAACATGATGGATGTTTTTGTAATTTTAAAACATCTCCGAGTTTTTTTATAATTTACCCAAACCTCAGGGGTGTTTTTGTAATTATCCCTTTGTATAATTTTTCTCAACAAACTTTGAACAGAATTAAGAAGAGAGAGAAAACGGAGAAATTAACAGAAATATGAAGGATCCGATGTACACTAACTCTCATAATCTTATTTTACCTTTTCTCACAAATTAAATCTGTCTCTCTCTCTCACACACAGTACACCCACTTAAATAAAGCATTTCACTCCACAAGTTTTACACTTAATTTTTTTTTATTAGAATTTGTTAGCTTTTTTGTATTTTATTTAATGTTTTGTGATACATATATATATATATACACGCACTTTGATGCAACCTACGCACGTGGCTTGCTACATGGGGACCATATTTTTGGTTACATATATATTATCACAAAAATCCTTTTTCTCATGATATATCCTAAAGCACATACCCATGATTTCTCATATGCTTGGTTTATTTAGGAAGCAATTGCACTGTCTTCCAACAAGTTTTAGGAGTGTCCAATTTTTTTTTCTTATTTTATTTTATTTTTTGAATTAAATGTTGTGAAGAGTCATAATCATATAATAAAATTGGAATAATTTAAGAAAAATAGATTTTACGACTTGACATGTATACTAATCGATGTAAGTAATTGAAAAATCGTATTGCTGATTGAACTTTTGTATATCATAATACGTAACTTTCTTGAATAATATATTAGTGATTGGAGGGTGAAAAAGTCATAGATAATTAAAATCGAATAGTCTAAAGGACATTAAATCTGAAAGACATTCTAAGTTAAATTGGAAAATCTCTTCGAGAATTAATATTTTTTAAAGAAAAAAGGTTTTATGACTTGACATGTATACTAGTCGATGTGAGTAATTGAAAAATATGTAGCTTTCTCGAATAATATACTAGTGATTAGAGGGTGAAAAAAGTCATAGATAATTAAAATTGAATAGTCTAAAGGATATTAAATGGAAAGATCTTCTAAGTTAAATTGGAAAATCTATTCGAGAATTAATAATTTTGAAAGAAAAAGGAAAGTTCTGCGACTTGACATATATATTAATCGATGTAAGAAATTGAAAACTTTTGTATATCATAATACGTAATTTTTTTAAATAATATACTAGTCATTAGAGGGTGAAAAAAATCATCGATTAATAAAATTTAAGAGTCTAAAGGACATTAAATCCGAAAAAATCTTCTACGTTAAAATGGAAAATCTATTTGAGAATTAATAATTTTGAAAAAAATAAGGTTTTATGACTTGACATATATATTAATCGATGTAAGAAATTGAAAGATCGTATTATTGATTGAACTTTTGTATATCATAATACGTAACTTTTTCGAATAATATACTAGTGATTGGAGGAGGAAAAAGTCGAAGATTATTAAAATCTAATAGTCTAAAGGACATTACATCCGAAAGATCTTCTAAGCTAAATTGAAAAATCTCTTCAAAAATTAATAACTTCGAAAAAAATGAAGATTTTACGACTTGACATATATATTAATCAATGTAAGAAATTGAAAAACCATATTATTGATTGAACTTTTGTATAATATGTAACTTTTTGGAATAATATATACTAGTGACTGGAGGGTGAAAAAAAGTCGTAGATTATTAAAATTTAAGAGTCTAAAGGATATTAAATCCGAAAGATATTCTAAGTTAAATTGGAAAATCACTTCGAGAATTAATAATTTCAAGAAAAGAATAATTTTACAACTTGACATATATATTAATCGATGTATGAAATTGAAAGATCATATTATTGATTGTACTTGTCTATCTGAAATATGTAACCTTTTAAATAATATACTAGTGACTGGAGGGTAACAAAAGTCGTAGATATTAAAAATCTAAAAGTGTAAAGGACATTAAATCCAAAATATCTTCTAAGTTAAATTGGAAAATCTCTTCGAGAATTAATAATTTAAAAAAAATAAAGGTTTTATGACTTGACATCATAATCGATTGAAAAATCATATTATTGATTGAACTTCTGTATATCAGAATACGTAACTTTTTTGAATAATATACTAGTGATTGGAGTAACAAATGTTGTAGATTATTAAAATTTAAGAGTCTAAAGAACATTAAATCCGAAAGATCTTCTAAGTTAAATCTAGCAATATATAGTTTATATGCTAATTTATATTATGTTAAATTTAAAAGATCTTAGGTTTGTGTAATATTATGACAATTTTCAATTTAGTGTCTTGAAAATCTTTTGGGAAAGCATATTACAGATTTACAGTCTTAAATAGGGGTGTCAATCGCGTCGATTGTCGTATTTTGTATTTGCGGGTAATATTTTGACACGTGTATTACATATTTGACATAAACACAAACACGAATAGTTTAATTATTCGTATCAAGATACACGATAGGAACACGACCCATTTATAAAACGGACAACCCGATCACAACACAAAACACTTATATAATTTAAAGTTGACACGAAAGAAAAATAAAAAAATGAAGAAAAAAACTAGAATTACAAAAAAATATACATTAAATTATTAGAAAATTCAATCAATAATATGTCCATCATTATAAACATCACAAAAATATGAATATAATATGTCACTATAAAATTAAATAGGTTAAATATGTCAATACACGCGTGGTCAACTTGATCCGACCTATTTATTTTTTTGTTAATCGTATCCGACCCAATTTTTGAACTTGCTAAGGGTTATCATAAACTATTAAATTTGTGTTAGGTTATTATCGTGTAATAAATTTGTCTTAAATTTTCGTTGTTATGGGGCTCAACAATTGGGGACCGTGATTGTGTCAACCTTTGCTCGTTTTTCTGTAAAAAAAATAAAACTAAAAATTAAAGATTGAAGATCAAAATTTGAATTTGCTAGTGTATTAAACAAATATGTGAATAATCGCCGTCTAGATTCTACTTTTTCTATATTTAAATTAACTTAGCCGAATCCGACGTTGTGCTCATCTAATCTTATGATTGGCATTTTGTATAGATTGTCTGAATGTGGGGGATGTCTGGACATGTATTTGGATTTTTCGAAAAGAAGAACTTATTTATTTATGGGATGAAAAACAAAAAAAGGGTGTTGCATGAAAATATATATATAAAAAAGTTAATCGGTGGGGCTTTGCTGGCAGACAATCCTACAAAATTTGAGTTAAATCCAAAGACACCTTATTAACATTCCATGTGGATGCCTACTGTGTTGCCTTCTCCACACAAATTTTCGGTTATTTATTTAGACATAATTAATTGTTACTTTAATATCCCTTTTTTTGAAATTTATTAAAGACAATGGGATGGGGGTAAAACTATTTTGTCATATTATATTCAAAATTTGAATTACTGTGATTTTGACATCAAAATTTCAAATTTTGTTTGAAGATTTAGTTGACTTTTTAAATATGAGAGGCCTCCTGTGAGACGGTCGTTCACATTTACGATGGAAAAAAATATTTTTAATATAAAAATAATTTTAGGATAAATTTTATGCATTTTGATTTTTCTTGATTTGTGGATGGTTTTTTTTTTTTTTTTTTTTGGGGGTTGGGGGGGAATTAATGCATTGTCTAAACAACTAAAAATTATGCTTAGACAAGGTATTAATTTCAATGCTTTTCAAATTTCTATTGTATGGTAGTATTTTATTTTTAAAAATTGTGATTGGAATCAAAGTACTCCGTTTATTTTAATGCGAATTTGAATTTTAGATTATGTTTCATGTAATACTTTCTTTTACCTATATTACTTAGGTTTTAGTATTTTTTGGTCGTTGTAAATGGCGCATCAAATTTTTATAATATTTTATAAAATTGGAGTAGCATGGCGGAAGTGTGAGGATTTTTGGATTTATTAATAAAATAATTCCGCTTATTTTTAAAATGTGTCTTATTCATAAGCTTTTAATTAAATACACTTTCTTATAAAATTAGCTACTTATATATTATGAAAAGTGGGACGTTACAGCCACTTACAGGTGCACACTGGTACAATCCCAAACAAGTTTTTGCCTTTAAATATTGAGATTCTGCTAGTATTTAAGTAGATAATAAATTAGGAAAATGTTAGAAATTGCACCCAGAATACTTAAATTCAACATTAACCCAAAGTTCTAATGCTCTTTTTATTTTCAATTAATTTGAGAATAGTTTAATTATTTGGTCAATGGCTCAAACGTTTTCATTAACTACGTAACAGATTGGTAGGGGCCAATGCCACTAATTATAATTATAATTACAACTGAAATAGGTGAAGTACATGGAAAGGTGCAGTCTGCAAAGTTTAAATTTCAACATGTGGAGTCATTAATAAAAATGAGGACTGTTTTATATTTTTGACTTGGTTATATATGCTGAAATGTAAATGATTTTGATGGTATTAACCTCGCTTCCTTCTAATTAATATTATAATCTAGTTAAACACAGCTCGATACCTACTATAAATAGAACTATGATTATATTACACATGATGATATAAAATATTTCAATATTTGCATATCAGTGGTGGTGCAAAAACCTATTTGGACGGTAACATAAAAATTAACTCAAAATACTATGTCAATGCTGCCTTTTGAGGCCGATTATTCAAGTCAATTGAGTTGACCACTAATCCTCTTTTTGAGAAGGAAGTTTTCATGCCACTCCTCTTCCAGGGGAAAATTTTCTTGTCTTCTTTCGCTTAGGCTTTGGAGAATCTTTTGATGAACTTGCCCGCACACACGCGCACACACGTTGAGGACCCCGGGGTGAACGAGAAAATAACAAGATAAATGAATATTGTATAATAAATGCATAGGAGAATAATGAATTAATTTAATTACGGATAATAGGAGAGACCTTTTACACCTGGGCAGGAGATGGGCTGCGGCGAGTGTGCGAGAATTTGGCCTAGCTATGGGCCTGTCCACGTAGGAGAAAGCGGTCGATGGGGTAAACCCGAACTCCTTTGGGCCGGTTTATTTATTAAGAGTTCATTGGATAATTAATCTTAAATAAACACATATAAAATGAATTATATGTTTAATTAATGAAATATCGTTTTTGTCCCAACAACATGTATAAAAATAAAAAAGCTATATGTGAATATATAAGATGAAAAAATATGATTTATGTCATTAATTGGATTAAGTAAACTAAAAATTAACATAACAAAATTTTTTCTTACAAAATCAGGGCACTCTCATAAAAATGTGAAAAATTTGGCAACCAAACATAGCTTTTGCTTTAAATAAATATGCACCTGTTTCACATAATTCACTTCAATAATTACCGAAGAAGACTTGACCAAATTAACTATTTCTGATCAACAGGACCAACGCAAATAAGACTGCAATGTACAATATTTAATTAATTTTCTCTAAAACATTAATTTTCATAGTTCTTGAATTAAAGGGAAAAAAAATTCAAACTGAAATAAAGTGTACAATTGAATAAATTAACATTTATAGGCACATTGCAATAAAGCTAGTAAAAAGTTGTGGAACAGTTGGTTTAATTTTTGGTTCAACAGAAAATGCTTGCGGCTTTCACAATTGAATGCTAGTCAAAACCAATAAATAATCTTTTAATTAAAAAAAATTAATGGTCCATTCCTTAATAATTTGTCCCTTTCCACTTTTTCACATGGTATCTTCAAGTAAACATACAAAGAAGCTAAACCCCTATAATCTATTTGTTCATCCTTTGTAATAATTTTTTGACCTTATGTGTACAAAGTTGAAAGCATCTTTCTACCTAATTGCATATTGATAACTGAATAATGATGAGACCTTTGTGGGGTGGGGTGGGGTGAGGTGGGGTGGGGTGGGGGAGCAAGTAACCTAGGATTCCCAACTCAAAATGGAAGGATGCTTTTAAATTTGGTAAACCTTCTACTCTTATCCACAAATCTAATATGTCTACTATTTGGTGTCATGGTCCATGGACATACATCATGCTAGAGATGGCAATTAGCCGGGGCCGGTACTGGCCGCATAGGGCAAGAAGGTCTTTCCCTAAGTCTAATCCCTAATCATGCGCAACACATGGACACAGGGAAAGACCCGGCCAACCGGCCCAGGGCTCGAGGGAAAAATCAAGATCGACTCGGTCTAAAATTCCTTCAGACCAATATTTCCAGGGCAACGTCTGACGCATGTAGTGTATTTTGCTTCAAGCTAGCCAGACCAAATAGGCCGTGTTCTATTTGGACCTCCAAATTTAGGGACTAACTTGACCTTATTATCCATTTGGCCTCCTGCAGGATTGGACCAAATTACTAGCTCTACATCATACGTAGATAAATAATGATTTTCTTTTTAACAAGAATAGATAATGGTTTTTATATGATATTTTACTGCACGTTTTAATTTAAAGCATTCCTTTTGACGAAATGAAAACAAAGAATCTTATACAAATTGGAATATCATTTTTCACTATTCAAAAGCAAATTATACGGGGTGAACATAACGCGAAGAAAGAGTCTAATCAGCGACGGACCTACAGGACTGACGACAGCAAGGTGTCCATTCATTCCATCAACTTCACATATTTTTAAAATCAATCTTGATTTTTACATATAATTATTCAATCTATAAAATTTTGATATATAACAATTAAATTTTAAAATGTTGTCCCCCTAAAAAAATTTAAAATACCTGTTTATCCATTATTTTTAAGAAAAAATAAATCTAATCCCTATTGTTCATTTTCTAGCTTTCGTTCATGTCTTCATCAGTCTATTCTTATGCATTTTAAAAAATTAAATTCAAACACCTCTCAGTTCCCCGCCACCCCCACCCCCCACCCCCAATAAAAAAACATTAACCAGAAAAAGAAAAAATAAAAAGAAAGACAGAATATTCCTTTCAAAGACAATAAGTTTATCGCGAGATGATAATTCGACGATATGAGATAGTTCTGTGCTTAAGAACTGTAGCCGGACGAATGCATGGTTTTCATCATAAGTCATAACATCAACATCACAGCCGAAACTGAACGCCATTCACGCGCGAAATCAAACAATGTGAAGTAGACGCGCTAACCAATTCCCAGGGGCCAGGGGTGGATTAACAGTGATTGAATGACGTAATTAAATTGTTTAATCTCAATTAAAAAGGGTTAAACAGAGATTAATATAGTAATTAAGGGCTCCTAAAGTCCTAAACGGTCATATTAATTAACAGTAATTAAGAAAAGCAGGTTCACAGACTCTCATGACGCATCATTGCTTGCTTATTCACATGCTTCATGATGATTTTGCCCCCATCCACCCACCATGCATGTCCCATGCCTCACTATCATCTTCCTACATTTAAGTGGCCCTATTGTTTAATTTCACTTTCAATCTTATTTTCAATGTTTTAAAAGTTGAAACTAGTTTTACTATATTTAATATAATTATGAAAATATGGTTGAATTAAATAGGGGTTTTTTATATAAATTATATGAGTTTGAAAAAAAAAGACATTTTTTTTGATAGTATTTTCTGGTTTTGAAAAGATTTTGTGAGCAATTAACTGTTATTCATGTTTCATCATTCTATTTGAAATGCAGTTTAAAATTAAACGTCAAAATAGTAGTTGTTTTGAGAATAGGTTTAGTAGATAAAAATAAGTGGATGGTTAATATGTTTCAAAAAAGAATTTTATTAAAATGTAAATAAATTGTATTTATGATGAAAAAGAATAAAATAACCGGTTAATTACGGAAAATGTCATGGATTTAGTTCTATATTATAAACATCAAAATTTCACCCTCAAAGAGGGAGATATTTGTCAGAAAAAACAATGTGAAAAAATATACGAGGGGCCAGTTTGATTCTTCAACAATGCCAACTTGGAAGATTTTCGGCAATTTAGGGACTGAATAAGGAAAAACAGAAAAAAAAAAAAAAAAAAAAAACTCCTCAAACTTGCCTATTTGATTTCAAACTGCCAAAAATAAAATTACAAGGTCGCCTATCCTAATATCAGTTAATTAGTATTTCGATCACTTCCTAAAACAATGATTAAATCTCAACCATTAAATTTTATTTTCTAGCTGTTAAGTAATATTAGTCCCTACGAACTCATCTCAATAGGTGACTCATTTGATCCAAATTTTATATATACATGTATAAAAAACATTTATTTTAAATTCGCATGAGAAGAGATTGGAAGTGCACGGTTTGATTGTTGCATATGATCTAAATAATTATCCCAAAATCAAAAGGCATGAATCATATATATGTCTTTGTACATGATAGATATTATATATGTGCAATGTGCTCATCAAATTCAAGACCAACACATAAAAAATAGAATAAAAGAAAAAAACCTTTGTCAGCCTCTGCTTTATCATGCTTTATTATTATTTCTCTTTACTAAGAAATAACAAATTATATCACAAAATCAAATTAACATTGATGATCAATAATCAGCTAGGTTTTGAAAATGACTGTAGCAAAACTATTTGAGACTGATGTTAAATGAAATGTTTTGAATTTGAAAAAACAAAAGCTCTTATAGAGAGAAAAATATAAACTAAACGACTTCATATTCAATAGATTCCGATTCATAATAATGATTTTAAAAATAATTTAAAATCAGAAATCAAAAACCTCAAGTTCATTACAAGTTTACAACGTAGTCATACAAAAAAAAAATGTAAAATTTAATATTATAAATTAAAAAGTCTTAGTTTGACACAACTTAAAATTACATAAATTAGGCCTCATCCGCGTGATAACTAACATGTTGTAACGTGTAAGACTCCACATAATTATTTCCATCATCCTACATATTGACCTTTAGCTTCTAATATTATAGAACCCCTTTTAGACATGAAAATTGTTTATTAATAATTATTGAATTTTCTGTTTTACTACGTTGACCCAAATACAGTGGGACAAAAACACTATGATTGGTGCATCATTTGATCTAATGAACTTCCGTAATAATACAAATAGTAAAATACAAATACCACATATATATATAAAATAAAGTACTACAAATCGCCTATCCTAATTAGAATTGATTGTATCTCGATTGATTAAAAACATTTATAACTCAACCATTAAACCTAAAAATTTGGATTTCAAGTTCCATTAGTCTCACGCTCACTCCGAGGATCGTCATTGCTCAAAAAAAAAAAAAAAAAAAACACGTGTATGTAAAAAAAAAAATATTTAAGTTTGAAATAAACAAGTGGGCCTAATCTTGAAAGAGAAGTATATATATCTCCCCTTTTCAAAAACAATGTAAGCAAAAAATGTGTGTGATTCTGATAATAGTCGGGAAAATAAGATTTTTAGTGCTCATCAAATTCAAGACCGTGTTTTAAAAATAGAATAAAAAAAAAATTCATTTTTTAGTCCTTTAACTTTCAAATTTCTAGATATTCTCTTTAACTTAACAATTTTATTTTTGGTCAAAATCAAATTAACATTATTTGTAAATTTGGTTTTGAATAACTTAACATATTTTAGAAAATTGGTCATGTAATTTTTTAGGGAATTTAGTAATATAACTTAACAATAGTTAAATTTAATTAATTTATTAAAAGGTTATTTCTAAATTAATTTAATTTTTCAAATCAAAATGATTTTAATTAACAATTAATTTTCTTTAAAAATAAATAATTATTTTTAATTTAATTAATTTTTAAAAAATATTTAAGCATTAATTTTTTAAACCTTCATCCGCGTGATTAAATGCATCTTGTACACTAGTCTAATTATTTACATTTCTTGAGATAATTATCCTCACCAAAGGTTAATTGCATAAATATGACAAATTATTCTTAAGTTACTAATTTGATGTAATTATTTTAATTTTCCTAAATTCATTAATTATTTTAGAAATTTCTATTTATTTAAACTTTTTATTAATCAAATTAATTTAATTTTAATTGTTTTTATAATTTGATTAGTTTCCAAACATTGAAATTTAATTATTTTATATTTGGTCCTATAAAATAGTTAAATTTAACTATTGCTAAGTTAGAGGACTAAATTTCTAAATGTATTAAGTTGTAGGACCAAATTTACCGAAATATGTTAAGTTTTAGGACCAAAAATAAAATTGTTAAGTTAAAGGAAAATAACTGAAATGTGAAAAAAAATATTTAAAAAAAAAAGTGGGCCTAATTTGAAAGAGAAGTATATATATCTCCCCTTTTCAAAAACAATGGAAGACTAAAAATCTTATTTTCCAAGTCATATTGCAAAGAGGGACATATTATTGTGGGGAACATGTCCTTCTACCTTATAAAGCATAAAGCCCACACAATTTTTCTTCTCATTTAAACCGACTTTGATCTGCAGTTGCGTGCTCTCACTTTCTAGTGAAAAAAGAGATACAACTAAATCTTCATCAAATCAAATAGTACATTTACATCTTGGGATAATTGATCAACATCATTCTTGTCATCACCATGCATGCATCTTTCGACATTATTAATCCCCCATATCTAATTTTATACTATATTATCAAAAATAAAATGTCAAAAGACGCAATAAAATTAGGTTCCGACATAAATCAAGTCAGTAAATTTTACTGTTACATTCAGAAAACCTACAATGAAGTTATAAATGAGTAATATATAGATGTATCTCGACCTCGTGGATTGAAGCGTAAAAGAGGTTAATGTGAGGTCCCCAGGGCATAGTTCATCAACTGGTAATGGATTTGAGCGTGGCATGTTGTCTGCCACGACACCGACCGCAGCGATGTGGAGGTTCGAATCCCCCTAGTAACATGGTGGAGGAGGGTTTCTTGTGTGGTGACTCAGTCTATGACAGCTCAGGACCCTGACTTATTGAGACACATCCCGCGATTCACTCCTCCACAAAACTCTTGGGCAAGAGCAGTGGAGGCCCTCAGAGATGGGGTTTATCCTTTAAAAGAGGTTAATGAGAGTATATCTTCGATACAAAATATATTTAGCCTCCATTTGGATGAAGGATTTGAGCCATGGATTTCAAATCCATAATAACAAATCCACTGAGGTTGTTTGGATGAAATCATTCTATAATGGATTTCAAATCATTGGAAGCTATTTTTGGAGTCATTTTAGATGATTTTAAATCCCATGTTTGGAGTAATTTGAAATCTTTTCCTAAATTCTCTCCCCAAATCCAAATCCTCACATCCAAATGCAACCTTATATTCTTCAATGTTTTTCAAACATGTGATTCAATGTTACTAATAATTGGATCATATTACAAATATTGATAAACTATTTGAATATTTCTAATTACATGATATCTTATATTAAAAGTGGTCGATATAAAATTAAACAAAAATTTCAATATATATTAGTTAATTAATAAAACTGTAAAATTCAACAATTTTAATTTGATGCATCCAAATGTGACCTGATAATTGACATGGTCCGACAACCAAGAAGTCTTAAGTGAACAATGAGATATGTTTTACTATTTTCGTTTTCTTATTCCATATGATGCATTAATTAGTTAATTGCCATGATGACATCTAATTCATGATCTTAAAAATAGTAAGTTCGAACGGTTCCAAAAATATTTACCTAGAAATGAGGAATAATCTGTCAATTATGGCAGTAAATAGTTGGATTCAACTATATAATTGTATCTTCAATGATTAATTTCATGATGGAGCGAAAAATAAAAAGTCATCATTTTGCACCACGGAAAGGAAAAAAATATAACACATACAACCGTTAATATAAAAAAATTTATATATGCATTTTTTATAAATTAAATAGTGAAGGCCAAATTGATAACATATAGCATTTTTCTAAAATTTAATATTGACGTACATGAAGATAATTTATTTCACATGTTGGGCCACAGTTAACATTATGTTATAATCAAACTTGGAAGGCCATCGAGTCAAAAAACTTGGGCCTTTGGCCCATAAATACCAGTAACTTTAATTACCATTTGCCTACAGACCTGTAGATGGACTAGATAAATTTTGATTTTTGATGGGCTCATTTTTTGGGGGTAAGTATATAATTATAATGAAATATGCTGTTGATTTTGTACTTAGCTGTAAAAATAATGAATCAAGCTTAAATGAGTTTTTAACAATTTATTTCGAATTGAGTATCGAATAACTTGATTCATTTTTCAGCCCAACTTCATGCCACAACAACAACATTAATAATTAATTAAAAAAATAAAAATAAAACCTGTAATTGTTGCAATAGACTTGAAATACAAGAGATAAAATTTTTCTATAATCATATTATTCCATTATGTCATGCAATCATGGCATAACTTTTTTTTATTTTTTTTTATTTACATGCTATTTATCTATATTCTTGTAAATTGTGAGATCATTGTGTTTTTTTTTTTTTAAATTTCCAGATCATTATAATTTATAACACCGTTCCAAAACTTTTCGAAAAAAATAAAACAATAGTGCTCCAAAATAGACTGATAAAAATATAAATTTAGTAATTTTCAAAATTTCAATATCAAATAACAATTTTATGTAGTAATCTACTAATTTAGTATGCGTAAAATTCTCAAAAAAAAAAATAGTATGCGTAAAGTTCTAAAATTATCGCATTAGCATTTTTCTTGCTAAAGCACGGGTCAATAGGAGATCAAGCGAGATTTAAGGTGCATTTTAGAGGTGAATTTCATTTCCTTCACATTTGCATTTCATTTGCGCTCGCTCGCTCACTTTCGCCATTTTCCGAAACTTGAGGTGCTTTTAATTGTGGGAAGGAGAGAACCATTTTCTGTTTCTCGATCGACGTGAAGTCCTTCGAAATCATCATTCCTCCATTTCTAGGGTTTTGAAGTACGAAGAAAAAAAGGTTATGAAATTCTATCGCATTCTAGATTTCATGATTGAGATTGTTTCTTTTTGATTGTACGTAGCTGAATTATACACTCCCATTGTCTTCTCGTCGATCAGCATTTTCATTTTGCTTTGTGATTTTGTCATTTATGTGTTATGATGATGCATTCATGATTCATATATACATTCATCTAAATTATACGTATATGTACATCAGTACATGAGTGTATGAGATCTCTGATCGGATCATGTTATTTATTTTCTGATCATTGATTCTGAGTTCTGAACAATGTCCGTGTGAGATGTCTGCATGGCCTATCTTTTTAGTATTCTTTTTTTTTTTTTGGTTGTTTTATGTCTCTGTCTTTGGATTATGTAAGGTATTTGATTTATATCATTGGCTGTGCATTGAAATTTGAAAGTTGGAGCTGATTTCTTTGTTGATTGAGGAATTGGTTAGATGGTCCGTCAAATTGATGAATCTTACTTTCAGCCTGATTTGTGTTGAGTATGAAATTTACTTGAGTAACATAGGTTCCTTTCACTTTGCACGTAAACACACTTTCTGTTGTGGTGTAATCTTGAAAGAAATGAATATAAAGAAAGTTTCCACTTGGTTTTGCTGCAGCTGAAACAAAGTTTGCTACCTGTTAGTATGATATGGAAATATGAAGGTGAAGCTTTGGGGTTGGATTGATGCATACTTTGATTTTATTTTTGATTAGAGGGGAACAATTGAACTTGCTTATGGATGTCTACTAGTGTGACATTATTTGGTATATAGTTGGTCAAACGGGAAAGATCTCTGCGTCACTGCAGAGTTGGAACTAAAGAGATGTGTAAGATTACATCTTCATGCTAGCAGCTTGAGAGAGCAGAAATGTTCTTAATGAATGATTTGGCACCATGAAGGAAATTTGTAGACAGAGATCTAGCAATTAGAGATCACATTTTCGTTTTGCTGTAATATAAAATGAAAAATTTATGGCTTTGAGGCAGTATCTTGTATTAGCGGCTTCCTTATATTTATTGTATTTCATTCCAGAATATATTTGTTTGAAATTAATTGCAGTCCATATATCATGAGGCATTTACTATAATTAATTAAAGTTGGCCGTGTACATGTTGATGATCAGCTGAGCTCTAACCTTCTTGCAATGGAATATCATATGACTTTGACATGTTATATCAAATGAAATTTCATAGTTAATATGTTATAGTTTTATTTAGTTCAGCATCTTGATGCTTTATTTCTTTAGCAGGTCAACAAGTAAATGGCGGACGCTGAGGATATTCAACCTCTTGTTTGTGACAATGGAACAGGAATGGTCAAGGTAACAATTATTTTAGTAGCAGAGCATGATGTATTGGTTCAGAATCTTATTTTATCCTCAACAAGGTATATTGTAGATATTAATTGGTACCCTAGATTTCAAGTGTTCATACTGGTGGCTGATTAATATTTTTTAGGCTGGATTTGCTGGAGATGATGCTCCAAGGGCTGTGTTCCCCAGCATTATTGGTCGCCCACGCCACACAGGTGTGATGGTTGGCATGGGACAAAAAGATGCATATGTTGGTGATGAGGCCCAGTCCAAGCGTGGTATTCTATCTCTGAAGTACCCCATCGAGCATGGTATTGTTAGTAACTGGGATGACATGGAGAAGATCTGGCATCATACATTCTACAATGAACTCCGTGTTGCTCCTGAGGAGCACCCAATTCTTCTCACTGAAGCACCCCTCAACCCAAAGGCTAATCGGGAGAAGATGACCCAGATTATGTTTGAAACCTTCAATTCCCCTGCCATGTATGTTGCTATCCAGGCTGTTCTATCCTTGTATGCCAGTGGTCGTACAACTGGTAAGTTGTTTCACTTTTTATTGTCATTGTTTTGTTTGAGTAGAGAACTAGATGTACTAGAAGAATGTCAAAGTCATGTGAACTTGTAGTTTTCCACATTCCCTGACTTGTGTTCGGTATGAAATGCCTGAAGAAGTCACTGCCACAGAAAGCATTTGACTTCATTTATTTGGATTCTTTACCAGTACAAGGGTTAATTGAGGGATAGAGGACTGCTCTTAAGAATTTCTTCTGTGTACTTTGCATCATGTTCTCTCATTCACAAAATGTGTTCTCGGGTAGAATTATTTTGCCACGATCTCCTTAAGAAATATGCAAAATTCACTATTCACTTTGCTTATCATATATCTTGCATTATAATTTGCTTCTCATACAGTTATATTTGAGATACTAGCCATTATTAATTATTGTCATTTTGAAAATGGACTTAGTAATAAATATTGAAACTTTGGAATTGTTATCTTAATCTAAAACTATTTAACCGACTTTTCGTTAGATTCCAGAAACTACGTATTAAGTGATTGTTTTGCTATTGACATTGTATATATGGGACCTGGGGAGCTTGTATGAAACTTTGTCTGGTGATTTGCACCTTGATTGATTGTGCTTTCATGCAGGTATTGTTATGGACTCTGGGGATGGTGTCAGCCATACGGTCCCCATTTACGAAGGCTATTCTCTTCCCCATGCTATTCTTCGTCTTGACCTTGCTGGTCGTGACCTCACAGACCAATTGGCAAAAATCCTCACCGAGCGTGGGTACTCATTCACTACCTCTGCCGAGAAGGAAATTGTGAGGGACATGAAGGAAAAGCTTTCGTACATTGCTCTTGATTTCGAGCAGGAAATGGAGACCGCCAAAACCAGCTCCAGCGTTGAGAAGAACTTCGAGTTACCTGATGGTCAAGTCATTACTATAGGTAATGAGCGTTTCAGATGCCCTGAGGTCCTTTTCCAGCCATCGATGATTGGAATGGAAGCTGCTGGTATTCACGAGACAACATACAATTCTATAATGAAATGTGATGTCGATATAAGGAAGGATTTGTATGGGAATGTTGTCCTCAGTGGTGGGTCCACCATGTTTCCTGGTATTGCTGATAGAATGAGCAAAGAAATCACTGCATTGGCTCCTAGTAGCATGAAGATTAAGGTGGTTGCTCCTCCTGAAAGGAAATACAGTGTTTGGATTGGTGGATCCATCTTAGCATCCCTGAGTACCTTCCAGCAGGTATAGTGTGTGCTGATTGATTTTACATTATTTTGTGGGATAATTAAAAAAAAAAAAAAGACCTAGGGTTTAGGCTAATTACAAATAAATCTGAAGATGTTTCAAAATTACAAAGTACCCCTCAGGTTTCATTGTGTCTTAAATTTTAGAGGGGTAACTCTTATGTTTCTATAAATGTCAGAGGGATTTTGAAATGTTTTTGCTTATGAAGTGGGAAAATGAGAGACTAAATCAAACCTCAAGGGGTTATTTTAATTTCAAAAAAATATCTGGATTTTTTGTAATTAGACTATAATTTCCCCATATGTGAGTTTGATATGTTGTATTGTTTTATGTGCAGATGTGGATTGCAAAAGCTGAGTATGATGAATCTGGTCCTTCAATTGTGCACAGGAAATGTTTCTAATTAGAAGCATTTATCAGTGTCCTTATTAGTTATTATTATTTAATTGTTATGTACTGGGAAGAAACTATGCTTGCATTATCTTTTTTCATTTTGTGTCTTTAATTTCCTTTTGTAAAATTTAGAGATTTTACAAATTCGTTGTGTTGGTTTTGATTTTTGGAGAGTTTTAGCAGCATGACAGTGTTGTATGAGCTCTGTTTCTTATTGTCTTGTATTTTTAAGGATTTTTGCTCACTGGAGCTATATTTGTTAACTTATAATAAGTAGTTTATATTAATCGTTCTTTTGATGTCTTTTGTACAATAGCTGTTTTCCGTATTAAAAAAAATAACTGGTGTGATCTTTTAAAACATGTGATAATGTTGATTGAACTTTGCATCTTATAATTTGGATAGTGTATATTTTTGTATGGGTAAACTGTTTTACAAATATCTATCACCTCCCATTTTTGGTTGTTAAGTCAAAATTTAAAATTAATATGATTTATAAAGTTCATAATTTTTTTTTTTGTGATTCACAAGATATAGTTAAATCTGACATGTTCAAATAAACATGGTAGCTAATCCAATTTATCAATCAATAAAATTCAAAAATGTTTTTCAACTAAGAGGTAGTTTACTAATATTTTTATCTAACGAGTTCAAGGACAATTTCTAACAAATATTATAAAATCTTATTGGTGTTAATTATAAATTAACCAATTAGTTTTTATTTTCAAAAAGAATTGGTGAAATAGATTTCTGGAGACTTGAGTAAGAAATATTTTTAATAAATGTTTAAAGAGAACAAGTTGTATTTAGTACTTAATCTTAAATCGACTCACCAGTAATACGCTTTCTATTTTTTTTTTTTGAGGAAAGTAATACGCTTTCTATTAGTAGGCCGCCAGCTTGTTTTTCAACGAATTTAACGCTTTTATACATAAAAGGGTAAAAACGCTCTTCATGGCGTTTTATGCATAAAATGTTCCTTTTGTCTGAAACAGCCAAAAAAACCCTCCCTAAAATTTCAAGGAAAACTTGAAAACCCAAAGCCCCCGGCAAATTCATCAAAACAATACATTTTATCCATTATGGGCAGAATCGCAGTTGCATCGATCGTAACTCTATGGCTAATACCCATCTCTATTCTCGTTAATCAAATTGTTCCCGAGCCGTACATGGTAAGCTCTTTTTACCTTTTTTTGATTCACCAAATTTTGACGAAATAAGGGAGATTTCTTACACATTGTAGTGTAATTTTACGTATAGATAAATGATCTGATTGATGATTGGATTTTTCATTTTTATACATTTTTTGGGTTTTTTCGTTGATAATGGTGGAAATGCAGGATGAGATATTCCACGTACCACAGGCGCAACAGTATTGCCGAGGAAATTTCAGAAGTTGGGATCCCATGATCACCACTCCTCCTGGACTGTGAGTCTTGGTATTTAATCATATTCATTTGAGTCGAGTGCTAATTTCGTTTATTTAATTTTTTCATGCAATTGTCACTCTGAACTTTGAGGAAGTTTCTGTAGTTAGTGCATAGCTACTCATAGTGGAATTGATTAAATAGTTTTTTGGTTCTAGCTAGAAACTAAAAGTTAAGATGGATTATTTTGTGTTACTGTCAGAAATCACAGTGTTTGTGTTTCTTATTTATTTGAATAGGATTAAACCAGCCACATATGTATGTATTGTGATCAATTTATTGTGTTGCCCACAAGTTAGGATTGAGATGCAATCATGGGGTTTTCCTGCCATGCATTAAGAAAAAATAGAATTTCATTGGTGTCTTGAAATAATTCTTCCTCTGAATGGATCATCGCTATTGAGAAGGAGATGAGATTGTAGAATTGACATTTTTAAGAAGGAATCAAGAAAATGAGACTGCTATTTTGAATTTATCATTACAATTTTGAGTCTAGATGTTTGAGTTTCTGTTTGGATATGAAATGATTGCATTGGTGAACTTTGCATTGAAATCTCGTTCGCATTAGATTTGGAAATAAATAATGTGATTAGTTCAGTTGGTTATACATGATGAAATCAATTGAGAGAACTTTCTTTTCACGATTCAATTGTACATAAACTTTCAAGTAAACGAAGTTGATTCATGCAATTCAAAACTTTTGCAGGTACTTTCTTTCACTTGCCTATGTTGCTTCTTTGTTTCCAGGATTGTTCTGTATGCAAGCTGTGTCCTCATTTTCAGACTCATGCTCCACTGCAATTCTGCGTCTCACCAATGGTGTTCTGGCTGTAATATGTAGCATTCTTGTTTATGATACAATCATACATTTGAGACCATCTCTTGATGACAAGAAAGCAACATTTCATTCTGTGGTTTTGTCATTGTATCCACTACACTGGTTCTTTACTTTTCTGTACTATACAGACGTTGCATCACTAACAGCAGTACTTGCCATGTATCTTTTAGTTCTCAAAAGAAGTACCTGTTCAGTTCATTGGTAAGAAATTCTCTTCATCTGAAATATGTTAATATTATAATGAGTGTCGATCTTGTACCAGTGGCCTTGTGGGCTGTGGTGGTAGTGTACTAGTGTTTCAGCATACCTTTTATGACTTTTTATTTGGTCATAAATACCATGGTAGTACTTTCAGAATTTTTAGATGTGCCCAGAAATCTCAAGGAAGAATGCCAAAATGTTTTTGAAAATATTGGGCTATTTTTTTTTTTTTTTTGGACTCCTTTTCATTCTCAATTTATTCTACTATGATGAAACCAAACATACATCATGTGTTCCAATACATTTTCCTAATACACACATTCTTCTTGAACACAAAAAGCAAAAACAAACACAGCTTTAAAGTTTCTTGTGATTATGAACTTCTTAGAGTGGCTGGGAAGAAGACCACATAATCTTGTATTTATATATCTTCAGTTCCATGGTTCTCTCTTTGATACTAAATCAAGAAGAAGTACCTGTTCAGTTCATTGGTAAGAAATTCTCTTCATCTGAAATATGTTAATATTATAATGAGTGTCGATCTTGTACCAGTGGCCTTGTGGGCTGTGGTGGTAGTGTACTAGTGTTTCAGCATACCTTTTATGACTTTCTTATTTGGTCATAAATACCATGGTAGTACTTTCAGAATTTTTAGATGTGCCCAGAAATCTCAAGGAAGAATTCCAAAATGTTTTTGAAAATATTGGGCTATGTTTTTTTTTTTTTTTTTTGACTCCTTTTCATTCTCAATTTATTCTACTATGATGAAACCAAACATACATCATGTGTTCCAATACATTTTCCTAATACACACATTCTTCTTGAACACAAAAAGCAAAAACAAACACAGCTTTAAAGTTTCTTGTGATTATGAACTTCTTAGAGTGGCTGGGAAGAAGACCACATAATCTTGTATTTATATATCTTCAGTTCCATGGTTCTCTCTTTGATACTAAATTCTGGTTTGTTAAATAAAAGAGCTGTAATATGGACTAATGAACTGATAAAATTTATGGCTTATCACTATTGAATCAAAATGCCATCACATTTATTTTAGTTTTAGCCTGCATCCTTGATGTTAATTCTTCCTCTTCATTTCCTCTGCACCATTTATGATTTTATTGATTCATTTACCAGTAGCTTGGGGCTTTATCTGTGTTGATACGTCAAACAAATGCCATATGGATGCTTTTTGTTGCTTGCGCTGGCATAATAGAATTTGCTCAGTCTCATCAAAAATATAGTGTGGAAATAGATGACTTCAGCACATCAAAGGAAAAAGATGATCTGTCTGCCCATCGTAAGGGTGTATCAACAATCTCTAACTTGAGAAAGCGAAGGGGCAATAATGGTGCAAAGAGTCGCAACAAATTTACTCCACAAACGCCTGTTCCTATGACACACTCAACAGGTTATATCATCTTTTTCATACAATTCAGTAATGCACTGATCATCAGTAAATATCTACCAAGTAATTGATATTGTTTAGATTGCTGTTGTGCCCATCTTCATAGTAATAATTAATAATGATAATGGAACAAGGAAGGTGATAGAATCAAGCTAGTGCAGAGTTGGAATTGCATGTTTATGCATGCAAAGAAGTCCATTTTTATACTAGAGTCATATTTCTTGTATTTCCAGCAGCACCACAAAAGAATTCACTTGCTATAAGAAACTTGATGATGATTTTTTTTATATTTTTTTGCTGTGTTTCATGCTTTCTAACAATATATATTATCCATGGTTTTGTGTGTGATGCAGGTTTGCTTGATGAGATTCATGGCATCATAGTTATTTCATGGAATCATTTCTGGGAGCTTTTGGTTTCCTTGAGTCCTTTCTTGGTGGTATTTTTGGCTTTTGTTGCTTTTGTCTGCTGGAATGGGAGTATAGTTCTTGGTATTGTTTACTTCTCTTTTCCATGTTTTTCTAAATATATATATTAATGTATTTCCTTGTCCTCTATTTAATTCAATGAACCGCAGATAATTTTGTTGTTAATTTTACGAACTGCAAAGAATAACTCACGTGCTCTGAATTTCAGGTGCTAAAGATGCACATCAGTGTCTCCCCATTTCCCTCAATTGCTGTATTTTGGGATGGTTTCTGCTCTGTTTATGTTTCCTGTTCACTTCACTTTAGGTCAAGCTGCATTCCTGTTCCGACAGTTCTGCAAGAGCAAACTACTTAGTTTCTTTCAGTGGTTCATGGCACTAATCATTGGCTTCCTTTCTGTGCAATTTTTCAGGTTGTCTCATCAAAGAAACCCGAGAATGAGCAATCTTAAAATGATTCTTTTTTTTTCATCTTCTTATTATTATTTTATTAGATTCATTAGTGCATCTGAAATTTCTTGTTCTTCTAATTTTTCTTCTGTCAGAACATAATAGTAATTTTATTTAATCAGTTTTTGGCATGAACTTATGTAAACTTATCTTAGGCTCCATTTGGATTGATGGATTTGGATTTGAGGGGAGTTTTTGGGGAAATGATTTAAAAATCCATTGAGATGGATTTAAAATCCATACAATGAGTCAAAAAAATAACTCAAGCTATTTTGGAGTTAAGGATTTCAAATTCATCAAAATGATATCTTCCAAACAAATTTGTTAATTGTTATTAATTTTCCATAGCTCTAAATCCTTCCATCCAAATGCAATCTTAGAGTTTATTATACTTCAATTTTAAAACTTAAAAGTTACTGAATCCTACTTCTAGGTACTTGGGAGTCTTTCTGGATTCTTTTTTTCTGCCTGTTGAAATATTTTGTGTATCTTCAATTGCTTGAAAATGAAAGCTGGGTTCAGAAAGTTTTATTACATCCAAAATTTTGTTGGAAATAAGATAAATTTTCAAGTAAAACTGTTTTTATTAACTCTTGCAGCATAGCCCATCCATATCTCCTTGCAGACAATCGGCATTATACCTTCTATCTCTGGCTTAAAAATCATCAATCACCATTGGTCGACGAAGTACCTTATGGTGCCACTTTATGTTTACTCATGGTTCTCTATTATCTCTAACTTGGGTTAGTTCCAAAACCAACTCTCCTTTTTATTTTTCTATTTTGTATGATTTATTCTTATAAACAGATTAACTGTTTGTTATTTGCAGAGAAAACCAGAAAAAGCTCTGGGTGTTGGTATATTTTTTCGCTTGTGCTGCTTCGCTTATTCCTGCTCCTTGATAGAGTTCAGATACTATACCATTCCATTCTTCTTCATGGTTCTCCATACCAATATTACTGACAACAAGAGTTGGGTTTTGATGGGGATCCTATATTTTTGCATCAATTGCTTCACAATGTTTATGTTCTTGTTTCGACCTTTTTCTTGGAAGCATGAAGGTGGGACACAGAGGTTCATATGGTGATACACATGCCATTATATGCAAACAATTCCCCAGATACTCGCGGTTCTCTTTCTTCTGCTTTCTCTTATCTCTGTTTCATATTCATTGCATACACAGCTTTGGATTGGGGTTCCTTTTATTACTTTATCCTAAGCAACTAATATTTTATCAGGTTTTAGCTTAGTATATCAAATTCATCTATCAGGTGATACGAGTCGTATAATTCTTCAGTTTTTTTCATCCAAACGTGCGAGGAAAGCTTCTCTGTCAAGAAATCATTATTTCGAAGGGATAATTACAAAAACACCTGTAAGGGGTTTTTTGTAATTTTGAAACATGTCTGGTTTCTTTTGTAATTAACCCAAACCTCAGGGGTGTTTATTGTAATTATCCCTATTTGGAATGTTGATCATAAAATCTGGTCCTCACTGATAGTTTTATGCTTGCTGGTGGTGAGTCTTGTTTAGTATGTTTACGACGTCCTCCTATTTTTCGGATTTTTTTTTCTTTTTTTTTGAATTGTTTTCATTGTTGTTGAGGTAGAATTCTGTTTATGAAGCTCAATACCTCCCTTGTGGTTTGATGAAATTGATCTTTATTACTTGCTTAAAATCAATGAAGTTAAGTTCCCTCAAAAAAAAAAAAAAATCAATGAAGTTAAGTATTCTCTGACTTGAAATTGCCCTACTTGGTTAGGGTTGTCACTGGTGGAAAGTTATATTGTAATTTTACTTGATTGAACTTGACTGCAAAATAAGTTGATTCATGTCATTATTTTATAATTTAAAAAGAGATATCAATCACTAAATTAATATAAATTTGCAAACTATAGATTCAATCAAAATCAAATTTGGATCGAAATTTTCTGTTAATTGCATGGTTCCGTGCAAGTTTTTCTTAATAAAATAAAATAAAATAAAATAATTATTGTTGCAATTGTATGCGCCTGGACAATGACTGTTTATCAGGCCTAATAGAGACACTCTTCTAGAAATGTCACTTTTTGTCAATTCTTAAATTGTGGTTTTGTTGAAGCACCAGTTCTTGATTTTTCTGGACAAGAGAAGGCCCATATAATTTGACTTACAAAATAGCTTACTTTGGCAGTCTAGGTTCTTTCCTTAGGTTGGAAACAACCCCTATGAATCAGATAATCCGAGTAAGAAATTAATATAAGTTATAGGAAAATGTCAAAAAACGTTTTTCAACTTAACTAAAAATGTATACTACTTAATTCAGAAATTAAAAATATATTTGTCAAGACTAACATTTAATCAAATATAACAGAAATATATATTTATACATATATATATACACTATAATTTAGAGCTTTAAACGGCAATTTGGATTTTCTATTACTAAATGTTTGGTCATAAAGAGACAAAATGTCCGAAGGCCCAAAATAAGTGTTTAATGTTTACCAAAACTTATGATTTTAGAATAAGTAATTTATTGTAGAGCAAATAAAAAAAAATAGTTGAGAATCAGAAGTTAGTGTTTGTAAATATAATCAAAAGTTGAAAGTGTTTAATGAAAAGGTACTAAAAATGTGTCTTCATTTGTAAAAGTCAAATCAGAAGCAGAATCAAAATTTAAAGTATTTATATCTCTGCTTTTAAATTCTAATTAAATAAAACAGAATCATAAATAAGAATTGATATTTGCAAACACTAAAAATAAATTTTTTTGAGCAAAAAATTGAGAAATACTTTTGTTATTGATTGCAAACACTCCACAAATCACTCTAACATTAATCAATTTTAGGCTTAGTTTGGCACAAAATTAACCAGAGAGCCATAATGGGTAGTGAAATGAGACTATGAGAGGACAGTCACATCACTTTACTACTTAGTGGTTGAGCCCCTCCAATTGATTATGATAGTCAAAGATTTAAAAACTCAACTTTGCTTTTAATAATTAAAATTTTGATGTCGTAGGTCACGAGATAAGCAATTGTCCCCAATATTTAAAGGTTTGTTTTAATATTCATGTAGCTAATATTTTCTGGGGGCAACCATTACATTTATTAAAAACCTACCACAGTTTGTATATGCATCATCATCCACTAAAATCATGGACTCAAAAAGTAGGGCTCATGCAATGCTTTTTTGTCTGCTTGTGTTAGTCAACTATGTATCTGATTCTTTTCCTTTCTTTGAACAATTGATTTTATGTGGAGTTAGTAAGTTTTTAACTAGACCACTACCATGGCTGCCTTTAGATATTTGAATAGTTTTTTTGTTATTTTCAATTTTAAATAAGCACTTGGTACTATTATACACATAAACACCAGGGTTAGCTTGATGGCTGGGGGGTTGCAATCGCAACCTCGGCGCCTCGCGCTCGACATCGACTAATGTGGAGTGATGGGCTTGGGTTTGTTCTCTCTTTCTCCGCAGATAAGGACCATCATGGGAAGAATGGATGTCCCATAGTCCAAAGGAAGTTGGATCTGTGTCTCGGTTGGTGTGGGAATACCCTGGGTCGGAAAAAAAAGTGAGAAATATGTGCTCATACTTTTATCTTTCTTGATGTTTATTTAGAAGCAGTGTTCTAAAAATCGCTAGGCGCTAGTCGGGCGACAGATTGGGGCCTAGTGCCTAGTGGAGCCTGAGTGGGGTTAGACGAAGCCTAATTGGAAAAATAATGTAGGCGAACAAGAAAAACCTAGCGTCTAGACGATGACTTTTAGAACAGTGTTTATAAGTTAATTTATTAGATTTGCTTCATATGTTAGTAACAAAATTACCAAATACCTTTAGAAAGATTATAAGCTCGGACAAACACCTTCTAAGTTGAAACCCAAGTGTTTGCATTTCAGTAATTAAAATTCAAGACAGCAACAAAAGGGAACTTTAGCCATACAAACAAAATAATAATAAAACAAAAAGAACAAAAGAGTTTCAACCATTTTGGCCTGTCAATTGAACAAAAGAATGTATCAAGTAGCACCAGAAAATACAAAATCTTGAAAGTCTAAGAAATTCTATTACACTCCAAAACCTTTGGGGTTATCAACATTTACAATCCCCAACAACTGGTATATCACACAAAGTAACCTAGTTTTTAATCTACAAGTATAAACACCCTCATCCAAAGTATGTATCATCCAAGAGAAACAAAAATTACTTCAAGTTACCTCCAAAATTTCTCTGTTTTTTTTTCCTAAACGTATTTCTAATCATAGTACTAATTACACCGACGAACGCCACGTACTTCCATCGAACGAAATAATAATAACCGAGACATCATCGTGGTACCTCCGTCTCTCCCCTTGTGGGATATCAAGCAATTGATGAAAATCCATACCTGCAAATAACATTATAAACTCAAGCTATCAGATTTAGGCAAAGATCACTTATATGTAGAGATATATTTGCTGCAAATCATGTATAAACCGTACGTACCAGCTTCTTTAGCAGCACGAAATAACACTTCTTTGACGAGATGTTGAGCTGGATCTCCCTCAGGAAACGTCGACATGAATATTTCGACTTCTGAAACGGCCTCTTCGTTGGTGAAGTATTGGTAAAGGCCATCAGATGACAAGATCAAGAATCTGTCTTTGGATTCTAATCCACGGTGGCAAAGAGACGGCGAGCATGTGATGTAAGGGGACGTTCCGATATAATCGATTCTGAACATCTCTAGAAGTGCATTGTTCCATTTGGGCTATAAAACACAAAAAAAAGTCAGAATAAAATGTAAGTCATGGATTCATGAACTTAAAGAAAAGTGATTGTCAGATGCTGATTTCTGCATCTAATTCTGCATAATTGAATTACAATAAAAGACAACATATGGGTACTTTAGATTTCTGATTAGGCTTCTGGTTTGATAATTACACACAAATAAAACGATTTTTACAACTTATTAACCAAATCTTTGTTTTTTAACTTGTTCGACTTTAGTTTCTATCCGCAGACACTACCAACTTCTGAATTCTGATTCTCAATTATTTTTCGCTTCTGCTACAATAAATCACTTCCTATAAAAGCAGTTTACCTGTTTGAGAAAGCCGGCTCCAAAAGCCCGTGTTACCTTAAGCGATCCTTTCACCCTCCCATTCATAACCGCAAAAGCATCATCACGATGCGAATTTCTAATCCTTCTCACTTCCTGAAACGACGAAAAACACCAAAAACATTCAACACAAAAACATCAACAAAGGCAACATCAAGAAGACCAAACAAAACAAGTTTACCTCTTTAACAGATGTACTATGATCCATAGTAAGCTGACAAGAACTCAAATTACACACATCATCATCATATTCATAACCATAAACCAATTCATCACAACAATCCTTCTTCATTTTCCCAATTTGAGAATCGTTCTTAGCTAAAACCGCCCGACTATCCCCAACATTCATCAAATAAACGTCGTCCCCCTTCATCACCATCACAAGAACACAAGATCCCATTAAAGCCAACTCGGGATTTTCGATCAACACCATATCCGATATCTCCAAATACGATTCTTCTGTTTTCCTCAACGCCTCGGATAACCCTTTCAAAACTTCCGAATGTTTTCCAAATCCGGTATTTTCGCCGTTATCACAACACAGCAACCACTTGAGTTCTTTGTAAACATTGGAATAGAGATTATTTAACAGAAAATCAGTGGCATCAGGGCCGTTAAATCCGTCGTAAATACCAACAAATATCCATCCATGTTCTTCGGAAATTACAATATGTACTCTATCCTCCCCTGCTTTCCCCTGAGCCCACTGCAAATTTTGGCTCATAAAAGATTCATTTGCAACATAATCATTCTCATCAACTAAGCTCAATTCACTACTCAGATTATGGCTAGTAATTGTGCTGCTATTTCCACTGTTACTCTCACTCACCATAACTTTTTCATTCTTTCTATTCAGTTCTTTAGAGAAACTCCAAAATGATTTAGACATCACTTTTTTCAAATTTTTAACCAAAGCCCGTTTCTTGGGAGTAGGCGTATTATTATTATTATACCTGGGCGACGAATCGAACTGATTATTATCCAACGGGCCGGAAATGAAGCTCCGTTCGATTGGGCCTGATAAGAACCCGGGCTCAATAGGGCCGGATCCCGGGACGGAATTCCTCAAAATCGGGCCGGATTTAACTGAATAATTTCTAGGGATTGGTTGCAGGGGAATTGAGGAGAAATAATTCGAGCTTTCGAAAGCTGAAGCCTTGTCGAGTGACGTAGAGCTCATGTACGCAAAAGGGTCGGTTGAGAGAGGGGTGGAGACGTTGGCGGAGATGGCGGCGCCGGAGATTGTGCGAAACGGTGTCGTTTTGGGGGCGGCGGAAGAATTTTCGAAAGATTGGGGTTTGTGAGTAAATTCGTGCGGTATGTAGCAGTAAGAGTGGCCCAAACCTTCGTCGAGAGGCTCGGAATAATACGGTGCGACGTCGTTTCGACGCCGGGAAATCTCGCCGGCGTCTCCGGCGAAGCATACGCTTAGCTTTCGTATCCCGTTTCCCATTTATTCGAGAAACCCAAGAAGAAAAATTGAATCTTTTTCTGTTCTTTCGTATGTTTTTAGAGAGAAAGAGACGAAACAGAGTAAGCTAAAAGGATTGGAGTTGAAAGTTCATGGTTTTGGTATTGGAGTTTGATGAAGAAAGAGAAAGCAGTGAAGAGTGAAGACAGAGGAGACGATAAATAGAGAGAGTTGACTTTTGAGGGTGTTGAGAAATTGAGATTAAAATTTGGATTTGTTTAATATTTGATGCTTTTGGTTTTGGTGGGCTAAGGGCGTTGACTATGAATATTAATTTCTATGTTTTAGTGTTTTAAGTATTTATTGTGCGCATAGGTTTAAGGGTCGGTATTTATTTTCAATTTGGAGAAAAAAATTGATTTTGCTTGATTTTGAAGATGTAAATATTTTTGCGTCAGAAATAGCAGAATATTGTAGTTGCTTGCTAATTTTTTTTGTTTTCTTGTTTTAATTAATGATTTAGTGTATGAAAATATGCACTAAAATGGAATATTATGATATATTACCTTTCTAATGCAAATTTTACTGTAAATTATTATGACAAAAGTTCATATGAGACGATCTCAAGAGTTAAGATCCTAAAATGACTCATATTAACTAGCTCAAGTTCAATTTAGGATCAGATTTCCTATTCCACTTTTTTTATTCCACTCATATTCCATTGCATTGGATGAAATACACATGTGCAAGATGATGTCACGTGATGTCACAATTGTACACGTGTCTTTCATTCAACATATGGAATAAGGAGTGAAATAGGGAAAGTGGAATAGGAGATCTCAACCCGTTGAATTTGGATCTAATTTATTTTGATTTGTAAAACGGGTTGGATTCGTCTCATGAATTTAAAATCGTGAAACGCTCTCACATGAGAATTGCTCGATTGTTAGAGAAAAAGTGTAAATTATACACTAAAATAGTATAGAATATGGATTAAAATTATGCAAGTTATTGGTGATGGTCTAAAGACATGGAGTTAGAGGAATTTTTTAGATTATAGAAATACAAAGTGTAACCTCTAAAAAACAAAAGGAAAAATAAGTTGTGACCCCTCAAAAAAAAAAAACGAAGAGAAAAAAGTTAAAAATTAATTGGAAATGCAAAGTCAAAAGGCTCCACTTGCAATGTGGATTGCCGATTCGGATTGCCATCATGGCTGAAATGCCCTTCCATTTGAGTTTTATTATTAATTATATAAAGATTAGTTTCTTTAATTATGTGTTATTATCTCTAATAATAAGATAGTACATATCTTGATGATACATGTCTCCTCTATCTGTTATTTTTTGTTGGACATTTAACATTGGAGTAATTGGAGAAAGAGTGGCTTTGTAGACCTACATATTAATTAATAAATTATTATCTTGTTACGATGTGGATGGTATATTCTTAGTATCTACTATTTCAAATTTTCCTACTAATAATAATATTGCAATATACCATTTTTTTAAATATATTATACCATTAATTGATGGAGTCTTATGCAACATTTAGTTCAATGCAATGCTAAAATATTGACTATTAGAAGACTGGAAAGGTTTATGTAAAATTGCCCTTTTCCAATTCTTGGAGAATTTATATTATGTGCAACCCACTTAGTTTTTATAATGCTACAAGAATTAGCATAAAGTAAGAGCACAACTTCCATATTTTTTCCTTTTTATTGAGATTTTTTTTTATCATATATCATCCTTTTTTAATTTTTCATAATATAAATTATGTCTTATCTCCTACATATTAAATATCTAAAATACCATCCACTACAAAGATTCAACTTTTTATGCGTGTTGAGATAAAATCATAGAGTCTGGAAAAATTAAGAGATAAAGATCCCACAAAGTTTCCTTAAAATAATCATCAACAAAAAAAATAAAATTGACTTTATTAAAGAATATGACTTTTAATTTATGGTCAGCAGTAACACGTTTGACTTTTAAGAAGCTTCATTTAGTTAGCTAGTATTTGAAGTTAATTTTATCTCAGGTGCTTTTCAGGTTTTATGCTGTTTGACAATTTAAGCTGATTCTCAAAATTTCAAATGGATAATCAGACTTTTGTTTAAGCTGGTCTTATTTTTAATAAAGTAAAGGTCCTATGGTAAGTTTATTTTTGTTTTGCATTAAACGACATACAATTATTATCAGAAATATTACGATGTTAAATTTTATATTTAATATTAGCGCCATCGTTGAATCAATATATATATATATATATATATAGGGGAGGATCAAGTGAGACCATGTCTCTAGGTGAGACACAATGGACTAATCTCAACCATCCCCCACTATTAATCAATGAGTATGATTTAATGGATAAAAAATATATTAAAATATTAATTTAATCAATATAAGGGTAGTAGGGTAAAATAACATAACAAGTTAGTTACAAAAATGGAATCAAATCTATTTCTCTTTCATACATCTCATTTTCCCCAATCTCATGTCTCTTCTCTCTCTCTCTCTCTCTCTCTCTCTCTCTCATTCCTCCATTAACGCAAATAAAGAAAATCGTGAAGAACTCGAAAATTACAGAGAAAAACACGAAAAATCGGTGCAATATTACGGATAAATAACGAACAAAGTGAGTTCGAAAACTAAATATGCAACAAAACTCAACTAAATATGCATTATCCAAAACTATCTACGGCAGTAAAAAAACTAATATGTAGTACAAAGATAACCAACTATGCAAGATGTCATAAATTATGCAACAAAATCAACTAACTATGTATTATCTAGAAACTATCTATGCATTGTGGAATAACTAAATATGCAAGACATTATGTAACATCTCATTTTTATAATTTCCAAAAGCAAAGATCCCATTTTCATAACTAAATATACATTATATTGAACCTATTTACGCAGTGTGTAGTATAACTACATATGCAATGCGTTATATTCAATTATGTCTTGTTTTCATAAAAAAAGTGCAACAAAATAACTAAATATGCATTATTTGATGTCTAATTATGCAAAGAGGTTAACCCTAACTATGTTGTAAAATAAAAATATTTGGAAAGAAAAATGGTTCCTTAAATTCCGCCACAAAATCCCGGCAGATTGTCTATTTCAACCCTTAAAATCCGTTGGGACCACTAATTTGAACCATAAAATCATTTGGGACCACTAATTTGAATTACAAAATTACAATCTTACCCTTAAAATCAAAAAAATTAGGAAATAATTAAAAAAATCAATTAATCACATCCCTTCATTTTTTAAGATCAATGGGTAAGATGAGTCCACATTGTCTCACCTAGGGAGGGTGGTCTCATTTGAACTAAATCTATATATATATATATATATATATATATATATATAGGGATTGGTTCAAATGAGACCAATCCTTTAGGTTAGTCCATAAGAACACTTATGGACTCTTGATTTAAAATTTCAGATGGTGTAGATCATTTTAGTTAATTTAGGCATATAAGGGTATAATTGTACTTTTATATTTAATTAGTTATGTTAATTGGAAAGTTATTAGCTATTTTTAAGGAAACATAATCCTACCTTTTCGCATTTCGATTTTTAGGGAGGAAAAATTATCAACTTCAAGTATTTTTTCAAAATTGATACTTATTTCCGCCATATTTGTGAACAGTCGTTTTATTGTATACTTAGTTCAGTGGACTTGTATACTTAGTCATGTTTTATTGTATATTTAGTTCAGTGGATTTGTATATTTGGTTCAATGGAATCGTATTCTTAGTTATATAGGTAGTTTAGTAAATTTGTATACCTAGTTCTGTGTATTTGTATTCTTAGTTCAATGGAATTGTATACTTAATTATATAAGTAATTCAGTATAATTGTATACTTAGTTAAATATTTTTGTATACTTAGTATTATTTTAATGTATAGTTAGTTCAATGTAATTGTATACTTAGTTAAATGTTTCTGTATACTTAGTAAAGTTTTAATGTACAGGTAGTTTAGTGTAATTGTATACTTAGTTAATTGTTTATGTATACTTAGTAATATTTTAATGTATAGTTAGTTTAGTGTAATTGTATACTTTTCATTAATTGTTGCACGATTTTGTTGCCATATTTGAATAAATTGCAGGTTCGAATGGGAAGAGAGAGAAAGGAAAGATGAATCGCTTGATTATGGAGACGTGATCAATACAAAATCACGTCCCTAATTTTTAGGAAGCGGTTACTATATTTAATTTCCTGGATTCCTATTTTATCCCTTCTGTTGTATACTTACTTATGAAATGTTGTATATATTGTAATATATCTTGGTCATTGATTTACTATTTGGATGGTGTAGATTTAGTCTTATGGACTAACCTAGGAGGGTGGTCTCACAGGATCCCCTCCCTATATATATATATATTTATAAAGTTGTTACACGCTTGTATCATTCTTTTTAGTAGTAATGTCATTGAACTTGTGTTAAGTAAATTGTGTATGGATAACAAAAAGTCGTTCGGAATAGCTCAAGTTGTATAAACGATACGATGATCCATGATTCCATTCCATTCCATCCAAGTGTTCGTGTGCACAACTGAGTGCATCACCATTGGTGTTAGCTGGTAAACATCAGTTAGAATATCTTAGTTATATTATAATCAGTATTTTTTAGAATAATATATATGATCAATACATAATTTTTTAGAAATAATCAATTTCATTCAGTAGAAAAATTTTACAACTGATAACGAATATCAAAATCGTAAAGCCTGTGAAATCATAAATCTATACATATCTTAAAACATAGACATATTTTAACTTATACATATCTAATTAGTCCAGTAGAATCATAAAATCACACAAGCGCTAGACAAATCACGAACCTGTATCTGCCACTTATTTGTCACTAATCTTCTGATAATGCATCATTTGAATCTCCTGTAATGACGAAATCACTGAGGCAAAACACCACTTATTAAGTCGAAAAAATTCCACTTATTAAGTTGAAAAAATTCCACTTATTAAGGGATAAAGACTATCGTGGATGATACTCGGAAACTTCTATAAAGGAAGTGAAACAAACAAGTAATTCAAAAAACAGGAAAACAATATTTCTTCTCCTATCTTCCTATAACATGAAGATGAGGGAAGAAAAAAAGAATAAGACGGCTGGAGTTTATTAGGGAGCTAGTTTTTTTAATATTAAATATATATTTATTATGCATTAATGATATTATAGTATATGATACAATATCATTTACATTAATAGTTCAACGACAAATAGTTCGACAAACTGTGGTACACAATCTTTTTTGTACTACTTGTACCACAAGTACATCAATTAAATGAATAAATTTAAATGAACTCGTATATGCGTATGCTTAAACGAATAACTAGAAAAATATCAAGAAAAGTAGGGAATGGCATTAGACATGTCGGAGGAATTTTTCTTTTTCAAAAAGGTAATATATGCTTGCATTATTGTCCAAAGTCAGACTTTATATTAATGGAAATTAAGAAATTAAGCTGGTTAATGTCAAACTTGATTGGACAGCGGAGGATGCGAGCGTGCATTTTCCATTCCTAAAGTCTTTTAGCAATTATTAGAACTAGTAATCACCCCGTGCGTTGCACGTATATATTCTTTTGAAAGTGTATTTGTTTATTTTAATTTTAATATTATTGTTAATTTTATAATAAAAAGACTTATTAACATTAGGTGGTATTTATTACTTAAGTTTTAAGAATAATGTGCATATAAGGTAAATAAAAATAAAAAAATTCTATCAAAATTATATTTTAAAATATAAACTTAGATGTCAACTTGTTTATATTTATCTCAATCTATGATTATCTCTATATTACTATTGAAAATATCCCTCTCTATCTCATACACATTCTATCTTAAACAGTTCTATTTATAAACTTGTGAAACATATATTTCATATTAAACTTGTATTGTTAAAAAAATAAATACTTCACATTGTTAATCAAATATTTTCTTAATGAAAATACATTAATAAATCTATAAAGTTTCCATAAAAATATTAATTAAGGAATGTAATTTTCAAATTACGAAAAATTTCCTTGTATACATCATTCATAGTTATGTTGCTATGTTTATTTTCATCATCACAAATCAGGATTTCTAAACCCTTACGATTAGTCACTCTAGATATAATAACGTACAACTGATCATTGTTGAATACTGACTTTTTAAAAAAGAAGTTACATATGAAACAATCAAATGAAATATTTGATTAGTCACTCTAGAAATTATCCTTGACTTTAATAGTTTTATTGATTGTCATTGCATATGAAACAATCAAATGAAATATTTGTCGTTGTTAGAACTGGAAAGGCAACCTCGAATCAGATGGAGTCACGTCTATCATTCGATAAATTAATACATGTTTACCTTTTTTGCTTCCTAAACGAATCGTTGCCTCAAAAACATAATCATCAAGCTTTGTACCAACCCACCTAGTAAGTGTCGATGCACAAACCAAATGAATGACTTATGTTTCTCAACAGTATCAATGGAGTTTTAACTCAACTTTAACTTATGATTTAGCACTCTAGAACACTTTATTGTATTCTATTAATTCAGTGTATGCACATCGTACAATAGATCAACATTTGAATCTTATTTGGGCACACTTTCGGAGCTCAAATATATCTTACCTTTCGATAAAGTCATATATTCGTTTACAAAATCAACCACATTAAGTGTTGGTGCAAGGATAGTTCGATTCTGCAAATAAGTTGAGCAAGTTATTAGAATTGTAAAAATTTGATTTGAGATGATATTATTGAATGACAAAGTAACAAAATTTCTGAATTAGTGTAATATTTTCGTATTACGCGTATATGTCTTCCTTGATAAATAATAATGTTATAAAAGTCCAAACTTTTGGTCAATAAAGCGATTTATTCTCGTTTTATTTTGTATTTTAATAAAATCAATATATTGTATCATTATTTTTTTAGTTTTTTTTTTCCAATGTAAATTAGAGCTGGCAATTTAGGTCGGATATAGCCGACTCGTTCTACCAGACAATTAGACTAGAATGGGCCTCAAATATGAAGACCCGAAAAAAAACCGGACCTCTTTAGCCCTGCCTAAGGGGCCTAAAGGCCCGATCGGCCTGACTGACCCAAAACAAAATACACTACACAAGCTATGTTAGGCCATGAAAATATTGGCCGACGGAATTTGGGTAGGGGCGGTCTAGCCCGATTTTGCTTTGTGGCCTGACGAGCTAGTACCGGACTGGTCCAACCTGACCTAATTGTCCCGTCTAACGTAAATACACAAGTCTTTAATATACTTTTTAAGAAAAAAATATTGAAAATCTTCCTTGATAAATTTTCATTATACAAAATGAAATTTATTATTTAACCAAGATTTTATCAAATTATTCCCAATTTATCCCGAATACCATCTAAGATACGGATTTTAAGGGTAAACAATTATTCCCCAATTCGAAATTTGCTACTATGTTGAGTGGTGGGCACATATTATTTTCTTGTATAATCTTCCAAGTTCCAGTGTAATATATTATTAGGAGATTAGGATGGGTAGCCCGTAACTATCGATCTAATATTGTTTCAACTTTCAAAGGACAAGTCCAATACAACACCACCATTCTGACTTTTCAAAACTTGGACTCCTTTCCTATGGCCCATTAACTACCAGGCTTTAGCTTGTGTGAATAATGTTTTAAAATAATTCTGATAAGCCCATTAAGCAATAACAAGAATGGTGAAAAACATGAGTAAATTAGAAATTACTTAATTTCTAGAAGCTCCGAAATAATAAGAAAACAGGTTCTGATAGAGTAACTTGTGGAATGTGATGCCATCAGCATGTAAAAAAATATAATAATAATAATAATAATAATAATAATAATAATAATAATAATAATAATAATAATAATAATAATAATAATAATTTGATAATTTTTTTCCTTTTTTGTAGAAAGCTCATACATAGTATTTTTTTTTTTATGCATTTGGTTAGTTGAACTTTGTTAGATGTGTATTTAGGTTTTTTGGAAGATGATGATGATGGAACATGTAATATTTGACAGTTGACACCTTCATATGAGGTGAGAGGTGGAACAATTTGGAAAGCAGAAACCATGATTTCATGGCTTGGAAATATTAGAAAAGATTACCTTATTAGTATAGCTTTGCAGGTACAGGGATAACATAAAGTTTTTTAGCTTGCTAATTTGCTCCTTTTGTTCTTGGAGTATAGTACATTATGAGAAATAGCGTAAATTTCATAACAAGCCCGTCTAGCTCAGTTGGTAGAGCGCAAGGCTCTTAACCTTGTGGTCGTGGGTTCGAGCCCCACGGTGGGCGATTATTTTTTTGAATAGTAATTAAATTTGTCCACTATATAATTTATCATTTTCACTAAGCTTTTGAAATAAATATTGATGATTTCTCCCGATTCCGGTCAATTATTTTGGCCTATAAAAATGGGTGTTGCCAAATTGCTTTTAATCAAATGGTTCAAAATATCAAAAGGCGATAGTCAAAATAAAAAAGGGTGTTGCCTCCCAAATCAATGAATGACAACAGAATAACATTTTCTATCACTCACTTTATTCCAAAATAAAAAAGGGTGTTGCCTCCCAAATCAATGAATGACAACAGAATAACATTTTCTATCACTCACTTTATTCGCTTCCTTTTGTGATCCCCAGTTAATTTATATATGCAACCTTTTCTGACTGATGAGTAAAAGTGATTCAACAATAAGACTTGCAATATGATGATATGTAACATATCTAAGAAGCTTTTTGCTGAGAATAACCCCTGGATTTCTGATCAGTCTACCATATTTAAACCAAAAGGGAAAAATAATCAACAAGAATTAATAAAAGGGATAATCACAAAATAAACCATGGGGTTCACAAAAAAAAATAGATTTTGTTTTGAGAAGTTACAAAATTATAGAAAGCGCTTGAGGTTTGGTTCCGTCTTAAATGTAGAGGGAAAATTGTTATGTTTTTAATAAATATAGGGGGTGTTTTGATTGTTTTTTGCTAGTGAAAGGGTAAAATATAAGACGAAATTAAACATCAGGTGGGTTTCTATAATTTTGGAACTTTTATGAGTTTTTCTGTAAATATTCCAAACTTCAGGGGCTTTTTTGTAATCATTCCTTAATAAAACAGTATCGGAAAAACAAAGTCCAATATCACAAAAATCCTATCCCCATCTATATGATATAGAGCTTTCATTTTTATATTTAATTTTTGTTTATTGGGCCATCAATTCTTTCAAAAAATAGTGATATGTTGGTCTTTTTGAGGGCCATTATATTTTTGTGTTTCTGCTAAAAGAATAGTGACCTTCAGAGTTTCATAGAGACGTTGTTCCTTTGATCAGAAGGGAAATAATTCTTGGCCTTTCCATGTTTTTATTTTTTGCTCATAATCTTGCTTTTGCAAAAAATGGGTGAAATTAAAACCCATCCATCAATCTAAACAAGTTGCTCCGGTACATGAACCCACACAAATGACTGAAATGAGGACAACAAAGCATACCCTGTTTTACTTCTTTATAGATTACAAAAACTACCCTGAGGTTTAACCTAATTAAACAAATCTCCAGTTAATTTCCAAAATTACAAATATCTCCTTGAAGTTTGTATTTACTTAAAATAACAAATACCCCTTATTGATGGTACAATTTCGTAAGCTAAAAACACATTTAAGGGGTAATTGCTACTTTAAAAAATAACTATGTTTTTTTTTTTGTAATTAAGCTAAACCTTAACGATAATTTTATAATTAATCCAAAACCAAATTACTATTGTCTTCATGAAAATATCCTTTCTATTTTTCCTGAATTTGAACACACAAATTGATTCAGCTTGAAAAAGAGAGCCGGTTTTTAGGGTGGGGGATAGTAAATTAAATTGCTCAAATGCAGCAATGTAAGTAAGTAGAGGTAGCAATCCTAGCTCGGCGGCCCGAATCTTAGGCCAAGTTAGGCCAAGAATTTTCAGGCCCCAAAGAACCGGTCTTCTTTTGGCCCGGCCTAACGGGCCAATAGCCCGATCGGCCAAATGGCTAAGATAAATGAGCTACGGGTGAAAAATGACTATGGAACGGTCAACCTAGTTTTGTTGGCCTGACGTGAAAAAATCGGTCTGATGGAATTTCGGCCCAACCTTATTGTCATCTCTAGTAGTAAGACAACATAACATCATTAATCATCCATACCAAATTAAATAATATGTACAGAATTAAACTACAAAATTTACTTAAAGTGGAATTAAATACTGAATTAGGTAAAAAGTAATTCAAGTGTTGGCCCCATTAAAAAGAGATTCCCCATCCACAGCAGACGGAGGAAGTTGATTTAAACCCCACCCCAAAAATCAATGATCTCTGGAAAAAGTAGCTATCATTTCATTTCCACTCTCTTTTTCAATTTTAATTTTTTGGCTTTTTCCTTAATTTTCTGTTCTATTTTTTTTTTTTTTTTTTTTTTTGCGATACGCCCGGAGAACTGCCTTATCTGACGCCGATTTCCACTCCTCATTCTTCGCCAAGGTAAATGGATGTGCACGACTCGCCAGCGATTGTTCTACGACGGTCTTTTTGCGACAACCAGATCCTCCTGCAGGTAAAGAGAACAATTATGTTCGACCCCCAATCTACTAATAACGATCTCTCCCCGAATCGAACCCCACGGATGTTATTCAAGATGAGTTCCCACCAAATCTTCACCCTCGCATATGCCCAGGGGAGCAATTTGATGGAGAAGGGATATGAACCCCGACCTCCACCCCACAAACAATTTGATGGAGCGGGGATTTGAACCTCCGACTCTCATCCCACAATCTTGAAGTGGGCTAAGCCACCGATTCTTAATTTTTTTTTTTGATAACTCTTTGCGCTTACGCCGACTATGCCTGAGGACAACATTCCGCTCCTCATGAGGTAAACCGCGGGATGTGCACGACTGGCCGGTGACGGCGGGGTCTGGCGACGCCGAGATCCCCAGGTAAAGAGAACAATTATATTCGACCCCCAATCTACTAATAACGATCTCTCCCCGAATCGAACCCACACGGATCTTTATTCAAGATATGAGTTCCCACCAAATCTTCACTACCGCATATGCCATATGGGAGCAATTTGATGGAGCAGGGATAAGAACCCCTGACCTCCACCCCACAAATAATTTGATGGAGCAAGGATTTGAACCCCTGACCTCCATCCCACAATTGCTTGTGGTGGCCAGGTGGGCTACGCCACCTGGTTTAATTTTCTGTTCTAGAGTGTATGCATGGAGGATAGGTCACTTCAAATGGTTGAAATATTGTTTATACGTCCTCATCATGAACAGCCCATGTGGTGCATGGCAGAGAGAAAAAGGACAATTTATTTTAGATTTAATATGTGAGTGATGAAATTTTGCAAATTTCCAATGGGATGAAATTGAAGATTATTGACTTATTGAAAAAAAAGAAATTGAAGATTATTGATCCAGAGAAATGAGTTAGGAATTCAAGACCACTTTTAACTTCACAGGTCACACCTTAATGAATTATATAACAGTGGGACTTGTAATAAATAACTTTTTTTTATTGCTTAAAATTGAAAAGGGGAAATCAGAAATGTTTGATTGTTCATGCATGCTTTTGTAAATATTTACATGGTTGTGTATCCAAGTTATGAAGGGTTGTGAATTTTTCCTTTGTGTGCGCGCAAATAGGCATGTTTATCTATTTGACCTAAGTCAACATCTTTTTTAGACATGTTTTTCCTAGTATTTTTTTAGTCATTTTGACCAAAACACGACAGTCACTCTTCATATATAATTTGGTGGGTTAATCGATGTGGTGCATTTCTTGGCACCGAGAAATTATTTTCAGTCCTGAGAAATGTTTTCTCGAGCTCGATAAATGTATTGAACCTAAGAAATGAAAATAAGGGTAAAATGAACAATTGAATTCATAAATGACTAAAAGGATGTGTTTGAAGAATATGGCTAAAAACTTTCCAGATTTTTTTTTGTGTCCATTGCAATTGTTATTTGGGGATAGTTGTAAAAGATGCTGGCTGCTGCCTTTGTAAGTGGTGGGGAAGAAATGAATTTGATCCTGTCATTTAATAATGTACTTTAAAGTTTAATATAGATTTCTATTAGTACTTTTTGAGTTTCAAAAGCGTATCCCATTTTATTTATAAGTTCATAACAAAGTTAAGAGCTAGGTTTTTTTTTTGAGATTCTTTTCTGGTTTATAGTTAGCAAATAATTAACACAAAACATGGCTCTATATATCACTTAAGCAGTTACCTTAATTTGAATAATTTATATTTACTATAACAAATTCACTACAAGAAAATTACAGTTACCGACAGAATTTACCGATAGAAATAATTTTGTCACTAAATTTTACAATTACCTATAGAATATCTACAGAATAAAATCATTTTCCCCCAAATTATACCGACAAATTACCTACTGACATCGTGGTTTTTCAATTACCGATGATTTTTTAGGTGATTTAGGTAACAGCTTGATTTTAGATTATGTAGGTAAATATTTTACCTACAATGATTTTTCGACAATGATTTTACCTACATTTTATAATTTTATTAATACTTACCTCTGATTTTTTTTTTGTAAAACTTTTTTTTTTCTTGTAGTATCTTACACTATATCATGGCCATGAGACAAAAAGGTAAAGGATTGGCTGTGAAAAATAGCATTTCATAAATTTAATAATTAAAATGTCATAAACCATATGTTATTTCCTACACTTTCGAGTGATCATTTCTTGTAGCATTTGTATCAACTTATGTGACTGTCATATAATTATTTGTGCAGGCAACAAGTCATTTTCGTTGTGGAGAATTAACTGAGACCATAGAACATGCAGTCCTATAACTATTTGTTTACATATAAAAAATTAAATCAAACCTAATCTTGTAAATCAGGCCTAATTCAAGTAGCAAAGATTAGATGTCTTAAATTAAGATCAAGATTAACCAAAAATTTAACAAAAAATAATCAAACCTAATCTTGTAAATCATGTATCAAATCAATGTCGTTTAATGTCCTTATTACATATGGTTTAGGATAAACACCAAATCTTATTCATATTCAATAATCAACTGCCAGCATGCTCAAAATTCAACACCCTGATATTTTTCTAAAGTTGACTACCAAATAGGCGATTTAATCTCTGTCAATTCAGGCTATTCAGCATTTCCCACTTGGGTGATTTTCAAAAGCTTGATCATATAACATTAAGATTTCTTAGTACAAATAATCTTAGCTTATTGGTAGTTGAAAATGTGAGAATTTGTTAATTTTTTGGAGTTGTACTGGTTTTAATAGTAAAGGATTAATGATGTTATTTCAATTAAAAATAATTAATCATAAATAAAAAATAGAAGAGTTCAATTTAAAAATAAATTAATAGCAAACAAGTAAGCATATCAATTTATTTAGGACTGTAAATGAGCAGAGCTTTTGATAAACAACTCGTGAACTAGCTCGGGTTAATTTATATTCGTTTATTAAGCTCAACAAACATAAATAAGCAAGAAAATTTGTTCGTTTATGTTTATGAACGTTTCGCGAACATGTTTATTTAGTATTTGTTTATTATCGATTTTTTAATTATTAATTATATATTTAACTCTTAATATTCATTACTTATTATGAAAAATAAGACTATTTTAGTTTAATATTTCAATATATTTACATTTACAATCATCATAATATTTATTTATGTTGAGTTGAGTGTTCATAAACAAATATATTTATCTTTTCTTATAAATATGTTCATATAGTTATTCATTGGGAGCATATTCGTAAACGATTCGTGAACATACTCACTATTAAACAAACGAACACGAACAACCTTCGTTATTAGACAACGTATCACTCGAATTTTCTTGTAAACAATTGTATGGTCGAAAAATATCTCTAAGGTAGTAAGGTCACGCCTAGAGGACACTAGAATCCGATTTTATGTCGCTGAGGCCCACTCGCGTCACAAGATCACTCCACGTGTACGGTTGATGTCCACCACTCTCTTCCCCCACCTCACTATAAAACGGAGGCTATGGCTTTGATCCTCTGCACAAAATACATTCAGCGTGAGTAAGATATTTGTAAATTACTTCGAATTTCCCTTCTTCTACAAGAGATAACCTGAGAAAAATGTCTTGCTGCGGAGGAAACTGTGGGTGCGGCTCTGCCTGCAAGTGCGGCACTGGCTGCGGAGGGTAATTTTTTCAATTTCCTCTTCTTTTTTTCTATATTTATTTAATTTTCCCCCAATTTATTGCATCTGAAAATGAGGAAATTTGTTCAGGTGCAAGATGTACCCAGGCTTGAGCTACTCAGAGGCCGCCGCCGGCGCTACTGAGACCGTCGTCCTCGGCGTTGCTCCTCAGAGGATGTATGCATCTTTTTTCAACTCCTTTTTTTTCTTTTCTCTAATTGATTTTTGAATAAAAAAGAGAAAAAAAACACTTGATTTGATTTTTGATGATATATTTTGACAAATTATGCAGAAATTTCGAGGGATCGGAGATGTTCGTGGCTGAATCAGGGAACGGCTGCAAGTGCGGAGCTAACTGCACCTGCGATCCATGCAATTGCAAGTGAATTGGGCCTGGCCTGGCCCAAAGATGACTGGGCTCTGAAGCAGAGATGTAAGATGAAGTGGTACTAGTATCTAGTAATATATGTACTTAAATTTTGAGTCTGTATTTACTAAAGGGCCAAAATTATGTGAAAATCATCATCCTGATGATGATGATGATACTGGAATTTACAATTTGTGCCCTTTTGTAATAAAAGTGACCATATATATAGGGTTTCTAAATGGTTGCTCTAGTGTTGTGTTTGGAATCTGGGTTCTTTGTACTACAACAAAGAGATGGTTTGTTTTGTATTAACTATTAACATCTCTTCTTTTGCTGCTTCATGTTGGAGCCTTAATCCTATCTGTGTTAATTGAATTATGTTTGCAATAATGTATTGCAATAATTAATACTTTTTTTTTGGGATTAGGATGTTTTTGACTTTTTGGACAAATTTTGGTCCCGCCATTAATGATGAGCTTGACGGCCGGTGTCTGTATGTCACGTGTTCATCTATCCTAAGTTGGGTCTACTGTTACTTGTTAGTCAAGTTGGTAGCTATCCCATCTAAATGGGTTTTTCACTGTTGGATCAATACACATACACGCCATTTGGATGTAAATACTAAATAGCGACGATATATTGTCGCTAATATGTTACTGCAACCGACAGATTTGTCATTGCTAGTGACTCTTTAGGGATGGAATAATCCGCCCTTAATAGAAGGGTACCACCAAGAGTGGAGTCTGCGGTCTAATTTGACTCGGACATACAAAGGTGATGTATCCACTTGGGTGGCAGGAAACAAAATCCTAAGTTGATAGTTTTATTTAAAAAAAGAAAAGTTGAATTTTATATCAAGCAATAATAATTGAGTTAGAGTATTAGGACTTTGGCTCGGTTCGATAAAAATTGTTTAAGTTTATTTACTGAGATTATCAACTTAGAGATAGTATACAGTTTGTAAGCTGGTGAGCATACTAGTTAGATAGACTATTGACTTAGTTTGTAATATTTAGTCACGTACGATTTTTATATCCCTTTTGGTGGTTTTTATGATGTACGCGTGTATATGACTAGGGTTTTATTGGTCAATTGCATAAGAAACTCTCTCGAAAGCTTTTTTAGTGCAGAAATTGTTATGTTATTGTTTTATCTTTTTACTTGATTCATTATATTGAATTAGAAACCAACTTATCTAGCCCAAATCATTTTTGGCCAAAACATATATATACACGCATATTAAATGAATTAAAAGAAACAATGAGCTAGCACAATTGTTTCGTACCAAGTCAGATTTACACAGTCAATGATATCAAATTCAAGATTCCGAAACTATATTTTTATATTGGTAATTCCAACAAACAGATTCAATACATCGTAAAGATTAAATGCAAATTGCAACAAATTACATCTCAAAGCCGATGATACAAACATACAATAGCCCCAATAGAGAACCAAGTTAGGTACGAAGACAAGAACACATAACATACTATCCTTTTTTTTTTTTTTTTTTTTTTTGTCCCCTCAGCAGCTATTTTGAGTCGAATACTGATAAAAACAAACAACTAGACGTTGTATGCGAGTTTTTCCAAAAGTCCTCTTGTAGCCTTTCCAAACATGTTATGAACCTACAATAATTAAATTTAATCAATGTTTCAACTTTATCTTCGATCCAACAATTCATTGAAAAAACCTTAATATTTTACATTTTTACCTGCTTTGAAGAAAGACCAATCTTCTCCAGATCACCTAGCTGCAAATTAATCATCAAAACCATGAAAATTTAGCAATTCTCACAATATATGTAACATACACGTAGTAATGTTTATTTTCATGTTCTTACAGATTTCAGAGGGCTTGTTTCCCTTAGCTCAACGATGTACTCAGCTATCCTTTGTCCGATTCCCTAAACGAGTAAAACTAGTGAGCAATCAAGACTAATGAAAACATAACTTGTGATTTATATCCTTAAACCTGTTGCAATGTTACCTTTATCTCCAGTAGCTCCTCCCTGGCACAATAGTAGCACAGAAATGAAAATGGTGTTCGAAACAAAAACGAAAAAAACATCCCGAGTAAAAAAAACTAAAGGAGTTAGTTACCTGCTGGCTGTATTCAAGAACTCGATGTATTCTTGGACAAGAGAACTCTGTCATCCATTGTATTAATCAGAATAGATAACATCGATAAGGTGTAAAATGTGACGAATTAAAAATACGCATACCTTCAAGGTGGAACTCCGAGAAGTAAGTTTATCGAGTGGGGTACCTAAGAAGTTATTTTCCCCATCGCATGAAATGGGATTTAACTTAGGAGTCTTTGGTTCCGAAGGGACGACATGTGACTTTCCAGAGTTAGTGTCGATCGGAGATAGGACTTTTCTAAGGGGACTTTGAAGTGCTTTAGTATTCTCCTTTAGTGGTGGTGACAGGCTAATGGCATCGACACATTTAGTAATTGTTGTTTCCTCCTCACCGAATGATGACTCGTCTGAAAATGAAGAAAAAAAAATAAATCTTACATGCTAGTATAGTAGTTTAATCTTGTCGACAAAATGGCGATTCTCACTTTGTGAGATAAATACTCGTTGAGATAGAGTAAAGGGTAAGGCAGGATTTGATTCTGATGCATCTTCATTAACTGGTATGTCAAACTTTTCTTTATTATTTTCAGCTGCAGCTAGATTTTGAGCCTGTGAAAAAAACATTAAATGATAAGATACTGCAACATCATAATCTGGCACCATTTAAGCTATCAAAATTAATGAGTAACAATGAGAACCAACTTTGCAAGCTATCAAAATTTATATAAGATAATCTAATTGCACAAGCTAACTATAGATTAAGTGATGTTTATAGAAAGCAGTAACATTCAACTCTTTCCCCATTAGGTACATAAGAACGGCATTGTCGAAAGAACACGGATTTAATTTGCAAAATCTAAAGCATTTAATAGGACTTCAACCATAATCTGCAAACAAGTGGCCAAGCTAACACCTACCTCCCGATTATTATTCGCATAACTCAGACCATGAAATAAATTTCTGCCAGCCATGCATGGACTCCTGCAGCTACAAAAGATAAGTTCAGAATATCCAGGGCAGGGCATGTGTCGAGTAGTTTGGCAAGATACCAATACAAAATTTTTACCTTTGTTTTGAATTCAAAAGACCTTGACCTCTAACAGATTTAGTTTCATTGGAGTGTAGACTTGTATTCAAATTCCTTGTGGGTTTCACCGAACTAGGAGTTCTACCACAAAATGGAGAACGGGATAAACCCATTTTTTGAGAACTTTTCGTTTTGCCTTTCGATTCAAGCCAAGCAAGAAGCTTTGCCTCCATGTCAACTTTCACGTTCGAATTAGCATTATGGTTAGCTGGGTACACAAAATTAGAAACATGGCGAGACCTAGCTGCCAAGCTAACCGTATGAACAGATTCTTGGTACTCTCCCGGATTCTATTGCCAAAAAAGCTCGAGTCAATAAATATTTAAACTTTGAAACATAATGAATATCCAAAAAGATAAGTTGATATACCAAACAGGCGACCATAAGAGCACGACTTGTCCCTCCAAGAGAATCCTGTAATATGCGTGTCAATTTGCTTTCTCTGTACGGTATTCTAGGCTGGCTATTATTAAGTGCATAAATCACATTCGACAGTGCAAATAGAGACTGGTTTATCTTTGCACTTTCTTGAAGTCGAATTCCCTCATTGCATGTCCTCCTATTGTCTTCATTTCCTAGTTAAGTAATATTCAAATGTTAAAAGACCCTTGATAAATTCCATCCTTAGAGCAGAAAAAAGTACCAAGTTTTTAAAAACCTGCTAAATCAATGAGGTTAAGCTTCCCAGTGACAACATGGCCAACACTATCATGCGAAGGGGTCGAAATCGTAATTGCAAGTACCCCATGGCTTCGGCTCGATACATCATTGAGGCCCGTATTCGCAACCTTTCGTCTCTGAAGGGCTAAAGAGAAAATCTCATGGAATTTATCCACCGAGTTCACTTCAATTTGAGCCAATCCCTTAAGATGGATATGTCCATCTTTGTCACTCCAAACCATGAACTCCTTTTCTTTGGGATCTAATAGATCATAACATTTATCCAGGTAGATCTCATAGTATGAAATTGCAATAGTACTTCCTGTGTACTTGCTCATAGACAAGATGTTTGATATGGAAAGCGGCATTAAACCGGGTAGCTGATCAGTCCCCTGCATTGTCATTTTTTCAAGTTACAGTTCAAAAGCTACCACTTTTTTTAAGAAGTTGGGAGTATTGGTTAGAGGGGAGGGGATAAATTTCAAAGAAACTGAAAGATACATGTTCGATGGTCAACACCCTTACAAAGGGTAACCGATATCACATGAGCTACAAGCTCATGGTCGAACAAAGCCACCATTGAAATTACATAATATTGACCATTTAGGTATTAATCACAATTATGGAACTATGGAAAATTATCAGAAAAATGAAGAAATTGATTTTCAGCACTGTATTTAGAAATCAAACCTGCATAGTGTAAGTCTTTCCACTTCCAGTAGCCCCATAAGCAAACACAGTTGCATTATAACCCTGGAATATCCCTGGAATCAAAGGCCTTACTTCTTTCTCAAAAATCTTAATCACATTGTTATCTTCCTGACCGAAAACAGCGTCCAGTTTATAGCACTCATTTCGGCTGCACCGACAAAAACCATAAATTAATTACATCAAATCACCCATAAAAAAATTAAATATTCAAAATCTTTCAGAATTTTGCCCCTCTAACCTGGTTTCCTGATCTTTCAGCAGAACAGTAACTTCATCAAACGAAGACTCTGATTCTTGAATCGAAATACAGGAAATAGGGTTTCCATTTATCGAAGAGATTTCTTGAGAGAGAAAGGGTCGAAGTCTTACGACGACTCTGACCTTTGAAATTGAACTGGGCTGGTGATGATTTTTCCCCGGGGTAGAAAGGCTTTCTGCTTGAATTGGCGTGATCGGAAAGTTTTCTGCTTGAGCTGCCATTAGAAAACAGGATTTCTTGACCAAAAACAGAAATTGAGAGGCCAAATAATGAGGAAACGATGTTGAAATTTTAGCAGCAGATTGTTGCGTAGACCGTTAAGAAAAAAGAAAAGGGGGTTTTATTTACTTTTGAATGTGCGGTTTTGAACGTTTAAATTGAAATCTGGGCCCCGGATCCGGGTTTTTATTGGTTAATGGGCCTGAAAAGGAACCAAATCCTTGGTAATATTCCAAAATATCCAAGACAATACATTCCTTCCTTCAAAGAGATATAACTAGTAGTTAATAAGTTCGTTTGAGCTAAACATATGGTAATTTGTTAGATTGGGCCCAAAAAATAAAAATTCATTCAATTTAATTTATTAAAAGATAAACTCCATCCATGGAAGCCGCTAATGGTCTCCCCGAGCTAGACCAATTCACAACACAAGAAATCATTCTTCACCATGTTACTAGGGGTATCTGAATCTCCACGTTACGGATACCAGCGAAATGGACATCACATCACTCAAGTCATTTACTAATTGAGCTATGCTCCTGGGACATTCACTTAATTTATTAAATCTATTAAAACTATGACCTAAGAGAGAAAGATGTTTTTTTCTCTCTTTCTATCTAATGCTTTTAATTTTCCACTTTTTGTACTTCTATAAGAGCATTAAAGATTATATGATATTTTGTTTAGAAGGCAAAACTATTGATAGCCAATGTAACCCTATAACAACCATCTACAATAATTTATGAGTTCATGCACAAGTTAACTTGACACTAGAATGCATTACTTAAAAATTTATTTACAAAATCGTGTATGGAACTTCACTCTACATTAAACTTTAAAAAAATGTGGGACTTAATTTGAGAATAAAAATCATTATAAAACTTCACCTCGCTCTATAGAACTGTCAAAACTAACTCGATCCGATAATAAAATTAGACCGAGTTATGATATTATAAGTTCGAAAAGAGCCGGACATATTTGGCCCAACCCATTAGCCTGCCCAACCGACTCGACTTTTCATGAGTATTTTTTACCTCCAAAATGACAACCTTATGACATTTTGGTCTAGCCCAACCGAACTTTTTCTTCACCCGCACTAGCATTGGGTCAGGGTCAGGTGCAACCATCAAACGCCGTCATAACAATCCTTCTATTCTAATGACGTGGTCAGCGGCGCCGTCATTAACCTCTCATAAGTATCCGTTACATACAAAACATATATTTATTTAGCCTTTCGTCTCTCATATTCAACGGGCCAGGTCTTTTGCAGCTCGGGATTTTATCAATCGAAATTCAGGGACTTTCTGTTTCATAGGGGCTCAAGAATACCATGAGATTAATCTTCAATTCATAAGGTTAGTATAAACACGTCAATTTCTTAATATTATTGAGTTTCAGTTTTTATAATCCATATCTATTTCTTTTACTTGCTGTTTGATCGATTTAACTGTGTTTTTTTTTTATCAGTTTAACAGGCTGTGATTGGTCGAGATTTGTGCAACGGTTTCATTTTAATACGATTTTTTTTGGTGCAGGATTCTGTTTTCTGATTTAGGACTTTTTGGTGATTATTATTTGGGTTTTTGAGATTTGGACGTATCTTAATTTAGTGGTTAGTGATGAGGAATTTGTTTTGGTGAATTAGTTTAGAAGTTCTGTTTGATGTGCGTATTGTATGAGATTGATGTTAATTTTTAATTGAAATCCTTAATTTTGACTTAGGAAGTTTGGGGATTTTGAGGTTGGTGAGTTGGTGGGATTAAATGGCAGAACTGAAATCAGATGATCTTTGCCTCGAGAAAAATCAATCTACAGCTCCTTCAAGCTCTTCTATTTCTGAAAACAGTAGCTGTGTTGCGCTTAAATCACCTGGGATAAGCTGTACTGCTAATACTTCACCAGTTCACAGGTATATTTTCATTATTGTAGTGTTTTTGGTATGAATATATGTTTTTGTCTCTTCCCAATGGATTGAATTGTTATCTTTGGTTGCTGTGTTGTTATTTTGATTTGGATTGCTTGGTCTTGTATGAGTATGGTATTTGTTGTTGGGATTGAATTGTTATCTCTGCGTTAATGTGCTGAGATTTGACTTAAGATTGCTTGGTCTTGTATTATTATGGTATTGTTTTCTTGTTGTGCAATAAATATATTGATGTAATGATGTTCCATATTCTGTTTATCATCGTTAAAGTTAATATTTGATAGTATGGTTCATAGGCATGATTAGCTGGTTCTTACCTAAAGCATGGGTGAGCTTTATCTGGTATGTTGATAACTATGCAAATCATTTATGGTAGAAAGGTTGTATGTATTGCATTGAAGTGGAGTTTTAGCATGTCATTCATGGTCAATTATCTGATGGAGTAATGTCGTGAAAACCAGTGTAAGGATAAAGCTATTCTAAACGATTTTGCTTATTATGGGAAATTTCTTGTTGAGAAGTAGATTGAGTCACAATAACTTATTTCCTAGCATGATAGTCAGTTCATGTGAAGCATTCGTGACTCTTTAAACTTGGCCTCTCCACCATTTGTCATAGTGTGGACTTTTAAAAGCTAAATAAGCTTTTTGCTTTTATATCTTGAAGCTATGAAGTGTGTTTAGAGTTGAACAACGTGTGTTCTCATGTAATTCACCTGTACCCTGGAAGCATGTGACTAACTTTTGCACTAGACAGTGCATCATGTTCTTTGTAAATTGTTTCACTTTTAGAAAAGCCTTAAAGCTATGATCTGAAGAAGTAAAATTTAATGCCGTAATTTTTGTTTCACAGAAGAACTACTGGCCCCATCAGGAGGGCAAAGGGAGGTTGGACTCCAGAGGAGGTAAGATGATCTCTAAAAAAGATGTAGTTGTGGTGCTGGAACCGATGTATTTTAATTGGGGTTTTCACCTTAATTTTGCATGAGAAACTTTGCGCTCAACACTTCTTAAGTAAACACACTTGTAGGAGTTAAAAAGAGTTATCTTCGTTTCCATACAATTCGATACACCCAATCTGATATACTTATACTTGAACAAAATGATTTTGTTTAGGATGATATGCTAAAAAAAGCTGTTGCAGCTTTCAGAGGGAAGTGTTGGAAGAAAATAGGTATAATTTGCTACAATGCTCTCTCTTTTACCTATGATGCTGTCGGGACTTGACTATATGCAACTTGAATTGGATTTTGTACTGCTGCTGTGATCATTTAGTACAATTGTTCTGATGGTACAATTCAAGTAAATTGCTTGTGTTGAACTTATAAGAGGTCAAAAAATCCTTCTGCAACTTGTTTATTAAAAGTTTTAATATATTTAAGTCTTGTCCATTTTATGTTCTTAATTGGTCATTGCTCTAAGTAATTTTAATGATTATGATGCAAAAGCATTGACTCAATATAATGGATTAACTATAAAAGACGGCAAACTGAGGTTCTGAATTTCCAAATCTTAAATATCTGAATATATGGTGATTTTACATTGGGCAAAGGGTGGATTATTAAAGCGGCTTTCCTGAAACATTTTGGTTTTGAGAGTTGAAACGTAATACTGCTTGTTTTTTTTGATAATATAGTTCACATCTTCACGATATCCTACTTTATCTTGGTATGCTTCAAAACATGCTAATCGTGCTCATATTATGTGGTCTGCGCTAACATTGATGTGCATATATAGCTGAGGTCTTTCCGGATAGATCAGAAGTGCAGTGCTTGCATCGATGGCAAAAGGTTCTGAATCCAGAACTTGTTAAAGGTCCCTGGACCCAAGAGGTTGGCAGCTAGATTTTCCCACTCTCCTATTCCTTTTGTCCCATTGTTAAGATGTTCTATCACGGCAAATCCCATGGTTGTGATTCCAAATTGTACTGCTTACTTATAGGAAGATGAGAAAATCCAAGTGCTGGTAGCTAAATATGGACCTACAAAATGGTCTGTGATAGCAAAGTCATTGCCTGGTCGAATTGGAAAACAGTGCCGCGAGAGGTAACATTTTAAATCATATTGAACATATAATTTGACAGATTGATTCTTTGTTTCATCATAATGTTGTGGTTTGAGCAATCATGTATCTTACACGACCTTAATGTGTTTCTGTATGTGCGTCTTGGTTGGGGGGAGGATTGCATACATTGATGAAGAATTTAAAAAAATAAGTTCTGCAGAAATATATCTAACACCCCATTCCGCCTTGCCCAAGAGCATGTCCTGCCAGAAAAAAAGCTATTGGAACTTGTAGACTTTGTACAGATGTTCGACTATTCCTCTGCTCTCAATGCTATCATTTTGATGTAGATATAGGGAAGTTGTTCGTCCAAAATACTCTACGTTTATTTATAAGTAACAATATTAAATTTCATGCACCATATTGTTGCCTTATACATTGTCAGCTCTTCTCTCTATGATTTAGCTGGTTATGAACTCACATTCATCTGTGTTATCTGTAACTTTTACTATCTCGTGGACATTTGTTCTACACTTGGTAACCAGGTCATTAAACTTGAGCTTGTTGCTTCAAAAATTTCAGGTGGCACAATCATTTGAATCCACAAATTAAGAAGGATGCTTGGACTTTGGAGGAGGAGCTTACTCTGCTTAATGCTCATAGGGTTCATGGGAATAAATGGGCGGAATTAGCTAAACTTCTACCTGGGAGGTATCATTCTTTTTTTTTTTTAGTGTTAAGAGGAGGAAAAAGGAAGCAAACTTGACTCTGGGCACTATTGTGTAACTTAACCTCCGATTGTGGAGGAGTGCATTATTATTTTCGACTGGTGAATTTTATCGTAAATATTCTTTAAGTCTTTTATTCCCCACCATATTTCTTTGAATACATTTTACTTCAAACTCTAGTATATAAATCTAGTCTAGTGCTCTAGAGAGACATCAGAACAAAAACTGCATGAACATGTACATAAAACAACAACAACAACAAACTAAGCCTTAATCCCACTACGTGGGGTCGGCTATACGGATCATATCGCGCCATCGTTTACGGTCATAAGCCATATTTTCGTTTATTTCTAGGTATAACATGTCATGTTTAATAGCTTCTTTCCAAGTCTTTTTAGGCCTACCTCTTCCTCTTTTGATTTGTGTGAGTGATTTTCTACCTTCTAAACGTCGCACAGGTGCATCTAAAGGTCTCCTATAAACATGTCCAAACCATCTTAATCGTGTTTCTCTAATTTTCTCGTCTATTGGTGCTACTCCCACTTTGTTTCTAATGTGTTCATTTCTTATTCTATCTAATCTAGTGTGTCCGCACATCCATCTTAGCATTCTCATCTCTGCTACCCTCATTTTTTGTTCGTGTTCATATTTAGTCGCCCAACATTCTGCTCCGTAAAGCATTCGGGCCTTATGGCCGTTTTATAAAATTTTCCTTTCAATTTTAATGGTATTTTACGGTCACAAAGGATAGAGAAGATGCACTCCTCCATTTATTCCAACCCTTTGGATCCATGTGTGACATTTTTATTGATTTCTCCGTTCTCTTCAATTATAGATCCTAAGTATTTAAAACTCTTTGTTATACTCACTTCATGTCCATCAATTTTAACCTTCGTCTCATTGTTCGTTGTTTTTACTAAAGTGACATTCCATGTATTCTGTTTTAGCCCTACTTATAGTAAAACCTTTTGATTCGAGTGCTTCTCTCCAAACTTTCAATTTTGCATTTACTCCTTCCCTTGTTTCATCAATTAAAACTATATCGTCCGCAAATAACATACATTAAGGGATGGATTTTTGTAAGTGTTTAGTGATTTCATCAATTATCAGGATAAAAAGGTACGGGCTTAGAGCAGATCCTTGATGCAAACCTATAGTGTTTGGGAATTCGCTAGATATTCCTGTTGGTGTCCTAATACATGTTGTTATACCATCATACATATCTTTTATGGCATCTACGTAGGCTATTTTTATTCCTCTTTTTTCCAATACGCGCCACATTATATCACGGTTGACTCTATCGTATGCCTTTTCAAGATCAATAAAAACCATATGTAAATCTTGTTTTCTCTCATTATATTGGCATGAACATGTACATATGAGCTGCAAAATTGGATCATTAAGATGCTAGTTATCGGAAAAGCTAATAGAAAATTCTGAAGATTCATACTTAAAAAGTAATGTTCATAATTGGTGTAAGTGATATATATGAAAATTTTAGCTTTACGGTCTGCCTCAAGTGGTTAGGATCAGGCCTATTTGAAATGGACAACTCTTTCTCCATAACATCAAAGGCAGTTTTCAGGTCAGCTGGGTCTTTTAACTAGGGGTTGGTTATTTTGCAGTAACTAAATAAGGGTGCGTGTGTGATTGTTGCTTTCTGCATACAACAGGTAATCCATGAACACTCGTAACTTACTTTAACCTATGCAGGACCGATAATGCTATTAAGAATCACTGGAATAGCTCGCTGAAGAAGAAATTGGATTTCTATCTGGCTACAGGAAACCTTCCTCAAGTTGCTAAAAATGTTCCCCAAAATTTTGCAATGGACATTAATACAACAGCTTCACCTGGAGAACTATTTGTTGGTTCAAATGAAGGATCAAATCCATCTGTTTTAACATCACATGGAACTAATGATTTTTGTAAAGTTGAAGATGGAAAGGATAAATCTGAGATCATGACCGAAAATTGTGACTTTGATGCCTCAGCAGGTGACCGGCAGAGTGAATCGACCAATTCTGAGTGCACCAAATGTGAAGCATTGCCATCAGAAACAGAGGATACCTATTCAAACTTAGGATGTAAGTTTGATAGACCCGAAATACGTGAAGAAGTTAGTCAATACCGAATAATTGGGGCTTCATTGCACGATGATATTCCAGTCTATGGTTCATTATTCTATGAGCCACCACAGTTAGATAATTACGTTCAGATAAATTCGAATCTTGGAAATGCATCTTTGATGCATTCTCAATCAGACATTAGTTCGGCAATATCAAGTACAGCTTTCTTTACTCCACCAAGTGTAAAAAGTGGAAGATTTTGTGCACAAACTCCTGAATCGATATTGAAAATTGCTGCAAAAAGTTTTCCGAACATTCCATCCATATTGCGAAAGAGAAAGTCTGAAACGCAGGGGAAGGAAACAATTCTATCTAATGGTGAGCATAATCAGATGGATAGTTCTGAGAAGAATGGGTTGCAAAACACTAGCTTATGTGCAGATCCTAACTCGGATGATGGCTTTGAGTTGAGCAGCAGCAAGTCCTTTAATGCCTCTCCTCCATATCGGTTAAGATTCAAAAGGACATCTGTTCTTAAATCTGTTGAGAAGCAGCTTAATTTTACGCTTGAAATGGAGAACTATTGCGTTGATAATGCAAAACCCGAGTCAGTGGTCAAGGATACCCATCCTGCAATAAAGTTTGTCTACAGGCGCCAAAGACGGGGGTAACTTATTACAATGTATGTCTTCTTTTGTTGCAGCATCGGTTATACTGTATCACAACCTACTGCGTGGAGTCCATATGATTAGTGATATGATTGTGGGACATATTAACTTGGTAATTTTAATGTGGAAAGATGCCACAACAAATTTGTCACATTAGCAAATTATATTAAGGGATAATTACAAAAACCACCCCTGAGGTTGGCCTAATTATTAAAAACTTCAGTTATCTTTCAACATTACAAATACCCATTAAAGTGGTATAAACAGCCCCTTGAGGTTTGTATTTACCTTACAAATACCCCCTCTTGTGGTGCAATTTGTGAAATAAAAACAAATGACAAGAGGGTATTTGTAATTTTGAAAGATAACTGGGTGCTTTTGTAATTGAGCTAAATCTCATGGGTAGTTTTTGTAAATATTAATTTGCTAGAATCATATATGAGCCCTTGTGTGATTTAGCTCAGGTGCACATGTATTTCATCTTGTCTTAGCTTTATTATTGTTATAATTGTCTGACCTCTTTTCACTGCTAAGGCCCTCGTGATGCGAGTCATATGTTGTTTTCATAGAAGTTCATATACACACACATATATATCTCTTAAATTCTGCTTCTGCAACTGCTGCTCATACTGTATTATAATCATTACAATTTACGACTGATGATATCGAGTATACTTGTCACTAGAAAACGAAGCTGATTATACATTTATGCTGCTGATTTTGCTGGTTTTTACTATTGCGCATTATATCGGAACCTTCTTTCCCTCTAATTTTTGGCCATGAACTTCGCAGTCTAATTGTTATATTTCATGGTTTGGTTTTGTTGATCAGTCATCAGTGTACAAGGCTTACATCTGGTGTGAGGTGGTCTGCTATGTTGACAAGAAACGGAGAATATAGGAACAGGCTCAACATAATTGCAGACAATAAACCTTCTTGTTAGGTATGTCTTATTTTTGGCTCATAATCACCAAAGTTGTAATTGTACAGAGTTCTTATGGAAATAGAGTAGTTTTGATGATGAAACTGTATAATTTCTCTTAGTAATTAATATGGAGTTTTCTTATACGATAAACCTCTTTCCCTGTGGTTTTTGGGTGAACTCTTTGACGAAATTTCTAATATTTAAAAGGGTTAATTACAAAAATACCCCTAAGATTTGACCTAATTACAAAAAAGCCCAGAGTTCTTTGAAAATTACAAAAATCCTTTGAGGTTTGATTTCGTCTTACATTTTTAGGTTGATTTTCAAAAATATTTCAAAAAATAACATTTATAAAAAGATTACAATTACCCTCTTGAATTTAAGACAAAATGAAACCTGGATTTTTTTTTTTTTTTTTTGTAATTTTGAAATTAAAACGAAACCTGGAGGGGACTTTTGTATTTTTTGTAATTAACCCAAACCCCAGGGATGTTTTTGTAATTATCCCTATTTAAAATGTATATTTTCAATAATTAAAATAGGATAATGGTCGAATGATTAAGACTCTTTAAGGATGGAAGGATTTCTTTGATCCCTTCCCCACCCATGATTTGTACTGAAAATTGTATGGTTTTACTTTGACGCCTCTCTTTTTACTACATATAACAAAGTAATAATAAAATTAAAGGGTAAATTTCAGAGTGACTAGAGTTATCAAAAAGGTGTAGCACTCATTTCATTTGTTCACTATTGAAAGTCCATTGTTGTTGAATGTTCAGGCCTTACTCACAATAATTGAAACAAAAATATCTAAAGGTCAAACCATAATTTGATTTTTTTTTTTGATTTGTGACCTAAATAAAGCACAATTATTTCGGGGAGATCATGTGATCGTTCTCTTTTGTCTACAATGTTCATTTATAATTATAATTCAGCCACATTTTAAGCATGAAATGTTTCGAGCATTTATATATAATTTTCTTGAGCATTGAACGAGAAAAGGACCAATTTTATTTATCCATAAGCAACAGAAATATGCTATACACTGTTTTTCCAAATAACAAAGTGGAAGGGAATTGATTGTAGCTCTGTTGGTTTGAACATTTGTAAATCAGACTATTGACCTGAGATCAAATCCCACCCGTCCCACCCCTATCAGGACTTTGTAATTGTACTAAAAAAAAAAACAAAGTGGAAAATATAATGCATTGAAAGGGAAATATAATGTATAGAAAGGGAAATTGAAACTAGACAATTTGAAAAAGGAATTTGTAAAAAAATATAAAAATGACAAATATAATTAATAGAAAGGGGAAAAAAACCTTGACATTAGTGAAACATAAGGAACTTACTTTTTTTAAAAAAAAATCTCTAACTAATGCCATGTTTATGTATCAAAGTTAAGTTTTTCATAAATTTCAAGACGTGTTCCTATTATACAGTGAACTTTACAATTCACATAACTATTAAGAAAATCTCATATAATTTTAATACATACATGATGATGATGTATGACGGACTTTATGACTCATAGTATGTATTATATTATATATTTATATATAAAAGTTATTTATCTCCTAAATATTTTCAATCTCACCATCCCTCTCTCAAATTTTTTCATTTTCACCCCATGCTACATTTTCTTCGTCCGTCCCTATTCATAATCATATGAAATTTCACAGAAATATAGTGCATGTACGTAATTATTCCAAAATTAACCTTTTAAAAATATAATCTAAAATTAAGTTTTAAATTTCTAACTGCTGACGGCACCCACTTTGACAGAGGTAGGCCCATTAACAGATATATTAAAAAGCCCACATATTTCAAAACAACTTAACCTATAAAAAGTTAAACAACGATACAGAGAAGTAGAAGACAATTGGAAAAGAAGTGGAGGGAGGAAACGAGCAAAGGAAGAACAGGAAAAAGGAGGAAAAATACACGAGCTGCGGGCCACCGACGGAACCTGTGGAATCTCCGCCGCCGCTGATAAGAGCTTGATCGCCGGTATGTGAAGATTTATTTGTTGACCAACTCTCAAGTAGGATTTCTTCACAAAGATGCACCTTTGTCGCTTTTTTTCTGATTAGCCGGCAAAGGTGCGACCGGCGCCTTCGTGCTCCGGGCGCTCTCCGTTGATACTATATGATTTATGATTTCAAGTGAATAAAGTATGGTTGATTTGCTTCTGATATTATGATTATTGATTACTGATAAGTTCATGATTGTTGCAACTTTGCCCTAAAAACTTAATTGAGCCTTTTGAAGCTTGGGTGTTCTGTAAAGAATACCGGATTTTATCGGTGAAATTTCCGAGAGCTTAATTTTGAGTAGTTCTGGCATTTAAGTGGAGATGCATCTCCTTTTTACTTCCGGTGTGTGTGCTTTTGTATTTCCGTTATTTGACAGTATAAATGATCAATGTTTTTGTATTAAGATGACATTAAATTATTTAATTTACAAGAGCTATGGCATAATTCTGTTTTAGGGATACTTTTCCTTAAGTCTTGTTTCCTGCACCTCTGTATTAACACAGTAATCATATTCAAGTAGAGTGATGTCTAAACTAATGAATTAATGGATATGATGGGCTCCTTAGTTTGAATAAAATAAATGACGCCAAAAACAAATTTTAACTGTTCATCCGTGTTCATAGCATCTGTTATTTAGATGATTAAATTGTATGTGCTCCTGTTGGCTGGAGGTTTCCTCAATCCATTGTTCTTCATCCCTTTTTTTTTTTGTTAATCATTTACAAGATCTTGTTCTGATTTTTTTGACAATGGTTATTGGCTAAAAATCTTTGGTAATCATTGGTCAAATTAATCTTGTCTTTATTTTTCTCTTTGATTTGTATCAGTTTTGAGCCTCCCATCAACTGATTTTCGAAATGGATCTGCCGATAAAAGATGCTTTGGTTAACAAGCCTAGAAAAAAGAAACCTTCCTCACAACACGCTGAAATATTTCAATCACCTGGGGGGGACATTATTAAAACCTCCAACGAGACACGAACCTTTTCCAATCGAAAGGGGCAGAAGGCCTCCAAAAAAGGGGTTGTAAATGAAGTTTCACCAGTGTTCCAACCAGAGAGATTAGATTCAATGCCAGATTCTTCGACGTCTGGAAACGAATACAGAGCTCTTAGGCGGAAGTATTTGCTCTTGGAGGAGGAAAGCTTCGGATTAGGAAGCGAATTAGAGGCGGTCGAAGATGATATTAAGACCCTTGAAAAGGAGAAACTGTCTTTATTGGATGAGCTTGTTGTGTTAGAAGGTCTTGTTGATCCTTCAGATCTTCAAGCCTCAAGGCCATAGATTGCAATAAATTGTAGGGATAATTACAAAATACCCTGAGGTTCGGGCTAAGTACAAGAAAACCCATTAATTTTCGGAAATTACAAAAAAACCCTTTAGGTTTGATCCGTCTTACATTTTACCCTTTCATATGTAAAAAAACATTTCAAATGTTCCACTTACGTTTATGAAAATATTACAGTTACCCCTTTAAATTTAATACACAATCATACCTCAAGGGTTTTTTTGTTTAATTTTCAAAAATCTCTTGGTTTTTTTGTAATTATCCCAAACCTTAGGGGATTTTTGTAATTATCCCTAAATTGTATTGTAATCTGACTATGTTTTGACATTTTTAGTCCTCCTGTGTCTGTCTGTAAGTAAAGGAGTTGTTGTGTCCTTTCTTGTTTTACTATCTGAAGAAATATTAAAATGTAATTTGGTTATGCTGCTCTTTCATCTTTGTACCAAATTTAATTCCCTACTCCATGTATATATGTTGATCATAATGTGATGGGTTAATTACAAAAACTAGCCCTGAGGTTTAGCCTAATTGTTATCTATTAAATTTATAAATAGCCCCTTGATATTTGTTTGTCTTACAAATTGCACCCTCAATGCATCCTTAAGAGGGGGATATTTGTTGGGTAAATGCAATCCTCAAGGGGTACTTGGCATGTGATTGTTATAATGAAATATTTATGATGAAATGTATGAATGATTAAAATAGACAATTAACCGGTAGTCATGTTCATTAACCTGTTGTATAACAGTACCAAATGTCTGAATTTTTGAAGTTACAAGACAAATTTTAAAAAACCCTAAAAGTGGGAACACATTTTTTTGAAGTTGCAGGACAAATTCTGGAAAACCCTAAAAGTGGGAACCAAATGTCTGACAAAAGTTTATTTTGCCCTAATAAGGTACCATTTTAAAGGCTGAATTTGCCATTATTTGATTTCTTCGTGGGTCGTGGCCCACTATACTCTCATCCTCCCGGAAGAAATGAAGAAAGCTAAGACGTAACATAAAAATATTATATTGAGATTGTAAAGACTTTACTATAAATAAAATCTCTACATGTCCGTACATAAACACATTAATAAAGTCCATGTCTATCTATACACGAATGAAGAGTATTAATGTGATGCACGTACATACTAATAAATGCATGAACATGTTGATATACACGTTTAAAAGTCATGTATACATAATTAAACAACGATTGTGTACACTTCCGGTGTATACTTGCATATGCGTCTTACATGATAATATAAATAAAGACAACTTTTCCATTAATTCATAAGCAAAACATTAAAGATAGCATATCGATCCATATATAACTTAAACTTTAAATATACAATATTCGTACATAACTTAAACATTAAGCGAGTTCAGTACATACACATAAAAACAAAAGAAATATCCGTACACACTATATAAATAATGATAATGTATAACCGTACATAATACAAACAAAGATAACATCCCATACAATCAAACATGACCGTATATATGCATATAGCCTCACATTGTACGATTCATATAAGTACGACCATATTTAGTAAAATACGACATTCTTTGCCTAAAAACATTCATTAAACAAAGCCAAGTAAAAAATTGGTTGTCTTTGTTTCGTATGAACAAATTCCATTGTCTGATTCACTTAATTTCTAAAACACTTCTTCAACTTGCAATCCAAAAATCGTCCTTTTTTATTGGGAATTTTTTTTTCTACCCAATATGGATAATGGAACTACTTTTCTACCCAATTTTATAAAAACTATCTTTTCTACCCATAATGACTTAACTACCCTTACTAATGGACGGGTACGATCGTGCCCTAAAGTGCGGCCCGATCGTACCCTTATTTGTAATTTTTTTTTCCGATTCATGTTTCCAAAGTTTTTGTGGATTTTTAATTGTGGCTTGTCTTGTGCTATTGTTGGATTTTTTGGTTGATTATTGTTGTGGGTATTTAGATTGGCCATGTATGTTGTGCGTATTTCTTGTCGAATTTCGATTTTTAAGTAAGTTCCGCAATTATAGGGTGTATTAGGTGAATTTTTCCCACCTGTGATCTACATGGTACTATCGTGCTCGCTAGAAATTCATAAGTGCACGATAGTACACCTTTGAAAGAGGTACGATAGGGCTGCATATAAATAGACGGCCCGATAGTACCATTATCGGGCACTATCGGCCGTCCATTTATGTGCGACCTATAATACCTCATTCAAAGGGGACGACCCGATAGTCTTTGCACATAAATAAGCGGCCCGATAGTGCCGATAGTGGTACTATCGGGCCGCCCATTTATGTGCAAAGACTATAGTACCTCATTCAAAGGGACGACCGAGATAGTGCCCGAGATAGTGGTACTATCGGGCCGTCCATGTATGTCTGACCCTATCGCACCTCATTCAAAGGAGTACTATCGCACCATCCCTATGTATTTTGAAGGCCCGATAGTGCCACGTTAAACTTTCTAGGTCTGAATTTTTTTCTAGTTACGAAAATCAAGCTAATTTTCTATCTTTATACGTGAATATTTGCAGAAAGTAATACATATTACCTTGGTTCAAAATGTATCTTGAATCATTTTTTGTAGATTCAAAAATCGAAAAAAAAGAGTTTTGCTCAATTATAATTTGTAGAAAGAAGAAAAAGTTGAAGAAGGAAGGAAGAAAAAATGAAAAATATATAATTTAGTACTTGCCCTTTTTTTTTAAACAAGAAAGAGAGAAAATTGAGGGCATAAATGACTTTTTATTGTAAAAGTGCGCAAAAAAGTTGTTTTTATCAAATTTGGTCAAAAAAGTATTTTCTTAAACAAAAATGGGTAAAAATATACAATTTCTCTTTTTTATTCCTATGTAACTTAATAAACAAAATCTATTATGCAAACTCCAAAATTTTATGAGGCATATCACATTTTGTTTTATTCCAAATTCTTTGTATATTATATATGTATGTGTACATAATATGATTACTTATATGTATGTGTACATAATATGCAAAATCACTTTATCTCTATCAAAGATAATCAGGAGTTAGAAGTTTAGTCAAAAGAACTTTATTGCCCTTGTAATATAAACATAAATTCAAAAAATAAAAATAAGATTAAGAAAAAAATTAAAAACTTTTGAGTCTTCATATAAGCGGGAAAATTAAGAGGGAAATTTTATTATTGTAATCTGTATTTAATTTTATAGATTAAATATGAAAGGAAATGACAAAATCTGAATCTGAAACACAGATTTACACTAACTTACCTCACAAATACAAAAGTGGTCAACATTTAAAGAGGCATTAAATACAATTTGCTTTGTTGCAAATCATTTTGACAATTATACATGGTAATTGGTAAGCCAGTATGATGACAATTCAAATCCCCCACATTTTTTTCTTAAAAAGCAAAATTTACAAAATCCATGCTCCTTTAGAAAATAATTTAATCACATTAAATGCATGTAAATCTGAAATTTAAAAATCTCCTTGCCCTGTTTCCCATTTACATCTATTTAAGTAGCCTCTTCTCAAACCATGAACACACCAAAGCCTTCATATAATTCATTCTGCATTTCTGAGTTATTACTTGTCTGGCTATATACATACACATATACATATCTAAGATGGCCTCCAACTCACAGAACAACACAAGAGATTCTGGAAATTTCGAGCCGATGAACCAGCAAAATGTTGGTTCAGGCGAACAGGGAAACTCCCAAAATCGACAAGGCGCTCCAGTCATTCAGGTAGCCTTCATGTGCTTGTAGTTTTATCTTTTCAGCATACAAAATCAAAACTGAATAAAAACTCTGGGATAATTACAGAAAACCCCCTGAGGTTCGGGCAAATTACAAAAAACACCAAATATTTTTGAGAATTGCAAAAAAAAAAAAATTTTGAGGTTTGGTTCATGTCTTACATTTTTTTCACTTCATCAAGAAAAAAATATTTAAAAAATCCTCCAATATTTATAGAAATATTACAGTTACCCACTTAAATTTAAAACATATTTTCAAAATTTGGGATAATTACAGGAAACCCTTGAGGTTCGGGCTAATTACAAAAAACACCAAATAGTTTTGAGAATTACAAAAAAAACCTTGAGGTTTGATTCATATCTTACATTTTTTTCCTTCATAAGAAAAAAAATATTTCAAAAATTCTCCAATATTTATAGAAATAATACAGTTACCCACTTAAATTTAAAACATATTTTCAAACTTTGGGATAATTACAGGAAACCCCCTGAGGTTCGGGCTAATTACAAAAAATACCAAATAGTTTTGAGAATTACGGAAAAAACCATTGAGGTCTGATTCCATCTTAGATTTTCTCCTTAATAAGTAAAAAAACATTTCAAAAGCCCATTACAGATTACCCACTTAAATTTAAGACATAATCAAACATGATGGAGCTTTTTGTAATATTCAAAAATCTATGGGTCTTTTTGTAATTACCCAAAAATTCTTTTTTTCTTTATAATTATCCCCAAACTTTTGAATTCTCTTTTTGTGATAATCTTGTTCCAATCCATGGCAGTGGTCTCACGAGTTTCAATGTTTTACGGTCAGCGGATATCGGCACCAAATCCCGTTTTCCGATGGATCGGATCGAGATGATGAGGTATGGCTGTGGTTTAATTTGTTATTAATTTAATTTCCAATCTTATTATAGAAAATCTATTTTCTTTTTTTTTTCTTTTCTTTAATGCATGTACTGTGATTGCTTTGGAGTTTTGGTTGTATAAGTTAACTCAAGTAACACATAAATGCATGTGCAGTCCAAAATTGGACATATATGGTAGTTTTTGGCAATTTCCAGGACAACTCCATAAATTCATATCCCATCATATATATATATATATATATATATATTTGTGTTACGTTAAATTTTGTGTTTTACATTTATGGAGAAATAGAAATAATTTGGAAGTTTCAATCATCCGAATATTTTTGAATTACAGCAGAAACCGGAACCGGGGAGGCATGTCCAAGGAAAGAGCGTCTGGATCATCTCCATCTATGGTTGGTGGGGCTACAGAGGCAAGATTAATGTTTCTCTTTTTCTCCTAATCTCACAAGAAATCATTTTCGGTCTTTAATTTTGTCCGAACCTAATGTTAGCGACAAATAATCCGTCGTTATTCTGTTGGTAATTATGTTGTCCCCACATAAGTCAAACTCGTCGTGCCAAAAACAATTTAACGACAAAAAAATTGGATGTATTATTTTCGTCGATAAGTGTTTAGCGGCGACCAACATTTTAACGACGGATTTTATCATCGTATTTTGTTTTACCGACGGATTCTGTCCGTGTAACGATGAAAATATCCATCATTAAAATGCCGTTTTTTTGTAGTGATGATTTCTCTCTAAAGTATATGTATGTTTCTTGTTACATACTACCATATCTTAACGGTGCTTTTAAAATTTGTATGTTCACATGTTTAAACTGTATCACTAACAAGATGTTTTGTCCCACAACAAGCGACAACCAATACCTAACATGGGAGAATCATCAAGCGGAAGAAAGCGAACGAAAAAGAAGGAAACGAGGAATTATTTTTCAGACTTTTCAAGTTTCCAAATTATGGTGAACAATATATCCTAGAGACCCATGCGGTATACCTTCAACATCCATGATTAAATTAGTTAATTTGTGATTTTGCATTGGTGCTCCTAGTGTTTTATCTAACAGTACTTGTTAATATATATATATATATATATATGTAGCCTAAGACCTAAGAGCGTAGTATTAGTCGAAGCCAATTAAAGGTGTATGAGATCGATGATAAATGGAAAATGGAAGTTAAGGATGTTGCATCGGGAAATCATGTCGTGCTACCATTATTAGAAGACCCCAATCCTCCTATATTTCAAAAAAATACGAAATTTCGTTGCAAGAGCGCCTTGTGGGGTGGATGGTGGAGAAAAGAATAAGAACAAATGGCAAAGAGGATAAGGTATTTTTCTTAGTTTTCATGGTAGTATTGCTTTTTATTACTTCCCATCTTGATGGTGTTTTAATAGTACTTTCCAAGTTAATATATGAGAATGCCTAGAAAATTGAGTGTTCTATCATTACAGTTTCAAATTTCCACTAATACTCTATTTTGACAGTTTTATTATCATCAAGGCAAACAATATAGATCCTTTATCGAGATGGCAGTATATATCATATACTCAAACAAATTGAAGGATCTAAAACGCACGAATGCTACTGAAACTTCACAGGAACTTGGTGTAAGTAATTCACAAAGTGTGTTCTCATGAATATAGAATCAATTTTATCCAATTATTGCTCTTTAATACCTTTTGAACTAAGAAAATTGTTGACAATCCCTATTTTTGTATGTATAGGAATCCGGAAGCCACTGAACAAATGACAATAATATCATCATATGATGGTCAACCAATGGAGAATAAAGGTAATTTTAAGTACATTTGTTCTTTTCAAATGATTTTGATTGTCTTAACATTGATATAATTTAAATGACCTACTTAACATGTAGATTATGTATGTTACTACAGGAGAATGAAATTCGGGTGGTGTTGTGGAGGAGGAGGATTGGGTGAAAGTCAAATTCCATTTTCTTGAATATAGTTGTAGGTTATTTATTTGTTCCTTTGGCATTCCTTGATAATGTAAGCTTCAATGCATTTTCCGTTCTATGAAGTGTATTTGTTGAAAGGGACGAATATTATACATGGTGAGTTAATACAATAAAATACCTTTTCATAAGCATGGCATTTCATAACGGGTATTTTTCTCAATAATAATAATAATAATAATAATAATAATAATAATAATAATAATAATAATAATAATAATAATAATAATAATAATACAATTTGGGAATTCAACTATGCTACTTGGCATACTTCAATACTCATGTAATACTTTTTAACTTTTTTGATATTATCAAGAATTTGCAACCTTTGACACGAAATTATAGCATCCGACAATGCCTTGTGTATGTGCACACATAAAAAAAAAAAAAAATTCGTGCGCTATTTTTGCACACGCTATAATATCAAAATAATGCCCCTGATATGCGCACACATCAAAATCATGTAAATTGATACCATATTACAGATAGTAACACTCATGAAGGAGGAAAAAGTAACTGTATTATTATTCTGGAGATGTACATCATTCTTATTTATAGCTGTACAATTAATAAGCTATAGAAAACTGATTACTAACCATATAACAAACTAATGAACTAACTCCGTAACTGAACAACAGAATGAAAAATAGCTAATTACAAAATTAGATTTCTGACTAAGTCCCAATATATTCATACTTCATTTTCTTTTTTCATTTCAACTTGATGAAACTAGAAAAGTTTAAGAGCATGTTGCTTTATTCCGAATTTTGACATATATATATGTATGTATGTATATCCCTAAGTAGGACACTATTTTAACGGTTGAACTTGCCATTATTTGATTTCTTTATGGTTTTGGCCCACTATACTCTCATCCTCCCGAAAGAAATGAAGAAAGATAATTAAGGCGTCACATAATAATATTACATTGAGATTGCAAAGACTTTACTATAAATAAAGTGCATAAACACATTAATAAAGTCCATGTCTATCCGTATACGAATGAAAAGTATTAACATCATGCACGTACATACTAATAAATGCATGAATACGGTGATATATACGTTTAAAGGTCATGTATATATAATTAAACAACCAGGACGACCCTGATATTCTGGGGCCCATGTCAAAAAAGAAAAAAGGTGCATTGATAGAAATATGAAACTCAGAATATTACACAAATAATTGTTTATTTTTTATCACCATAAAAATTAGTGAAACTTGAAAGAGTTCACCACCTTCAAACCTAAAAAAATAAGTATCAAATAATTATTTAAAAATCTAGATTTTCTGGCATTTTGAGAACCAAAATCATTAACACGATCAAAGTCAAGTAATTTTACCAACATCTCATTCTACCATCATAAAATTATTAACTCATTTAATCTTTTTGGAATGTAGTTGAATACAAGTATGTGTTCAATATTAACACATATGCAAACAAAGATAACATCCCATGCAATCTAACATGACCATCTCACATTGTACGATTCATATAAGTACTACCATATCTAGTAAAATACGATATTCTTTGCCCAGAAACATTCATTAAACAAAGCCAAGTAAAAAATTGGTTGTCTTTGTTTTATATGAATAAATTCCATTACCTAATTCACTTAATTTCTAAAACACTTCTTCAGCTTGCAATCCAAAAATCGTCCTTTTTTTTTTTTAATTCCTATGTAACTTAATAAACAAAATCTATTAGCAAACTCCAAAACTTTATGCGGTATATATAATATCACATTTTGCTTTATTCCAAATTCTTTGTATATTATATATGTATGTACATCATATGCAAAATTACTTATATTTCCTGGCCATAAAAGTCACTTTTATCTCTATCAAAGATAATCAGGAAAAATAAGTCTAGTCAAAAGAACTTTACTGCCCTTGTAATATTATAAACATTTCGTCAAAAAAAATAAAATTATAAACATAATTCAAAAAATACAAATAAGATTAAGAAAAAAATTTAAAAACTTTTGAGTCTCCATATAAGAGACTAAGCGGGAAATCCTATTGTGGTAATCTGTATTCAATTTTGCAGATTTAATATGAAGGAAATGACAAAATTTGAATCTGAAACACAGATTTACATTTAACTTTTTTTTTTACAGCACAGATTTACATTAAATACATTTTGCCTTGATGCAAATCATTTTGACAATTATACATGGTAATTGGTAGAGCAAGTCTCTTGTGAGACGGTCTCACGGATCTAAATCCGTGAGACGGACCTCCTAAGGGCTCCGTCTTGAGAACATGAACCATGAAAATAAATTTAAAAATAATAATGAACCATGAAAAAACAAAAATAAACCCTAAAAACATGAACCATGAATAATAAACCCGAAAAACAAAAATAAACCCAAAAATAAAAAATAAACCATAAAAAAAACTAAAAATCCTAAAAACCCAAATCAATTAAAATAAACCCAAGAAACAAAATAAACCCTAAAAACAAATATAAACCCTAAGAAAAATAAAATCTGAAAAAAAAACTTTTAAAACTTTGTGTAAACAAAGTCTCACGCAAGTTTTTGCCTAATTGGTAAGCCTAAAGATTATGACATTCAAATCTCCCACATTTTTTTTTCTTAAAAAGCAAAATTTACAAAATCTTAATACATCTGGCTTTATGCACAAAATCCATGCCCCTTTAGAAAATAATTTAATCACAATACTGTAATAAATTCATGAAAATCCAGAATTTGAAAATCTAATTTCTTTGTTTCCCATTTACATCTATTTAAGTAGCCCTCTTCCCAAACCATGAACACCAAGGCCTTGTATGGTTATGTTTCCATGGACTATTTTTAGTTTCTAGTGTTGGAAAATGAATTTTCATAATTTATTGGTTTTCGTGTGAAAATTGGAATTATGTTTGGATAAGTGAATGAGAATGAGTTTTATGTAGGTTTGGAAATGAGATTATATTTGGTTAAATAGTTTTGAAATAGTATTTTATGAATATAATAATTTGAAAAGTTGATAGTGGTTGAATATTTTAATTGAATATATAATATTATATTTGTAAGATTGTAGGCTAGTGGTCCCATTAGATATATATAGTAGTATTTCAATTAGATAAAGTTGGTAATGGAGGGTCCCACATATATAATTGGATTAAAAATAAGAATAGTGATTGATAAGTGATGTAGGGTTGTATAGGATTGAGAATTGAAATTGTATGTTTGAGATGATGTTTTATGTGAAAAGTAGAAAGTGGAAATGATGATTTACATTGGAAATTTTAGAAACAAACATGATTCCATTTCATGAATAGTTGGAAATTGGAAATGGGGTCTTGGAAACATAAACAAACAAGGCCCAAGCCTTCATATATTTTTCTCTGCATTTCTGAGTTATTAGCTTGTCTGTCCATACATATATATAAAATATGGCCTCCAATTCACAGAGCAACAAAAGTGATTCTGGAAATTTCGAGCAAAATATTGGTTCAGGCGAACAGGGAAACTCACAAAATCAAGATAGGGCTCCCGACATTCAGGTAGCTTTCAAGTGCTTGTATTTTTGGCTTTTCAGTATACACAATCCAAACTTAAAAAAAACTTTGGGATAATTAACAGAAAACCCCTGAGGTTCGAGCTAATTATACAAAAGCACCAGATAATTTTGAGAATTACAAAAAAAAAAACCTTGAGGTTTGATTCATGTTTAAATTTTTTTCCCTTAATAAGAAAAATAAATTTAAAAATCCTCCAATATTTATAGAAATAATACAGTTACCCACTTAAATTTAAAACATATTTTCAAACTTTGGGATAATTACAGAAAACCCCTGAGGTTCAGGCTAAATACAAAAAACACCAAATAGTTTTGAGAATTACGGAAAAAATATTTGAGGTCTGATTTCGTCTTACATTTTCCCCCTTAATAAGAAAAAAATATTTCAAAAATCCATTACAATTACCCACTTAAATTTAAGACATAACCACACACGATGGGGCTTTTTGTAAATTCAAACATCTCTGGGTTTTTTTTCTAATTAGCCCAAACTATTTTTTTTTGTAATTATCCCAAAAACTTTTGAATTCTCTTTTTGTAATGATCTTGTTCCAATCCATGGCAGTGGTCTGTAGAGTTTCAATGTTTTACCGTCAACGGTATACTGGCACCAGTTCCACTGTCTTGAGTGCCTATGGAAATCGGATCAGATGATGAGGTATGGCTGTGATTAATTTGTTGTTAATTAAATTTCCAATTTTACTAGAAAATCTATTTTCTTGTTTTTCTTTTCTTTAATTAACTTCTTTTGAGTTTTGGTTGTATTTGTACTTAATGGAGAGTTTTACTAATTGAACAGTAAAAGAAATAAAATAGAAAAAGAATAACGAATTAAGAAATAAATAATTAACTCAAGTTACAGATAAATGTTTGTGCAGTGTAAACTTGGACATGGTAATTTTGGCAATTTCCAGGACAACTCTATAAATTCGTATCCAATCATACATATTTGTATTACCTTAAATTCTTTGTTTGACATTTATGGAGAAACAGAAAAAAAAATTCAAAGTTTCAATAATCCTAATATTTTTGAGTTGTAGCAGAAACCAGAATCTAGGGAGGCATGTCCAAGTGAAAGAGCACCTGGATCTCCATCTATGGTTGGTGGGGCTACAAAGGCAAGATTAATGTTTCTTTTTCTCCTAATCTCACAAAAAAGTCATTTTTGGTTTTTAGTTGTGATCAGGATTTTTTTCTTTTTTTATATATTTTTATTTATTTAAGAAAACGTTAGCGACGGATAATCCATCGTTATTCCGTTGGTAATTACGTTGTCGTCACATAAGTTAGACTCGTCGTGCCAAAAACAATTTAACAACATAAAGTTTGGACGAATTATTTCGTCGATAAGTGTTAGCGACCAACATTTTAACGACGGATTTTTCCATCGGTATTTTGTTTTACCGACAGATTCTGTCCGTGTAATGATGAAAATATCCATCATTAAAATGTTGATTTTTGTAATGATGATTTCTCTCTAAAGTATATATATATATATATATATATGTGTGTGTGTGTGTTTCTTGTTACATGCTACCACGTCTTAATTGTGTTTTTAAAATCTTTTAAACTGTATCATTAGTAACAAGATGTTTTGTTCCACAACAGCATCAACCAATACCTAGCATGGGAGAATCATCGAAGCAGAAGAAAACGTACAAAAGAAGGAAACGAGGAATTGTTTTTGGACTTTTTAAGTTTCCAAATTACAGTGAACAATATATCGTAGAGACCCATGAGGTATACCTTCAATATCCATGATTAAATTAATTAATTTGTGATTTTGCATTGGTGCTCTAGTGTTTTATCTAACAATTATTAATATATGTATATATATATATATATATATATGTAGCCCAAGGCAGTAGTATTAGTCGATGTCGATTAAATGTATATGAGACTCTTGACAAATGGAAAGTGCAAGTGAATAATGATCTTGCACCGGAGATCATGTCGTGCTACCGTTATTAGAAGACCCCAATTCTCCTATATTTCAAAAAAAAGTACGAAATTTCATTGCAAGAGCGCCTTGTGGGGTAGACACTGGAGAAAAGAAAAAGATCAAATGGCAAGGAGGATAAGGTACTTTTTCTTAATTTTCATGGTAGTATTATGCTTCTTATTACTTCCTATCTTGTCGGTGTGCAATAGTACTTGCCAAGTTAATATATGAGAATGCCTAAAAATGAATGTTCTATCATTAAAAATTTCAAATTTCAACTAATTAATACTCTATTTTGACAGTTCTATTATCATCAAGGCAAACAATACAGATCCTTTACCAAGACAGCAATATATATCCTATACTCAAACAAATGAAGGATCTAAAACGCACAAATACTACTGGAACTTCACAGGAAGAGGCCAAACAAATGTGGATAAAGGTAATTTAAGTACATTTGTTCTTTCCAAATGATTTTGATTGTCTTAATATTGATATAATTGAAATGACATATTTAACATGTAGACTATATGTGTTACTACAGGAGAATGAGATTCGGTTGGTGTTGTGGAAGAGGATGGTTGGGTGCAAGCCAAATTCCAGAGTGAAACTTTTTGTGCACCAAAACATACCATTTGTTGAATGTAGTTGTAGGTTATTTATTTGTTCCTCTAGCATTTTCGATAATGTAAGTTTGAATGCATTAATTTTCATTCTACAAAGTAAATTTCTTGAAAGGGACAAATTTTATACATGGTGAATTAATACAATAAAGTACCATTTTCATAAGCATGGCATTTCACAACAGGGATTTTTCTCAATAATAATAATAATAATAATAATAATAATAATAATAATAATAATAAAATTTGGGAATTCAACTATGCTACTTGGCATGCATACTTGATACCCATGTAATACTTTTAACTATTTTGATATTATCGAGAATTTGCAACCTTTGTCACTAAATTATAGCATCCGCTAATGTCTTGTGTATGTGCAAACATAAAAAAATTTAGGTGCGCTATTTTTGCACACGCTAAAACGTCAAAATAATGCCCCGATATGCACACATCAAAATCATGTAAAAATTCATACTTCATTTTCTTTTTCATTTCAATTTGATGAAACTAGAAAATTTTAAGAGCATGTTGCTTTATACCAAATTTTGTATGTATATATATATATATATTGATATACCATATGTAAATTACTATTTGTTGGTCAAGAAAGCCACTCACAAATCTCTATCGAGAAAATAATAAGAGAAAAGTCGAAGCTGGTTAAGGAAGGCAATGAAGAAGAACGGATTCATGAGAGCAAAGAAACACATGTTTGCATAAAACTGAAAATTTATAAAATTCTTTGCGTGCGAGTACGATTGAGGTCGTGAACTATTTCACATGACCGTATACATGCATGTAACCTCACATTGTAAAATTCATATAAGTACGGCCATATTTAGAAAAATACGTCATTCTTTGCCCATAAACATTCATTAAACAAAACCAAGTAAAAAACTGGTTGTCTTTGTTTTCTATGAACAAATTCCACTGCCTAATTCACTTAATTTCTAAAATACTTCTTCAACTTGCAATCTAAATCGTCCTTCTTTTTTAATGCCTATGTACTTAATAAACAAATTCTATTGTGCAAACTCCCAAATTTTATGAGGTATATCACATTTTGCTTTATTCCATGCATATTCTTTGTATATTATATATATGTATGTACATAATTTGCAAAATTACTAATATTTCCTGGTCATGAAAGTCACTTTATCTCTATCAAAGATGGCCTCCAATTCACAGAGCAACAGAAGTGCTTGTATTTTTGGCTCAGTGACAGGAAACTCACAAAATCAAGATAGGGCTCCCGACATTCAGGTAGCTTTCAAGTGCTTGTATTTTTGGCTTTTCAAGTATACACAATCCAAACTTAAAAAAACTTTGGGATAATTAACAGAAAACCCCTGAGGTTCGAGCTAATTACAAAAAAACACCGGATAATTTTGAGAATTACAAAAAAACCTTGAGGTTTGATTCATGTCTAACATTTTTTCCCTTAATAAGAAAAATAAATTTAAAAAATCCTCCAATATTTATAGAAATATTACAGATTTACCCACTTAAATTTAAAACATATTTTCAAACTTTGGGATAATTACAGAAAACCCCCGAGGTTCATGCTAAATACAAAAAAACACATAATAGTTTTGAGAATTACGGAAAAAATGTTTGAGGTCCGATTTCGTCTTACATTTCCCCCTTAATAAGGAAAAAATATTTCAAAAATCCATTACTGATTTGTCCACTTAAATTTAAGACATAACCACACACGATGGGGCTTTTTGTAATATTCAAACATCTCTGGATTTTTTTCCTAATTAGCCCAATTTGTTTTTGTAATTATCCCAAAAACTTTTGAATTGTCTTTTTGTGATAATCTTGTTCCAATCGTAGTGATGGTTTGAAGAGTTTCAATGTTTTACGGTCAATGGTATACTGGCACCAATCCCGTTGTCTGCCATGCCAATGGACACTGGATCGGATGATGAGGTATGGTTGTAGTTTAATTTGTTGTTAATTTAATTTCCAATTTTACTAGAAAATCTATTTTCTTGTTTTTTTTTCTTCTTTTCTTTAATGCATGTACTCTGATTGCTTTGGAGTTTTGGTTGTATATGTACTTGATGTCTAAGTCTCAACTCTCAATGCTAATGGAACAATAAAGAAATAAAAAAAAAAAGTCCCATCATATATATTTGTATTACGTTAAATTTTGTGTTTGACACATATATATATATATGGAGAAACAGAAATAATTTTGAAGTTTCAATAATCCGAATATTTTTGAATTACAAGAAACCGGAACCCGGGAGGCATGTCCAAGTGAAAGAGCGCCTAGGCCTGGATCCCCATCTATGGTTGGTGGGGCTACAGAGGCAAGATTAATGTTTATCTTTTTCTCCTAATCTCACAATTAGAAATCATTTTCGGTCTTTAATTTTGTCCGTCCCCTAATGTTAGCGACAGATAATCCGTCGTTATTCCATTGGTTATTATATATGTTGTCACCACATAAGTCAAACTCGTCGTGCCAAAAACAATTTAACGACAAAAAATGGACGTATTATTTTCGTCGATAAGTGTTTAGCGGACGACCAACATTTTAACGACGGATTTTACCATCGGTATTTTGTTTTTACCGATGGATTACGTCCGTGTAACGATGAAAATATCCTTCATTAAAATGCTGTTTTTTTTTTTTGCAGTGATGATTTCTCTCTAAAGTATATGTATGTTTCTTGTTACATACTACCATATCTTTCTGATGCTTTTAAAATTTGTATATTCACATGTTTAAACTGTATCACTAACAAGATATTTTGTCCGACAACAACAACAACTAATGCCTAACATGGGAGAATCATCGAAAGCGTAGGAAAAGCGAACAAAAAAGGAAACGAGGAATTATTTTTCAAACTTTTCAAGTTTCCAAATTTTGGTGAACAATATATCCTAGAGACCCATGAGGTATACCTTCAACATCCATGATTAATTTAATTAATTTGTGATTTTCATTGGTCTCTAGCTAGTGTTTTATCTAACACTTGTTAATATTTATATATATATATATATATATATGTAGCCTAATATTGGTGGTATTAGTCGATGCCAATTAAAGGTGTATGAGACTGATTATAAATGGAAAGTGGGAGTTGAGGATGTTGCATCGGAGATCATATCGTACTACCATTATTAGAAGACCCCAATCCTCCAATATTTCAAAACAAATATGAAATTTCGTTACAAGAGCGCCTTGTGGGGTGGACAATGGAGAAAAGAATAAGAGCAAATGGCAAGGAGGATAAGGTATTTTTCTTAATTTCCATGGTAGTATTATGCTTTTATTACTTCCCATCTTGATGGTGTTTAATAGTAATTTCAAGTTAATATATGAGAATGCCTAGAAAATTGAGTGTCCTATCATTAAAATTTCAAATTTCCACCGATACCCTATTTTGACGGTTCTATTATCATCAAGGCAAACAATACGAGATCCTTTCCGAGATGGCAATATGTATCATATACTCAAACAAACTGAAGGATCTAAAACGCACGAATGCAACTAGAACTTCACAGGAACTCAGTGTAAGTAATTCACAAAGTGTGTTCTCATGAATCTAGAATCTATTTTATCCAATTTTGCTCTTTATTAACTTCAGTACTAAGAAAATTGTTGGCAATTCCTTTTTTGTATGTATAGGAATGCGAAACCATTGAACAAATGATAATAATATCATCGTCGATGGTCAACCAATGGAGAATAAAGGTAATTTTAAGTACATTTGTTCTTTTCAAATGATTTGATTGTCTTAACATTGATATAACTTAAATGACCTACTTAACATGTAGATTATGTATGTTACTACAAGAGAAATAAATCCGGGTGGTGTTGTGGAGGAAGATGAGGGTTAGGTGCAAGCTAAATTCGAGTGAACCTTTTTGCGCCAAAACATACCATTTGTTGAATATAGTTGTAGGTTATTTATTTGTTTCTTTGGCATTCCTTGAGTAGGCTTCAATGCATTTTCTGTTCTACGAAGTGTATTTGTTGAAATGGATGAATATTATAAATGGTTAATTAATACAATAAAATGCCTTTTCATAAGCATGGCATTTCATAAAGGGTATTTTTCTTAATAATAATAATAATAATAATAATAATAATAATAATAATAATAATACAATTTGGTAATTCAACTATGCTACTTGGAAGACTTTAGTACTCAAGTAACACTTTTAACTATTTTGATATTATCGAGAATTTTCAACCTTTGACACTAAATTATATCATCCGTCAATGCCTTGTATATGCACACACATAAAATAAAAATAAAAATTAGGTACGCTATTTTTGCACACGCTAAAATTTCCAAATAATGCCCCTTATATGCACACATCAAAATCATGTAAATATTCATACTTCATTTTCTTTTTTCATTTCAACTTCATGAAACTAGAAATTTTTAAGAGCATGTTGCTTTATTAAATTTTGTATATATGTATGTATATACCACGTGTAATATTTATTTTTGGTCATGAAAGCCACTCACAAATCTCTATCATAAAATAATAAAATAAAAGTCAAAGCTGGTTAAGGAAGACAATGAAGAAAAATGGATTCATGAGAGTAAAGAAACACAAGTTTGCATAAAATTGAAAATTTATAAAATTCTTAAAATTGGACGATTTTTGAAATAGTTTTTTCTTATGAAGACATGAATCAAACGACAAAGGTTTTTTTTTTGTAATTCTCAAAAACATCGGTGTCTTTTGTAATTAGCTTTGAAACGCAGGGGTTTTCTATAATTATCTTAAAGTTTTATTAAGTTTTGATTTTAAATGCTTTGAAAAGCTAATAAATATACAAGCACATGAAGTCTACCTGAATGTCGGGAGCCCCATCTCAATTTTGTGAGTTTTCCTGTTCATCTGAACCAACATTTTGCTGGTTAATACGATAAAATACCATTTTCATAAGCATGAGATTTCATAACGGAATTTTTTCTCAAGAACAACAACAACAACAACAACAACAACAACAACAACAACAACAACAACAATAATAATAATAATACAATTTGGGAATTCAACTATGATACTTGTGTATAATTTAGTCATGCAATACTTTTTAACTATATTTATATTATCGAGAATTTGCAATCTTTGATACTAAATTATAGCATCAACCAATGTCTTGTATATGTGCACACATCGAGAAAAATATTTTAGGTGCACTACTTTTGCACGCACTAAAATATCAAAACAATGCGTCTTTTATGCACACGTTAAAATCATGTGCTATAAAAGAATATTGAAATTTTCTTTCCCTTTTTCATTTCAACATGTTCAAACTAGAAAATTTTAAGAACATGTTGCTTTATTCCAAATTTTGTATATATATATATATATTTATGTAAATATCATATGTAAATTACTTATTTTGGTCATTAAATCCACTCACAAATCTCTATCGAGAAAATAATAAGGAAAAGGATAAAGTGGTTAGGAAGGCATTGAAGAAAATAATTTAATCACAATACTTGTAATAATTTGTTCCCTTGTGTGTGTATATTAAATGCATGAAAATCCAAAATTTAAAAAATCTCATTTCCCCTGTTTCCCATTTACATCTATTTAAGTAGCCCCCTTCCCAAACCATGAACACTAAGCCTTCATATATTTTTCTCCACAAAACGAGTTATTAGAATATTGTCCGCCTATAGACATACATATTATTCATACATAAGATGACCTCCAATTCTGAGAACAACAAAAGTGATTCGAAAGTTTCGAGCCGATGAACCAAAGAAAATGTTGGTTGGTGAACAGAGAAAACCGACAAAATCGACAAGGGGCTCAGGACATTCGGTATGTATCATAAAATTTATTATAAGAAAATACACGATATATGCACACATTAATTATTTTGACGATATGTAAAAATAATTTGTACGTGAACATTGAATATTTATATTTATCATTGGTCTAAAACAAAAATGAAAATTTTGAGCCTCCAGTATTCACATGCATGCAAGGTAAAGTTTAAAGATTTTATAAGTTCTCATAGTAATTTCATGTGGCTTATTTTATCAACCCAAAGTATTATATTTTGGCGTATTTCTTTAATTTATATTACTTTATTTATATTGTTATATTTGTACTTAGAGAATTTATATTACTTCATATAAAAAAATCATTGAACACGAGTATGATTGAGGTTATGAACTAGCTATTTCCCATCCAATAAATTTTCTACAAATTTGCATATATCATTTCTACAATTATACATTGTAAGGCTGATTTGACAATTCAATTTCTTTACATCTTTTTCTTAAAATTCAATATACAAACATCTTATTGCATTTGGTTGATGAACAAAATCCACGCCTCTTAAGAAAATAATTTAATCTCAATACCTATAATATTTTGTTCCTTTGTGCATTCTTATTTTTTTAAACAAATGGAAATATATAAAAAGAAAGAAAAAGGTCCGGATCACAAGCCGATCAGATAGAAAAGGGAGAACATTGCTAAACTTTAGGGAAAAAGAAGAAACAACAAAAATAACTTAAAACTACAATGTAAATCAAGGCGTCTGTTAATTTCTAGAGGATTTTCGAATGATGTTGTTATTTGTTTTTCTAGCACATGATCGAGTATCGTCTTGAGGGTCTTCCAACTTTCAAGTAGCCGCTTGTTAAATAACTATATTTGAGTGCATGTGAACAAATAATTAATTAATTTGTCACATGTCACTTCAAGCACTAATTTGTTGGTTAATTTTAGTGAAAAATAAAATAATAAAATTAAAAACAAATTCCATGAAAAAAAGGAATAAAAAATTAGTGGATCATATGTAAGTGTTGGATGAAAAATGCATAGGAAGATGCATATTGTCATAATCATTCACGTTGGGACCTCATATTTGGAGAGACTCTTTGGTTGCGAGTTGTATGGTAGTGGAAATGAGAATTTTATGATCACAAATTGGTTAGAAATTATCGAACTCATGAAGCAATTTACGCCTTCCTTGATTTGTTTTATGACGGGGAATTATTGCCATGCAAAGATCTCAAAGATCCTGGGAGGCACCAAACCATTTTCAGCCTCGATGTGCCATGGGAGTAAAATTTGGCGTAACATATTGATTTTAATTTTAAATATCCTTTTATAATGTCTTAAGAACTAATGTGTCTTAGACGTTCTTTTTACTTGAACACAAAATATATATATTTTTGATATATTAGTCATCTAATATATTTTTTTATATATTATCAAGAATTTGCAACCTTTGATACTAGAAAATAGATCAACGTCAATGTCTTGTATATATGCACATATGGGAAAAAAACGTATTAGCGCTAATGTTGAACACACTAGAATGCCAAAACTACGCGCCTTATATGCACACATCAATATTAAGTACCATAAAAGAATGCTACTAATAATATTTCAATTTTTTGTTTTTCATTTCAACATATTGGAAAATTTTACACGTCATTTCAACATATTTTCATTTCTTGTACTCACGATACTATTTTTTTATTTTTTTGTTTCTAATTGTATATGTATTTACTTGATTGCTACGCTGAATGCCAATTGAATAGAAAAATGATTTAAAAGGAAAAAAAAAAGACAGGAAAGAAAGATGTTTTGTTCGACAACAACAACAACACGCGACCAACACCAAGCACGATAGAATCATCGCGCAAAAGAAATGTGTGCGACACAAGGAAATAAAGAAATGTTTTCGGACTATTCAAGTTTTAAAATTGTGGTGAACAATATCGCTTGAGATCCACGAGGTATACCTCTAACAACCATAAAGTAATAGGCACTAATGTTGAACACACTAAAATGCCAAAACTACGCGCCTTATATGCACACATCAATATTATGTACCATAGTGAATACTACTAACAATATTTCAATTTTTTGTTTTTCATTTCAATATATTGGAAATTTTTACACTTCATCGCCATTGTTAATTTATTCCAATATTCTCATAAGAGAATCTCTTTTCTTGGTTTTTTCTTGTACTACGATGCTATTTTTTATTTTTTGTTTCGATTGTATATGTATTTACTTGATTGCTAAGCCCGAATGCCAATTGAATAGAAAAATGATTTAATTAAAAGAAAAAAAAAGATAGGAAGAATGATGTTTTGTTCGATGATAACAACAACAATCACAACCAACACCAAGCACGACGGAATCATTGCGCAAAAAAATACGTACAACACAAGGAAATGAAGAAATGTTTTTCACACTTTTCAAGTTTCAAAATTGTGGTGAACAATATCTGCTCGAGATCCACGAGGTATACCTCCAACAACCATAACAAGTATTAGTTTGCACTAATGTTGAACACACTAAAATGCCAAAACTACGCGCCTATATGCACACATCGATTATTATGTACCATAAAAGAATGCTATTAATACTATTTCAATTTTTTGTTTTTCATTTCAACATATTGGAAATCTTTACACTTCATCTGCCATCGTTAATTTAATCCAATATTCTCATAAGAGAATTTCTTTTCTTGGTTTTTTTCTTGTACTCTAATGGAGAAAAATTCACTTTTGGTCCCATTAGAATTACCCCCTGATGATTTTAGTCCCATGTCTTGAAAATAGTCCCATAAGATTTTTCTTGCCTCTCACTAATGGTCCCATTTGTTAAAAAATTAACGGTCAACCTTGTCAATTGGAAGTCAAACCTATGATTTGGGACTAAAAGTGAGAACATTTGTGATAATCTTGTTCCATCCGTGGCGGTGGTCTCAAGAGTTTCAATGTTTACGGTCAGCGGTATCGGCACCAATCCCTTCATGCGTTGTAACGCCCGAACCCATTTCGATTAGGAACGCCAGCGTGGTACACTTGAGATTTTTATAAATAATTTGCGGAAGCATAAATAGAATACTTTAATTATTAAAATATGGGCTTAAAAATTTCTTAATATAAACTTGAAAGTTATCAAAAACTAATAAGGATAATAAGAGTTACGCATTATTAAAATACTTATTACAAAAGCTTTAAAGTTTGCTTCATCAAAACACAGGTACTTAAATTATTATGGGAATAATAGAACGACGCCCACGCATGACGGTCCCCTACGCATCGGCTCCAGGCTCGCGTCATCATTATCGAAATGTATTGAAACATTTGAGGCGTGAGCTATGAAACTCGATGGGAAACGTAAGCAGTTACACTATATAAGTCAAACAGTCATAATGCAATAAAGTTCATTTTTTGACACCGATGGGTCTCCCCCAAACGTTGGCAGCGTATATATGGCACTCGACCATTTTTGGCACCGAAGGGTCTCCCCCTAACGTTTAGCGTATAAAAAGTGGCTCTCGGCCATTTTAGCGATTATAGAAAGTTGACGAGACATAGTATACCAAGACAACATGCTTACAAAATCAAGTTTACTCACCTTTGAAGTTTCTGGATATCTAGTGATGTATTTGTTCGAATGAGTCCATTATCCGATTGCGCCGCACCTAACACAGTTAATCCTTTCAACTTAAATGACATAGACCAAAGTAAATGTCATCTAATAACTTAGTCTAATGAGCTAAGTATTATGCAAGACGCGTTCTTAAAGTCAAAATTCTCATAATCGGGTGTTCGGTACCCTTTTAAAGAGCTTTAAAAACGATAGTTGACCAAAGTCAAAAGTCAAAGTCAAAGTCAACTGTCAACATAAAGTCAAAATCAATTTAAAGTCAAAAGTCAACTTAAAAGTCAAAGTCAACATAAATTCAATTAATCCTTAATTAATCACCTAATTAAATATAATCGTCTAACGACTCATTTTTCATAAAATTTTCAATTAATCGAACCCTTAATTTATAAAATCTTATTTCCACTAAAATTCCCGATTTTCTTAAAATGATGTGTCATCCCGGAAAAATCCCAAAAATATCTTAATCATGAAACTCGATAAGATTATATTGGTTTGCGTGTCACATCACATCACATCACTCACATTACATCACATCACTTACACCCATCACATCAAGTCACATCACATCATTCTTTTGTCACATCAGTCACTATTCATCATCCTTATCCCCAATTCCGGATAACCTTAGCCGGCTCTGGCACCACCACTTTCGGTGGACAGTAGTCGGACCCGGCGGGACGTATTTCTCCATTTTTCGAGCTCTATCCAATTTTTCCCCGGTTCTCATATTTTTAAACACTAAGTTTTATCAACTTATCATCCTAAAAATCACTTTTAAAAACTAAAGGATTTCATCAAAAATTATCCTAAAATCACTTATAGAAATTAAAAGTTCTCATCAACTTATTCTAAAATCACTTTTAAAAACCCAAAAGCTTTAAATCTTCAAATTTTCACCAAGAACACCAAGAACACACAATCCTTCAAATTTCACCAAGAACACCAAGAACACAAGAACACACAATCCTTCAAATTTCACCAATATTGAAAATAATGAGACCAAAAATTCCAAATTGATTAGTTCATCAACTAGCTTAGGTTCTTCTCCAACAATCACTTATGAAATTTCTTGAAATCTTCTTAAGCCATTAATATCAAGATTAATTCACCAAAAATCATATATAACCCCAAATTAAAAACAAAAGTTATAATCATCACTTTCAATTATACTATCATCATAATCAAGCTTAAAATTTAACAAATCAAATTTCTAAAAAATTCATGAAGTGGCCGTCCACTTCTAGGTGATTAGGAGGAAATTTTTCATTTTCAATTCAAGATTAAAACACATAATCAAGCTCCTACTAGTTAGATATAACATAATCTATAAACAAAATTTGAATCAAAAATTAGTTAAAAATTTCTACAAAGGGGCCAAATATTAAGGGGCTAAAAATGGGGTTCAAAACTACATATATTCATGATCAAAGTTGATTTCTATGTTCTATAATTTCATAGGATCATTTTGCCTAAAAGAATTTAAAGAAAAGACAAAAATTAAAGAAAAGATGAATAAATAGTTACCCTTGGAGCTTTCTTCAACAATTGTGGTTTTTGGATGAGTTTGTAAGTGTGAGGAAGATGAGCATGTGTTGGGGTTTTTATAAAAAAAAATGTAATAGCTTGGGGGTAAAAGAAAATGTAAAAAGAAAATATTTAAAAGATTTATTATTCTTAAAATACTCATAAAGGCTACTAATTTTCTAAAAATCCCGAGAGTTAGTAAAACTCGATTTTCATAAATTTGATGGTCGTTAGTAATAATATGTAAGGTAGATATTTAATCTCGAATACCCAAAGTATAAATAAACACTTGTGTGAAAATCTCCGAAAATCACTTATTCGGTACAAAAATCTAAATCCTAATATCTAAGTCCGAAACTCCAAAATAATATTCTTGTTATGTCATCGTGATATCTATTCATTTTCATTACCGTAGTTAGGGGCGCAATCAGTTCTCGGATGCTCAAAATATAAATAAATTTCATAAAGCGAGTAAATTGCTCATTAAAAATATAAATTAGATATTTGATGCAACATTATAAATAATTAAAAGCTCAAGAAATTTAAAAAGGGTTGGGTCGTCACATATGCCGTGCCAATGGACACTGGATCGGATGATGAGGTATGGTTGTGGTTTAATTTGTTGTTAATTTAATTTCCAATCTTACTAGAAAATCTGTTTTCTTGTTTTTTTTTCTTCTTTTCTTTAATGCATGTACTCTGATTGCTTTGGAGTTTTGGTTGTATATGTACTTGACGTCTAAGTCTCAACTCTCAATGCTAATGGAACAGTAAAGAAATAAAAAAAAAAAAAAGAAAAAATTTAAGAAACAAGTTAACTCAAGTTACAGATAAATGCATGTGCAGTCTAAAATTGGACATGGTAAATTTTGACAATTTTGACAACTCCATAAATTCATATCCCATCATATATATTTGTATTACGTTAAATTTTGTGTTTGACATATATATATGGAGAAACAGAAATAATTCTGAAGTTTCAATAATCCGAATAAATTTGAATTACAGCAGAAACCGGAACCCGAGGAGGCATGTCCAAGTGAAAGAGCGCCTAGGCCTGGATCTCCATCTATGGTTGGTGGGGCTACAAAGGCAAGATTAATGTTTATCTTTTTCTCCTAATCTCACAAGAAATCATTTTCGGTCTTTAATTTTGTCCGACCCTAATGTTAGCGACAGATAATCCGTCGTTATTCCGTTGGTTATTATATATGTTGTCACCACATAAGTCAAACTCGTCGTGCCAAAAGCAATTTAACGACAAAAAATTGGACGTATTATTTTCGTCGATAAGTGTTTAGCGACGACCAACATTTTAACGACGGATTTTACCATTGGTATTTTGTTTTACCGACGGATTTTGTCCGTGTAACGATGAAAATATCCTTCATTAAAATGCTGTTTTTTTGTAGTGATGATTTCTCTCTAAAGTATATGTATGTTTCTTGTTACATACTACCATATCTTAACAGTGCTTTTAAAATTTGTATGTTTTTTTTTTGGTCGAACGATAGAATTATATTAAAACAACTCAAGAACTAAAATTACAACTACAATCGTAGCCAACGGGCTAAGAGCCGACAAGACTAACTAAGAGCCAAGCGGGGAATTGGTAAAACCAATTCAGATTCACATGGACTAAAAAAAACTACCCACCCAAATTACTAACCACTCCCACGGAGACTTGGCACTCCGCCGGGTGCAAAGGGAGATGGAGGGGAAAGCTAGGGTTCTTTTTTGGGAGTGTTAGAGAGAAGGGGAGAGAAAAGAATTGGAGAGAGAAAGTAATTTTGATTTACTATTGATTAAAATTTGTATGTTCACATGTTTAAACTGTATCACTAACAAGATGTTTTGTCCCACAATAGCAACAACCAATACCTAACATGGGAGAATCATCGAGCGTAAGAAAGCGAACAAAAGAAGGAAACGAGGAATTATTTTTCAGACTTTTCAAGTTTCCAAATTTTGGTGAACAATATATCCTAGAGACCCATGAGGTATACCTTCAACATCCATGATTAATTTAATTAATTTGTGATTTTCATTGGTGCTTCTAGCTAGTGTTTTATCTAACATCCATATATATGTATGTAGCCTAAGACCGGTGGTATTAGTCGATGCCAATTAAAGGTGTATGAGACTGATGATAAATGGAAAGTGGGAGTTAAGGATGTTGCATCGGGAGATCATATCGTACTACCGTTATTAGAAGACCCCAATCCTCCTATATTTAAAAAAAATACGAAATTTCGTTACAAGAGCGCCTTGTGGGGTGGACAATGGAGAAAAGAATAAGAGCAAATGGCAAGGAGGATAAGGTATTTTTCTTAATTTCCATGGTAGTATTATGCTTTTTATTACTTCCCATCTTGATGGTGTTTAATAATACTTTCCAAGTTAATATATGAGAATGCCTAGAAAATTGTGTGTTCTATCATTAAAATTTCAAATTTCCACTCATACTCTATTTTGACAGTTCTATTATCATCAAGGCAAACAATACAGATCCTTTCCCGAGATGGCAGTATATATCATATACTCAAATAAACTGAAGGATCTAAAGCGCACGAATGCTACTCGAACTTCACAGGAACTCAGTGTAAGTAATTCACAAAGTGTGTTCTCATGAATCTAGAATCTATTTTATCCAATTTTGCTCTTTATTACCTTTGAACTAAGAAAATTGTTGACAATTCCTATTTTTGTATGTATAGGAATGAGAAACCGTTGAACAAATGATAATAATATCATCATCGATTGTCAACCAATGGAGGATAAAGATAATTTAAGTGCATTTGTTCTTTTCAAATGATTTGATTGTCTAAACATTGATATAATTTAAATGACCTACTTAACATGTAGATTATGTATGTTACTACGAGGAGAAAGAAAACGGGTGGTGTTGTGGAGGAGGAGGGTTAGGTGCAAGCCAAATTCGAGTGAACCTTTTTGCGCCAAAACATACCGTTTGTTGAATATAGTTGTAGGTTATTTATTTGTTTCTTTGGCATTCCTTGATAATGTAGGCTTCAATGCATTTCCTGTTCTACGAAGTGTATTTGTTGAAAGGGATGAATATTATAAATGGTTAATTAATACATTAAAATACCTTTTCATAAGCATGGCATTTCATAAAGGGTATTTTTCTTAATAATAATAATAATAATAATAATAATAATAATAATACAATTTGGGAATTCAACTATGCTACTTGGAAGACTTTAGTAGTCATGTAATACTTTTAACTATTTTGATATTATCGAGAATTTTCAACCTTTGACACTAAATTATATATCCGTCAATGCCTTGTATATGTGCACACATAAAATAAAAATAAAAAGGTACGCTATTTTTGCACACGCTAAAATGTCCAAATAATGCCCCTTATATGCACACATCAAAATCATGTAATATTCATACTTCATTTTCTTTTTTCATTTCAATTTCATGAAATTAGAAATTTTTAAGAGCATGTTGCTTTATTCCGAATTTTGTATATATGTATGTATATACCACATGTAATATTTATTTGCTGGTCATGAAAGCCACTCACAAATCTCTAACATAAAATAATAAGAAAAAGTCAAGTTTGGTTAAGGAAAGCAATGAAGAAAAATGGATTCATGAGAGTAAAGAAACACAAGTTTGCATAAAATTGAAAATTTATAAAATTCTTAAAATTGGACGATTTTTGAAATAGTTTTTTCTTATGAAGACATGAATCAAAAGACAAAGGTTTTTTTGTAATTCTCAAAAACATCGGTGTCTTTTGTAATTGCTGAGCAAGCGGGGTTTTTCGTAATTATCTTAAAGTTTTATTAAGTTTTGATTTTGTATCTTTGAAAAACTAATAAATATACAAGCACATGAAGGCTACGAATGTCGGGAGCCCCATCTCAATTTTATGAGTTTTCTGTTCAAATTTGAACCAACATTTTCTTGGTTAATACAATAAAATGCCATTTTCATAAGCATGACATTTCATAACGGAAATTTTTCTTAAGAACAACAACAACAAACCCCTTCTTAACCCCAGGCCCATTTCCGTTCCCAATAATCTCCATGAAAAGACTACCATGATTTTCGAACGAACCGAGGTAGAGTCAAGGCATGAAAAAACTTTTCTATGATCCGCTTATTTCCAAGACGTATCATCCGTTGCGTTATCCGCAGTCTCTGCTGCCGCCAAACGCCAACAACAACAACAACAACAACAACAACAACAACAACAACAACAACAACAACAACAACAACAACAACAACAACAACAACAACAACAATAATAATAATAATAATAATAATAATAATAATAATAATAATAATAATAATAATAATACAATTTGGGAATTCAACTATGATACTTGTGCATAATTTAGTCATGCAATACTTTTTAACTATATTAATATTATCGAGAATTTGCAATCTTTGATACTAAATTATAGCATCAACCAATGTCTTGTATATGTGCACACATCGAAAAATATTTTAGGTGCACTACTTTTGCACGCACTAAAATATCATAACAATGCGTGTTTTATGCACACGTTAAAATCATGTGCTATAAAAGAATATTGAAATTTTCTTTTCTTTTTTTCATTTCAACATGTTCAAACTAGAAAATTTAAAGAACATGTTGCTTTATTCCAAATTTTGTATATATATATATGTATATATCATATGTAAATTACTTATTTCTTTGGTCGTTAAATCCACTCACAAATCTCTATCGAGAAAATAATAAGGAAAAGGAAAAGCTGGTTAGGAAGGCATTGAAGAAAATAATTTAATCACAATACCGTAATAATTTGTTCCCTTGTGTGTGCATACTAAGTGCATGAAAATCCGAAATTTAAAAAATCTCATTTGCCCTGTTTCCCATTTACATCTATTTAAGTAGCCCCTTCCCAAACCATGAACACTAAGCCTTCATATATTTTTCTCCGCATTTCTAAGTTATTAGAATATTGTCTCCTATAGACATACATATTATTCATACATAAGATGACTCTAATTCACAGAACAACAAATGTGATTCTCGAAACTTTTGATGAACCAAAAAATGTTGGTTGGTGAACAGGGAAGCTCACGAAATCGACAAGGGGCTCAGGACATTGGTATGTATCATAAAGTTGATTATAAGAAAATACATGATATACGCACACACATTAATTATTTTGACGATATGTAAAAATAATTTGCACGTGAAAATTGAATATTTATATTTATCATTGCTCTAAAACAAAAATGAAAATTTTGAGCCTCCAGTATTCACATGCATGCAAGGTAAAGTTTAAAGATTTTATAAGTTCTCATAGTTATTTCATGTGGCTTATTTTATCAACCCAGTATTATATATTGGCGTATTTCTTTAATTTATATTACTTCATTTATATTGTTATATTTGTATTTAGAGAATTGTATGTTTGTAGATTTAAAATGATGGTTTAGTTTTATGTAACTTTAGATCTAAAAAGCAGTGCGTTATTTATGCATGCGTCAAAATTCTAAATCGTTGTGCTATATTTGCACACATTAAAATTCAAAAGAACGTGCGACATAAATTTGCATTTCTTTCGACCAAACTCACAATCCACACGTTTCAAGAAACTAAATTAATCACAATACCTAAAATCTCTTGTCTTGTGTGCCCTCGTCAATTCATGCAAATCCTAATTCAAAATCTCTTTTCTTGTTACCTCAAAATTCAAAACTTTTGAATTCTCTTTTTGTGATATCTTGTTCCAATCCATGGCAGCGGTTCGAAGAGTTTCAATATTTTACTATCGATGGTATATGCACCAATTCCCCTGTCTTGCGTGCCAATGGACACTGGATTAGATGATGAGATATGGTTGTGTGTTGATAATTTAATGTAATTCCCAATCTTTCTTGGAAATCTCTTTACATAAATAAAGGGTGTAAAATGGCCTCATTTCTTTCTGCATTTCTGATTTATTAGGTACTAGTATGTCTATACATAAAAATATTTGAGATAATTATTTTTAACCACCCCAACTTTACCCTTTTTTACACTTTACAACCTAAACTTTGATTCGTAACACTTTGCAACCTTTGAACTATGAAAATAATTACTCTTTGCACCCTATGGACAATTTTACCCATAGGATTTTATTCTTTAATAACAATAGTTCTAGTTATCCCTCTAAACTCTAATTTGTGGCAAATTACTACATAATAATAAATTTATTGTAATATTCAATAAATATTAAATTTTACTCCATAATTAATTTATTTTTTGGATTTATCGAGAAATAAGAACTCTTATTTTCTCAGAACTTATTTTGATACCATTTTCGAGGATTGCAAGACCTTGAGGAGTAAATGTAGAAAATGCAATAAAATTTATCGTCTAGGTTGCAAAGTGCAACAACCTTAAAGTTCAGGAGGGTAAAGCGCAAACCAACTTTCATGAAACCAGGGGTAAATCTGGAACTTTAACCAAATAAATATAACTAAAAGTTCTTAATAAACCTAGGCTCTGATACCATTTTCGAGGATCGCAAGACCTTGAGGAGTAAATGTAGAAAATACAATAAAATTTATCGTCTAGGTTGCAAAGTGCAACAACCTTAAAGTTCAGATGGTAAACTGCAAACCAACTTTCATGAAACCAGGGGTAAATCTGGAATTTTATCCAGAGTGCAAAATTTTGTAAAGTTGAGGTTGCAAACTGTAACGTTTCAAAGTTCGTGTGGCAAAGTGTAAAAACCTGAATAATTTGGGGTGTTAACAATCTTTATCCCAAAATATTTTGGCTTGTTCCCACACTGACATCTATTTAAACTAGCCCTCCCACCATAGTCTATATATCCCACGACTCTTATTTCTTTGTGCATTTTCTAAGTCATTAGTTTGTCTAAACATACATTGCAAAAATGGCTTCTCACTCAAACGAGAACAAAACTAGTTCCAAGTCTAATAATATTATAGAAAATCACCCAAATGTTGATTCGGGCAAAGGAAATAATTCACGAAACCAAGATCAGGGGTCTCCAAGCATTAAGGTAGCCTTGCAAACTTTGATGCAACACATTAGTTTTGATTTCCAATATCTAACAAGATAATCTTTTTTTTTTGTTTTTTTCCATGTATTTTTTGATTTAATTTTTTGGTTGTATGTATATATACTTGATGTCTAAGCCTGAAAGCCCATATATTGAGCAGAAAAATGGTTTATATATATATATATATATATATATATAGAGAGAGAGAGAGAGAGAGAGAGAGAGAGAGAGAGAGAGAGAGAGAGAGAGAAATGTTAACTCAACAAATAAATGTATGTGCATCTAAAACTCGTACATGATAATTTTTGGTAATTTCAAGAATAACTCTGTAAATTAACACAAGGATCGATATATGGGTCATCATATATTTTTGTATAACTTTGATTCTATGTTTGATTTTCTTGGAAAAACAGATAAAACTTTAGAAGTTTCAGTAATACTATTTTGTTTTGAATTGCAGCAAAAACCGAAATTGAGCGAGCTAGGCAAGCGCAAGTGAAAGAGCGCCTGGATCTCCATTTACGGTTGTTGGGGCTACATAGGCAAGAATACTAGCTATTTCTCTTTTCCTATTCTCAATCTCATAAGAAACATTTTTGGTTTTTAGTTGTAACTTCTTTTACTCTTGCAAATGTTGAATAGTACTTGAAAAGTTAATACAAAAAGTGAACAGAGGTGAACTAATTTCCGTCCTTCGTTGATTTATTACTTTATCCATGAATTTGGATTTCTCTCAAATTTAGCAAAATATATTTTTTTAATATTATAAAGAATCTGCAACCTTGGATACTAAATAATAGTATCCCGTCAATACATGCCTCGTATATATGCACACGTCATAAAAATATATTTTAGGCTATTTTTTGCACACGCTAAAATATTAAAACTACGCGCCTTATATGCACACATCAATTATTCCGTACTATAAAAGAATGTTGCTAATGATCTTTCAATTTTTGTTTTTCTTCTTCAAGAAAAAAATGTTTTTCATTTCAACATATTGAAACTATAATTTATAAATACCATATATATCATGAATGTCACGCACAAATCTCTCACGTCGGGAAATAATCGGGAAAAAGAAGGTTAAGCGTAGGAAGACAATGAAGGAAAATAGATGCATGAGAGTAAAAAGGATCTGTATGCATAAAATTGAAAAGTTAAAAAAAATTCATTGCACACGAGTATGATTGAGGTCGTGAACTAGCTATTTCCCATCCAATAAATTCTCTACAAATTTGCATATATCATTTCTACAATTATACATTGTAAGCTGCATTATGACAATTCAATTCTCTTACATCTTTTTCTTAAAATTCAAAATTACAAACATCTTATTACACCTGGTTGATGCACAAAATCCACGCCTCTTAAGAAAATAATTTAATCTCAATACCTATAATATTTTGTTCCCTTGTGCATTCTTATTTTTTTTAAATAAATAGAAATATATAAAAAGAAAGAAAAAGGTCCGAATCACAAGTCGATCAGGTAGAAAAGGAAAAACAATGCTAAACTTTAGAAAAAAAAAGAAACAACAAAAATAACTTAAAACTACAATTTAAATGAAGGGCGTCTATTAATTTCTAGAGGATTTTTGAATGGCGTTGTTATTTGTTTTTCTAGCACATGATCAAGCATCGTCTTGATGGTCTGATGTATCCTGTGGAATGTCGGCCTGTGATCCTTGAGGCGCAATCGCCATAGCCTTCATAGCTTCTAAGGAATCACATTATTGAAAGAGAAGCGGAGTAGTTGAGAACAAATCCAAATTTTAAAAATCTTCTGTTTCGTATCCAAGATGCACAAAATTACAAAAATGTTTCTGAAACTTTTGTGCCCACGAATCAGGATAATGTTGATTCAGGTGAGCTGGAAAATATTTCACAAATTAAAACCAATAAGGGTCTTCTAACTTTCAGGTAGCCGCTTGTTAAATAATTATATTTGAGTACCTGTGAACTGATAATTAATTAATTTGTCATATGTCACTTCAAGCTCTAATTTGTTTATTGGTTCATTTTAGTGAAAAATAAAATAATAAAATTAAAAACAAATTAATGTCCATGAAAAAAGGGGAAAAAAATTAGTGGATCATATATAAATGTTGGATGAAAAATGCATACGGAGATGCATATTGTCATAATCATTCACGTTGGGACCTCATATATGGAGAGACTCTTTGGTTGTGAGCTGTATGGTAGTGGAAATGAGAATTTTATGACCAAATTGGTTAGAAATTATCGAACTCATGAAGCAATTTTACGCCTTCCTTCGATTTGTTTTATGACGGGAATTATTGCCATGCAAAGAAGAGAACTCGAGTTCCTCAAAGATCCGGGAGGACATCCTTTTATTATTTATATCCTTTTATAATTTCTTATAGAACTAATGTGTCTTAGACATTCTATTTTACTTGAACACAAAATATATATATATATATATATATATATTTTGATATATTAGTCATCTAATATATTTTTAACACAAAATAAGAACACAAAATTTAGTCATCTAATATTATTTTCATATATTATCAAGAATTTGTAACCTTTGATACTAAATAATAGATCCGTCAATGTCTTGTATATATGCACACATGGGAAAACGATTAGCGCTAATGTTGAACACACTAAAATGTCAAACCTACGCGCCTTATATGCACACATCAATATTATGTACCATAAAAGAATGCTACTAATAATATTTCAATTTTCGTTTTTCATTTCAACATATTGGAAAATTTTACACTTCATTTCAAAGATATTTTCATTTCTTGTACTACGATACTATTTTTTTTTTTTTTGTTTCGATTGTATATGTATTTACTTGATTGCCAAGCCTGAATACCAATTGAATAGAAAAATAATTTAAAATGAAAAAAAGACATGGAGAAAGATGTTTTGTTCGATGGCAACAGTAAAATGCCGCAACCAACACCAAGCACTATTAATCATCGCGCAAAAAACAAATGCGTACAACACAAGAAAACGAAGAAATATTTTTCAGACTTTTCAAGTTTCAAAATTGTGGTGAACAATATCTCGCTTGAGATCCACGAGGTATACCTCCAACAACCATAAATGTATTAGGCACTAATGTTGAACACACTAAATGCCAAAACTACTCCTTATATGCACACGTCAAGATATTATGTACCATAAATGAATGCTACGATAATATTTCAATTTTTTGTTTTTCATCTCAACATATTGGAAAATCCTGAGTGCTTTTAAAATTTGTATGTTCACATTTTTAAACTATATCACTAACAAGATGTTTTGTCCCACAACAACAACAACCAATACCTAACATGGGAGAATCATCGAGCGGAAAGCGAACAAAAGAAGGAAACGAGGAATTATTTTTCGGACTTTTCAACATCCATGATTAATTTAATTAATTTATGATTTTTCATTGGTGCTCCTAGTGTTTTATCTAACACTTGTTAATATTTATAAATATATAAAAATATATGTAGCCTAAGACCCGGTGGTATTAGTCGATGCCAATTAAAGGTGTATGAGACTCGATGATAAATAGAAAGTGGGAGTTAAGGATGTTGCATCGGAGATCATATTGTACTACCGTTATTAGAAGACCCCAATCCTCCTATATTTCAAAAAATAAAATATGAAATTTGTTACAAGAGCGCCTTGTGGGGTGGACAATGGAGAAAAGATAAGAGCAAATGGCAAGGAGGATAAGGTATTTTTCTTAATTTCCATGGTAGTATTATGCTTTTTATTACTTCCCATCTTGATGGTGTTTAATAGTACTTTCCAAGTTAATATATGAGAATGCCTAGAAAATTGTGTGTTCTATCATTAAAATTTCAAATTTCCACTCATACTCTATTTTGTGATTCTATTATCATCAAGGCAAACAATACGATCCTTTCCCGAGATGGCAATATATATCATATACTCAAATAAACTGAAGGATCTAAAGCGCACGAATGCTACTCGAACTTCACAGGAACTCAGTGTAAGTAATTCACAAAGTGTGTTCTCATGAATCTAGAATCTATTTTATCCAATTTTGCTCTTTATTACCTTGAGAACTAAGAAAATTGTTGACAATTCCTATTTTGTATGTATAGGAATGCGGAAGCCGTTGAACAAATGATAATAATATCATCATTTGATGGTCAACCAATGGAGGATAAAGGTAATTTTAAGTACATTTGTTCTTTTCAAATGATTTGATTGTCTTAACATTGATATAATTTAAATGACCTACTTAACATGTAGATTATGTATGTTACTATAGGAGAAAGAAATAAAGGGTGGTGTTGTGGAGGAGGAGGGTTAGGTGCAAGCCAAATTCGAGAGTGAACCTTTTTTTGCGCCAAACATACCGTTTGTTGAATATAGTTGTAGGTTATTTATTTGTTTCTTTGGCATTCCTTGATAATGTAGGCTTCAATGCATTTTCTGTTCTACGAAGTGTATTTGTTGAAAGGGACGAATATTATAAATGGTTAATTAATACAATAAAATACCTTTTCATAAGCATGGCATTTCATAAAGGGTATTTTTCTTAATAATAATAATAATAATAATAATAATAATACAATTTGGGAATTCAACTATGCTACTTGGAAGACTTTAGTACTCATGTAATACTTTTAACTATTTTGATATTATCGAGAATTTTCAACCTTTGACACTAAATTATATCATCCGTCAATGTCTTGTATATGTGCACACATAAAAAAAATTAGGTACTTTATTTTTGCACACGCTAAAATATCCAAATAATGCCCCTTATATGCACACATCAAAATCATGTAAATATTCATACTTCATTTTTTTTTTCATTTCAACTTCATGAAACTAGAAATTTTTAAGAGCATGTTGCTTTATTCCGAATTTTGTATATATGTATGTATATACAACATGTAATATTTATTTTTGGTCATGAAAGCCACTCACAAATCTCTATCATAAAATAATAAGAAAAAAAGTTTGGTTAAGGAAGGCAATGAAGAAAAATGGATTCATGAGAGTAAAGAAACACAAGTTTGCATAAAATTGAAAATTTATAAAATTCTTAAAATTGGATGATTTTTGAAATAGTTTTTCTTATAAAGACATGAATCAAACGATAAAGGTTTTTTTTTTTGTAATTCTCAAAAACATCCGGTGTCTTTTGTAATTAGCCTTAACCGGGGGTTTTTACGTAATTATCTTAAAGTTTTATTAAGTTTTGATTTTGTATCTTTGAAAAGCTAATAAATATACAAGCACATGAAGGCTACGAATGTCTGAGCCCCATCTCACTTTTGTGAGTTTCCACATTCACCCGAACCAACATTTTCTTTGGTTAATACAATAAAATACTATTTTCATAAGCATGACATTTCATAACGGAAATTTTTCTCAAAAACAACAACAACAACAACAACAACAACAATAATAATAATAATAATAATACAATTTGGGAATTCAACTATGATACTTGTGCATAATTTATTCATGCAATACTTTTTAACTATATTAATATTATCGAGAATTTGCAATCTTTGATACTAAATTATAGCATCGCCCAATGTCTTGTATATGTGCACACATCGGAAAAATAATTTAGGTGCACTACTTGTGCACGCACTAAAATATCAAAACAATCGTCTTTTATGCACACGTTAAAATCATGTGCTATAAAAGAATATTGAAATTTTCTTTTCTTTTTTCATTTCAACATGTTCAAACTAGAAAAATTTAAGAACATGTTGCTTTATTCCAAATTTTGTATATATATATATATATATATTTATGTATATATCATATGTAAATTACTTATTTTTGGTCATTAAATCCACTCACAAATTTCTATCGAAAATAATAAGGAAAAGGATAAAGTCAAGTTAGGAAGGCATTGAAGAAAATAATTTAATCACAATACCTGTAATAATTTGTTCTCTTGTGTGTATATATTAAATACATGAAAATCCGAAATTTAAAAATCTCATTTCCCTTGTTTCCCATTTACATCTATTTAAGTAGCCCCTTCCCAAACCATGAACACTAAGCCTTCATATATTTTTCTCCGCATTTTCGAGTTATTAGAATATTGTATGCATATAGACATACATATTATTCATACATAAGATGACCTCCAATTCACAAAAGAACAACAAAGTGATTAAGAAACTTTCGAGCGATGAACCCGGCAAAATGTTGGTTGGTGAACAGGAAACTCACAAAATCGACAAGGGGCTCCGGACATTCCAGGTATGTATCATAAAGTTGATTATAAGAAAATACACGATATATGCACACATTAATTATTTTGACGATATGTAAAAATAATTTGCACGTGAACATTGAAAATTTATATTTATCATTGCTCTAAAACAAAAATGAAAATTTTGAGCCTCTAGTATTCACATGCATGCAAGGTAAAGTTTAAAGATTTTATAAGTTTTCATAGTAATTTCATGTGGCTTATTTTATCAACCCAATATTATATTTTGGCGTATTTCTTTAATTTATATTACTTCATTTATATTGTTATATTTGTACTTAAAGAATTTATATTACTTCATATAAAAAATTCATTGCACACGAGTATGATTGAGGTCGTGAACTAGCTATTTCCCATCCAATAAATTCTCTACAAATTTGCATATATCATTTCTACAATTATACATTGTAAGTTGCGAAGATGACAATTCAATTCCTTTACATCTTTTTCTTAAAATTCAATATACAAACATCTTATTACATTTGGTTGATGCACAAAATCCACGTCTCTTAAGAAAATAATTTAATTTCAATATCTATAATATTTTGTTCCCTTGTGCATTCTTATTTTTTAAATAAATGGAAATATATAAAAAGAAAGAAAAAGGTCCAGGATCACAAGCCGATCCGGTAGAAAAAGGAAAACAATACTAAACTTTAAAAAAAAAGAAACAACAAAAATAACTTAAAACTACAATGTAAATCAAGGGCGTCTGTTAATTTCTAGAGGATTTTTGAATGGCGTTGTTATTTGTTTTTCTAAAGCACATCATCGAGTATCGTCTTGGTGGTCCGATGTATCTGTGGAGTGTCGACCATGATCCTTCGAGGCGCAATCATCATAACCTTCATAGCTTTTAAGGAATCACATGATTGAATAACAAGCGGAGTAGTTGAGAACAAATCGAGATTTTAAAAATCTTTTTTTTTCATATCCAAGATGCGAGAACAAAATTTTTTCAAACTTTTGTGCCCACGAATCAAGAAATTGTTGGTTCAGATGAGCCGGAAAATATTTCACAAAACCAACAAAGGTCTTCCAACTTTCAGGTAGCCGCTTGTTAAATAATTATATTTGAGTGCATGTGAACAGATAATTAATTAATTTGTCATATGTCATTTCATGCACTAATTTGTTGGTTCATTTTAGTGAAAAATAATAAAACAATAAAATTAAAAACAAAGTCCATGAAAAAAGGGAAAAAAATTAGTGGATCATATATAAGTGTTGGATGAAAAGCGCATACAAAGATGCATATTGTCATAATCATTCACGTTGGGACCTCATATATATTTGGAGAGACTCTTTGGTTGCGAGTTGTATGGTAGTGGAAATGAGAATTTTATGGCCAAATTGGTTAGAAATTATCGAACTCATGAAGCAATTTTACGCCTTCCTTCGGACTTGTTTTATGATGGGGAATTATTGCCATGCAAAGATCTCAAAGATCCCGGGAGGCACCAAACCATTTTTTGATCGTCGATGTGCCATGGAAGTAAAATTTGGCGAGAACATATTGATTTTAATTTTAAATATCCTTTTATAATGTCTTAAGAACTAATGTGTCTTAGACGTTCTTTTTACTTGAACACAAAATATATATATTTTTTGATATATTAGTCTAATATATTTTTATATATTATCAAGAATTTGCAACCTTTGATACTAAAAAATAGATCCGTCAATATCTTGTATATATGCACACATGGGAAAAACGTATTAGCGCTAATGTTGAACACACTAGAATGCCAAAACTACGCGCCTTTATATGCACACATCAATATTATGTACCATAAAAGAATGCTACTAATAATATTTCATTTTTTGTTATTCATTTCAACATATTGGAAAATTTTACACTTCATTTCAACATATTTTCATTTCTTGTACTACGATACTATTTTTTTTTTTTTGTTTCTGATTGTATATGTATTTACTTGATTCCTAAGCCTGAATGCCAATTGAATAGAAAAATAATTTAAAATAAAAAAAAGACAAGAAGAAAGATGTTTTGTTCGACGGCAACAAAGAAGAACGTACCGCAACCAACACCAAGCACGATAGAATCATCGCGCAAAAAAAAAAATGTGTACAACACAATGAAATGAAGACATGTTTTTCAGACTTTTCAAGTTTCAAAATTGTGGTGAACAATATCTGCTCGAGATCCACAAGGTATACCTCCAACAACCATAAATGTATTAGGCACTAATGTGGAACACACTAAAATGCCAAAACTACGCGCCTTTATATGCACACATCGATATTATGTACCATAAAAAAATGCTACTAATAATATTTAAATTTTTGTTTTTCATTTCAATATATTGGAAAATTTTATACTCCATCTTCCACTTTGCTAATTTAATTCCAATATTCTCACAAGAAAATCTCTTTTCTTGGTTTTTTTTTCTTTCTGCAGTACTATTTTTTTATTGGGATAACGTTTTTAATCAACCCAAACTATACGGGTTTTTACACTTTGCAACCTTGAACTTTGAAAAGTTCTTGATTGCAACCTAAACTTCACAAAATTTTACACTTTGCATAAAATTCGGTTTACCCCTGGTTTCAGGAAAGATGGTTTGTAGTTTACACTCTAAACTTTAAAGTTGTTACACTTTGCAACCTGAACGATAAATTTCATTGCATTTTCTTTGAATACTCCCAAAGGTCTTGCGATCCTCGAAAATGGTATCAGAGCCTTGGTTTATTGAGAACTTATAGTTAAATTTATTATATTTATGTAATTAACAATTGGTGAGGAGAAATTACTCCGAGATTATGGATCCGGACCGATGTCCGAGATGTACCCCTTACAGGACATATCGTCAAATATTGACGATGTATGCACAAGAACACCTTGACCAGGTTTCATATTGGGAATACCAACATGAAGAAAAGGAACAAGCAGGAGCCGACGGGGAAACCTTAAGGCAATGCAAAATGCGAGCAGAATATTATAGGCGATTCTGGATGCTTAACGGACTTATATGTTCACTTGATGAACCTTCAAAAACGGTTCATGAAAATTCCCATCGAGAACAATGATTCGATGGAGTACCGAGTGGAACGAGATACTTCCAGATAAATCTAAGATCTCCGAAGATCTTAGAGAAATCGAAGAGGCGGTGCGAGAATTATGGCAACCGCCATATTCATCTACGAAAGACAAGTTCATCGATCGAGAACCGGATGGAGAGCGATGGTGAAATATCGAAGGAAACTCTTGAACTCCTATATGATATTGAACGAGTCAAGAACTGGGAGAGATGACCAAGTTCATCGGGGAGGAAGGAACGTATTGATTTTGGGGCCGTACCACCTATTTACACCAAAAAGGAAACCAACCGAAGTTATACGAAAGATGACAGATGAGGAAAAGCTCATTGCTCTCATCAAAGGAAAATCCATCAAAAATTAAAAGAGATGGATATGGAAAAGATGAATCTTAAAGATCTACACGACCTGGCGAGAATCCTTCGCAGGATTAGGTATTGTAGATTTAAAGATGAACGCGGTGAGGAATCGGCTTTGGTTACCTATGACCCACAAGGTAGACCAATTCCTCCACCACCGCCACCATTTAATCCTAACGTCGAAGAAAGACGGGTTCACATCATGGAGCTCGGGACGAGAGGATGCCACATGGGGATTTTACGACTAGGAGTGATCCGGTGTCGGACAGGAGGTCGAAACCTCTTCAGAACCGGACAACCTACCGGAAGGCCGAATGTATATCGACGCCTTATGGAAGATCGCACTCGACCCAATACATTCGTATGGGTTGATGTTAAATCTGGACATCCCAGATTTTAAAAGCAGAAGTTCTCATTGATGAATGGGCTTGACTATGAGAATTTCGCGAGAACCCTCGATCTTACAAAGGATTCATTCATTTTACTCCTTGAAATGAGTCTTGAAGGATCGGTGAAGATTTTCTGGGATATGACCGATGCTAGTACGAAAAGTTCGGTCACATCGGGGAATCACTTAAAGGAATTGTCGATGGTATGGCAAAACTATTCAAAATCCAATTCATCGGCACGGGTTATTTCGAGGATTAGAGGATGAAAAAGAAAGAAATATAAACAAGCCCTCTATAGCTTGAATTATTGGATATTTGTCATATTGACGAATATATCAAGTTGTTCACCGAATACGGTGGAAATCAAGATTGAAAAAAAGAAACACACCTATTCTTTGCCAAAATTCCAAGTCCCCTGGAGAGAAATGCTTATCGGGGAATACAAGGTGTGAGTGAAGTAGAAAGCGTGGGCGGAAAAATGTCTTTCCTAAAGGCAAGTTATCGAATGGTGCTTTATCAAGCGGCTCCGCACAGGAATTACAAGAGATTAAGAGGAATTAACAAAGCGGTTCCTCATGTTGCGTGGATAATGATATCCCAACAGGTTGTGGGAGTCAAACAAGGCGGCACAAGAAGAAGAAGGAGAGAAGCCATCCATACCGCCGAGAAAGTAGCAACAAAAAAGTAGGTCTTCATGGAGACCTAGAAGGTTTTAGTCAAAACAAAAAGCCCGAAGTTATAAATCGGGGCAAAGACCGATTCAAGCGAGGAGTAGAGCCTCATCATCGGGTTCTAATCAAGCAGTACCAGCAGTAAATCCAGGAGAAGAACTTTCGGGCGTGCTCACACTAGAGCTAATGAAAGTTTCAAAGACTGTAATTCTTTGGACATGCGAGCAAGAGGCATATCTCAACGGATTGCCCGGACAATCAAAAACGAGGAGTCGAGATAGTTCGAGGCCACACGAGTAAATCGAAGAAGTTTGTCTATTATCGGGATTTAATACGGGTGTATCAATTTGAGGATATTCCCCGGATGAAAGCATCTATGAAGAAGAGATCTATTCGATGATGGAAGTGACTCAACTCAGAATCAGTGAAGAAGAAATTCTTCAACGTGAGACGATCGGGGAGGATATGTCGGGATTCCTCTCTCACACGACGGTTTCTCATAAAACTCTTATGAGAATCATGAAGGAAGATCAAAGCTTCAAGTCTATGATGGATTTACAATCGGAGCTATGGAAAAAGCATTGGATAAGATTAGTTTTTCGTAATAGAAAACACCAAATCATCCACGGGGTAACAACGGAGAATTGGCCATTCCGATGGAGTTTAGGTAACCCGATCGAGATGCGGTTGGTCCCTATTAGAGAAATACGAGGAGATCAAAAGCGAGTTAAAAGAGATGTTGCAAATACACTCTCATGGATTCACATTGGAGCCATAAGAGTCATTATTAAAGCAACATTCAAAGAAGGAATAGATTCGCCTCTTAATCTTGCTATATTTGACAAGTCGAATCTCACATCTCAAGATTCATGCCTTGGAGCGATTCTGAAATTTGTATGCGGGAAATTAGCATTTAATGTCTATCCTAGAATTGCATACAATTTGGGAGATCGAGACTTGATGAGAGTCCTAACCCTTCATCAAGATTTCAAAAGAGTCGATTTGATGAAAGAAGGAAACAGGCCTTACTCGATCACATACAAGATTTCCTATGCTCTCTCGAATACCCATCATTCAAGTATTCTTGAGAAAGGAATTTATTGAAGTCCCAAGAATCTTTGAGGACTTTGCCAGGGTGGTGTTACGAGAAATCATTGAATCTCCAACTATTAAGGAGATTGATATGATAATTCAAGATCAACCAGTCTTCAACAAAAGTCTGAGTCTCGAGTTGAGCTAGAATGATGTCTTTCCAAAGAAGCGAGAATGGTGAGTAGCAGGCGTTGGGAAGAAAGGAGACCAAGTACTGATTCAGCGCATCCCCGATGTTTTTAAAACAAAGCAGAGAGCTGAAATGTCCGAGAGGATGGCGAGAGGTTGAAGTAATATTCGACATCACTCAAAAGGATTACATTTTCCTTGTGATGTTTTATATTATCTCCAACAACCAATCGTTGGAAGGTATCGAGAAGCCTGAAGATAGGAGAAATTGAGCTTACTATCACAGGAGTTGCGGGAAAGGTCCCAGGAACAATTAATCTTGGGAATTGAATTTCTTGAGGAACATAAACCTTGGGAAAGATTACAAGACGGAATGGAGTTCACAGTGGCTAATAAAAGATACGAGAATCGAGATGACCACTAGTCCATTCTCCATATACATTTCTATCGGAATGTTATATGCCGAATACAAGGCCGAGTATTTCGCCGCCTATATTGATTAGTCTTTGGAATATGTCGCAAAGCCGGATGTTTTTCCTAAAGAAATTGGAGAAGATTTACCGGCTATTGCAGGAAGAGATTTCTCTAAAAGGATTCTTATCCTTATGAGGGGAATTAAACAAGCGAGAAATCATGATTGGAGGCGCAGGGCGACCCGTGGTACAAAGTAAAAACACCACCAATCTATTTCCATGATACATGTGCGAGATATTTTCTTTGGGAAACAATTTCCTACAAACATTCAAGCGGTTCACACAAGAGAACGAGACGAGAAGACTTATTTTCACAACCTTATGTGATCATAAGATTATTGTCAGAGATCGCTGGGAAGCATTTACGAGAAAAATGCCCATTAATTTTCGCAGCAAGCGTGGTGATGAAGCCAAACTTCGCAACCCAAAAATGGCGGATCGAAGGAAATTTGGTGAAGCTTTATTATCCTATAGACAATTTGGTTCCATCCGGAAGGATCGGAAGATATGGGATAATAACTTGTATTCATTCGAGTACAAGGACAAGAACGAGTCACTCAAGGAAGCCATTGCGAGAATTATGGATGAGTCTAATGGAGAATCCACAGAGTGATGTAACCATAGAGGAACAAATATCACTCGAGGATATCAAGAAGAAGATCAAAGGAATTACAATGAAGATCCTTTGGCTTGGTGGGATAAGAACGAGCTTAAAGCTTCCTTAAAGGTTAAACCTGGAAAGGAGTACGAGTTCGTAAGATTCAAACCAATCCTTATGAACCAGGAGGATCGTGAGGATATGCGAGAAGATACTTAAGGAACATCTTGACCTTAAGTTAATTTCACAGGAGTTTCTCCATACAAGCAGATCCAGGATTCTTAATAAAACCATGGAGAAATCAAAAGAGGAAAACCAAGACTTGTTATTAATTACAAAGGGATTAATAACATTTTGGAGTTCGACGGATACTATATCCCAAGCAGGAGAGAACATCCGGTTAATCGTATCAAAGGTGCCAAGATATTCTCAAAGTTCGATTGCAAGTCCGGATTCTACCAGTTAAGATGGAGGGAAGAAAGTAAGAAGTTTCTGACTTTCTACACCACGGGGACACTATATTTGGAAGCGTGATGCCTATGGGATTGGCTAACGCACCCCGGATATATCAAAGAAAGATGGATAATCTTTTCAAAGATTATTTCAGTTTCATGTTCGTTTATATCGACGACATTCTAATCGCATCAAAGAACATGAAGGAGCATCTCAAACATTTGAAAATATTTTGAGATGTTTGTCACAAAAAGGATTAGTGCTTTGAGAAAAGAAGGCGTGCAATCGCAACAAGACAGATTGAATTCCTCGGAATTGAAATCGATGAATCTGGAATTATTCTAGAATCATATTGTGGAAAAATACGAGGATTTCGGATCTGTTTTTGAAAGACAAGAAGCGACTTGAGTTTTCTTGGAGTTGTTAATTTTCTTTGGAATGTTTATTAACAATCTAGCATACTACAGAAGGTGTTTAGCCCATTACTTAAAAAAAGATCAGATTCAAATGGGAAGATGGACATCAAGAAGGAATTAAGCAACTTAAAGAAGTTTGTAAAAAGCTTCCAAAACTTGCAATTCCCAAGACGAGGATGAAGCGGTTCTTTACACGGATGCAGTGATGATTGGTGGGCGCCGATTCTTACTAAGATTTCTTGACACGAGATGGAAGGACGCGTTGTCGGCGAGGTCCTTAAACGAGTAAGACATCTCGGGAAAACCTGGAGAGTCTAGAACGAGATTTTGGGGCGTTATGTCTCAATCACGTTTGCTTTGGACGACTTCAACAGGACTGACCCAAATCCGTTTCTAGTCAAATCACGAGCATGCCGATTCGCTCAAGGACAATTGTTCTTAAGATTGCAAGGGCCTCTCTTCCAGGCCGCATCTCCTACGGTGCAAAAAGGGGCCGAGAGAGTACGGGGCTCTAACCCGGAGGTTATGGATTCAAGTACCATAATCACAAGTGTTGCGGGTGATGCATCCCCGAGGTGTACAAATCAGAACGAATGTTGAAGCTCGGTGTCACAACCCGAGTCTTCAAGTCAACCCAAAGACCTCGGGGTAAAAGAGGAGAGTTGAATCTTGGGCCACAGACAGGCAAATCTAAGGTTCAAATCGACGAGATTAAGATTTCTCCTATGCGGGTATATCGGAGGCAATGGGAGAAACTAGTTACAAGACAAGTATTAACCCGCAGAAAACAATGGTTGATATCTCAGGCAAGTATCCCGAGAGTTTGGATGAAACGGAAGTCATCCAAATGAAGTACAGAATGGTATACTTTTGGAGCTTTAGCTTCAATTTATACCGTGTCACCGAGATTCGAAATTTCAAAATTACCGAAATGGATTGGGAAGCGTTTTCTGAGACTGGGCAATAATCCACACTTGGCCGAGGTGATATTTTGGAATCGTATTTTATCGGTGCGGCTCTGAACCAGCGAAGAAAGGCTTTAATGAAGCTTTTCATTTCATCAAGCTAAGAAGACCGGATGGAAATGCTTTAAAATATATTAAAGCGCTTCAGGAAGAAGGACCGATGTTAGTAGGAGCATTTTTCAAGACGAAGCTTCTACCGGGCGAGCCTGGGGTCTTTGGGTTTGTCTAATCGAAATGGACAAAGTCAAATATCCATTCAAGTTCTTCCGCACGACGAATGGATCTTTCCTTTGAATTCGATGTTTGGATCAACCACGGATTTGCGGAGGAACTCTTCGAGACCAAAAGGAGAATTCTCGGGAAAACAAGATTAGCAAGCAAAGAAACTTATCGGAAAGTTCGTAACATGGCGCATGTTGGCCGTTGGATCGGCCTGAGGATCTGTCACAAGCATGCCGACGAAGGAACCCGAGTTTGGGAAAGGTTTCCGACCCAAACCCGACCGACAGACCATACAACGGTTTGGAAAGGACAAGGGCCCACTCACAAGACGCGTTTTCCTCGGGGACCACGCAGACCAACTTTTAGAAGATTCCCGACAACTTTCACATGGGTGAGTCACGCGGAAGAAAAAAGAAAACCACGGTGGCGAGGCATAATGCGAGGATATGACGTAAGCGGTGACGTCATAAGTATCGCAAGATTTGGAGTCCGCCTTTCAAGTCCTGGGACTTACATCTATAAAAGCGAGATTTGAAGGAAGTCAAGGACATCGAACATTTTCCTTAGTTTTCTTACAATAAAATCGAGTGAAAAATTTGTAATATTTTGAGTGTTTTAGTTTTAAGTTTTTATGTATTTTCGTGTGCAAGCCTCATACATGAGAGGCTAAACAAGTATTCTCCTCCCAAAAGGAGATTACTAATGTAATAAATTTTCTTTAAGTTCTTAATAAAATAAAAAGGTGTTTGTTCAACATGTGTTCATAATGTACTATTGATCAATCCCCTTTGAAGAATTACTTTTACGCCTTGGAGTAGAAACGAACTAAAGGCGTTTGTCTTTGGCGATTTCGAAGGAGTCGGATAACTTGAGATCATCTTCCCCGAGGGGTGAGGTTGAGCAGGTGAGGATTTGTTTGTCAAACGATCTGGGGGCGATGAATTTTCCATTGGTGGCGTTGCGAACCACTTAACGTCTTTTTCGGTCAAAAGAGGTATGAATTTTAAGGGATTTATTAATTTTACGGAAGCATATTGGGCGATATGGTCGTAATGGACTATTTTCATTTTCGGTCTAAAGACCCAATTTGTATGCGGATAAATTCTTGAAATAAGATCTTGATAGAAGTATGTCTTGTTGAGTTTATAGTGAAACTTGACATGATCCATTTAAAACCTACGAATAGAGACTGGATCTAAGTAGGTGTAACAATGCCACGAACAAAACAAATTCTGAGAAAAATTGGGTTCTTATTTCTCGAAAAAGTCGAAAAACAAATTGATTCGGGAGTGAAAACTTTTTGATTATTGTATAATGCAATATATTTATCCTTATGGAGCAACCGCTACAAATTAGAGTTTAAAGGGATAACTAGAACTATTGTTATTAAAGAATAAAATCCTAGGGGCAAAATGGTCCAAAAGTTGCAAAGAGTAATTATTTTCGTAGTTCGGGATGCAAAAGGTTAAAAATAAAAGTATAGGTTGTGAAGTGTAAAAAGGGGTAAAGTTCGGGTGGTTAAAAATAATTATCTCTTTTTTATTTTTTTTTGTTTATGATATTATATGTATTTACTTGATTGCTAAGTCTGAATGTCAATTGAATAGAAAAATAATTTAAAAGGGAAAAAAAAGACAGGAAGAAAAATGTTTTGTTCGATGGCAACAACAACATCCGCAACCAACACCAAGCACGAGAATCATCGCGCAAAAAAATGCATACATTTATGCACGCGTCAAAATTCTAAATCATTGTGCTACTTTTGCACACGTTAAATATTCAAAAGAATGTGTGATGCATTTATTTCTACCAACATCGCAATCCACACTTCTTAAGAAAATGATTTAATCCCGATACACGAAACCTCGTCAATTGCATGCAAATCCAAATTCAAGACATCTTTTTCTTGTTACCTCAAATTCAAAGCTTTGAGTTCTTTTTGTGATACTTGTTTCAATCCATGGCATGGTCAGAAGAGTTTCGATGTTTTATACTTTTATTGTCAACGGTATATCGCCACCGTTTCTTTGTCTTGTGTGCCAATGGACACTTTGGATCGGATGATGAGGTATGGTTATGTGTTGTTAATTTAATATAATTTCCAATCTTACTTGAAAATCTCTTTCCATAAATATGGCAGTGTAAAATGGCCTCATGGTTTTTGTTGCATTTTTGAGTCATTAGGCGCTAGTCTATCTATACATAAATATATATCTAATATGGCCTCCCACTCACAGGAGAACAAAAATAATTACCTCGAAACTTTTGTGCCGATGAATTAGCGAAATGTTGGTTCAGATGAACGGCAAAATTAATTAAAAAAATCAAAAATAGTGTCCCAATATTAAGGTAGACTTGCTAAATTTGATGATTGATTTGATTGGATATGCTTGTATTATTAGCTTTTTAGAATATTTTTGGCTCATATATAATCCTAACTTAATAAAACTTATGAACTCTCTTTTTATGATAATTTTGTTCTAAATTATGGTGGTATAAAATGCAATATAATATATTTGTTTATAATCGTGAATTTGTAAACTTATGATACTAAACTCTAGCGTCTAACAATGCCTTGTGTATATGCACACATTAGAAAAATGTTGTAAACGCTATATTTGTACATAAACACATTAAGAAAGTCCATGTCTATCCGTATACGAATGAAGAGTATCAACGACATGCACGTACATACTGATAAATGCATGAATATGTTGATATACACACTGGCGTATCCAGTGGTAGACCAACCTGGGTCCTGGCCCACCCCTTTTTTCTAAAACTTTTTCTTTAGTGAGAAATATTTTTTTAAAATTTTTTTAGTTATAATTTGTATTATCTTTCTTGAATTTCCTATCCAACCAACCCAATTTTTGTGTAGTGGCCTACGTTATTAGCGTCTCCTGGCTCCGCCATTGGATATACACGTTTAAAGGTCATATATACATAATTAAATAAGGATTGTGTATACTTACACATGTATACTTGCATATGCGTCTTACTTGATAATATAAATAAAGACAACCTTTCCATTAATTCATAACTAAAACATTAAAGATAGCATACCGATCCATACATAACTTAAATTTTAAAGATACAATATCCGTACATAACTTAAACATTAAAGATAGCAGTTCCATACGTAACAAGAAAAAAAGAAACATCCGTACATACTATATATAAGTAATGATAATGTATAATCGTACATAATACAAACAAAGATAACATCCCATGCAATCTAACATGACCGTATATATGCATATAGCCTCACATGGTACAATTCATATAAGTCCGGCCATATTTAGTAAAATGCAATATTTTTTGCCCAGAAGTATGTACATAATATAATATGCAAAATTACTTATATTTCTTGGTCATGAAAGTCACTTTTATCTCTATCAAAGATAATCAGGAAAAAAAAGTCTAGTCAAAAGAACTTTACTGCCCTTGTAATATTATAAACATAAATTCAAAAAATACAAATAAGATTATGAAAAAAATTAAAAATACAAATAAGAGACTAAGCGGGAAAAAAAATTAAGTGGGAAATCCTATTGATGTAATCTGTATTCAATTTTATAAATTAAATATGAAAGAAAATGACAAAATCTGAATCTAAAACATAGATTTACATAAACTTACCTCACAAATCTTCTGGTCAGCATTTAAAGAGGCATTAAATATATTTTGCTTTGTTGCAAATCATTCCGACAATTATACATGGTAAGCCAGTATAATAATTCAAATCTCCCACATTTTTTTCTTAAAAAGCAAAATTACAAAATCTTATTATCTTGCTTTATGCACAAAATCCATGCCCCTTTAGAAAATAATTTAATCACAATACCTGTAATAATTTGTTCCCTTGTGTGTGTACATTAAATGCATGAAAATCTGAAATTTAAAAATCTCATTTCCCTGTTTCCCATTTACATCTATTTAAGTAGCCCTCTTCTCAAGCCATGAACACCAAGCCTTCATATATTTTTCTGCATTTCTGAGTTATTAGAATATTGTCTGCCTATATACATACATATTTTTCATATATAAGATGGCCTCCAATTCACGGAGAACAACAAAAGTGATTACGAAACTTTGAGTCAATGAACCATCAAAATGTTGGTTCAGGTGAACAGGAAACTCACAAAATCGACAAGGGGCTCGGGACATTCAGGTATGTATCATAAAGTTGATTATAAGAAAATACACGATATATGCACACGTTAATTATTTTGACGATATGTAAAAATAATTTGCACGTGAACATTGAATATTTATATTTATCATTGCTCTAAAACAAAAATGAAAATTTTGAGCCTCAGTAGTATTCACATGCATGCAAGGTAAAGTTTAAAGATTTTATAAGTTCTCATAGTTATTTCATGTGGCTTACTTTATCAACCCACTATTATTATATTAAGCGTCTTCTTTAATTTATTTTACTTCATTTATATTGTTGTATTTGTACTTAGAGAATTGTATGTTTGTAGATTTAAAATGATGGTTTAGTATTATGTAAGCATACATATAATATCCAACGTAGATCCTTAGATATGGCATTTTATTTTCTATTTTTTTAATAATATCAATATATGTCGCGTATTACATTAATTACATTGTTTTATATACTTAGCGTGCGAAAATTGGTGTTAAAATGTATTTAAATATCATTTGCAAAGCCCTCAAAAAAAAAAAAAAAATATCATTTGAAAAGGAAAATCTTGCTTGACAATCCTAGCTTATTGTCTAACTCTTAAAAAATGCTAAAATAGAACATTAAATTAGTGATAAATTTAAATGATTGTTGAATTTAATTAGGCCCGAGAAAAAGTGACATGAGCATCAATAAACTTAAGAAAAATAATTTGGTGAATAATCACCCTAACCATATATCAAATTAATATTTTTAAATATTTAATATTCTTTTTTCTTTTGTTGTCTCATCAATATGAAGTGTTGAATTATAAAGTACATCAGACTTAGAAAATAATATGTCATTACGAAAACACAATCATAAAAGTTACACTTGCCATTAATTGATATCTTCATGGTTGTACTATACTTTCATCATCCCTAAAAAACGAAAAATGTTAAGATCTAACATAATAATATATATTAGGTTGATCAGTAAAGACTTTGTATACTCATTATAAATAAGATTTCATGCTCTAATATTTGTTACTCGGACTTTGCTGATTTTGTGAAAGGAATTTCATACTCAACCACCTAATGCATTGTTAGGTGTTTCATGAAAAGAAAAATATAAATAAAACTTCACATAACCATACATAAACACAATAATAAATTCCTATCTAGATCGTATATGCATGAAGAGTATTACTCTTCGTGCATGGATATGTTAATACACACATTAAAGGTCATATGTAGGCTTTGAACAATATTTGCATATACTTACATGTGTATGCTTGCATCATCGTGTCCTACTTTATTATATTAATAAAGACAATTTCTCCGTACATAACTAAAACATTAAAGATAGCATATCCTAAATATATGATGAAATATAATTTAAAATAGAGGATTCCGCTTGATAATCCTCATAATCTAGTTCGAAAAAGATCAAAATAGATTATACTTTAAATGTTAAATTTAAACGAATATTCGATTTGGGCGAAGAAAAGGGATGTGAACATCAATAAACTTAAAAAATATTTCAAATTCCTTTTTTGGTTGGCCATCAACGATGAGTTGAATTATAAAGTACACATCGACTTATATTTAATTGAATGGTCAAACTAATATAATATTAAAAATTAAACTTGCCAATATTTGATTTCTCCGTGGCCCACTATAATCTCATTCTCCTTAAAAATGAATAAATTAACATGTAATATAATATTAGATTTAGATTGTGAAAATTTTGTATACTCACTACAAATAAAATTTCGACATACCGTACATAAACACATTAATGAAGTCACTAACTATTTGTATATGAATGAAGAGCATCGACGATATTCACGTATATACTTATAAATGTACGGATATTTTGATACACAATTAAAAGTCATACATATACATATATAGCGACAAATAATTGTATATAGTTACACGTGTATATATATACACGTGTAAGTATAAAAATAAAGACAACTTGTTCGTACATAACTAAAGCATTAAGTAGCATATTCGTAAATAACTTAATTAAAGATAGCGATTCGCAATAACCATATCAATAAAGAAATATCCGTACATATATATAAGTAAAGATAACATATAATCGTACAAAATATTTCCATGCAATGTATGCACGTCGTCTCATGTTGTACAATGAGCATAAATACGACCATAATTAGTAAAATACTAAATTCCATTTTGTTTATCTAGAAATATCCACAAAAAACAAAGCAAATAAAATAAAAATAAAAATTGATTGTCCTTGTTTTCTACGAATAAATCACTTAATTTCTTTAACCCTTCTTCCATTTGCAATTCAAAATTTAACCTTCATATTAATTCCTTTGTAATTTAATAAACAAATCTAGGGAAACTTCAAAGTTAGCCAATGACATATTTCATGAGTTAAGTAAAGTAACGATAATTTGAAGATATGAAGAATTTCTAGTGCCCTTGTAATATAAAAATAAAACTAAGATAAAAATTCAGAGGGAAAAAGCCCTTTGAAAAAATTTATATTTTTAATATATGAAGATAAATGGCAATTAAAAACAGAATCTGAAATACAGATTTTATATATAGAAATTTTCAACAACTGACCACTAATGACATTCTATTTTCTTACCATATCATTTCATACCATTATACAAGGTAAGCAAGCACATGACAATTCAAATTGCTGACATATTTTCCTAAATAGCAACATTAGAAAAATCTCATTGCATTAATACCTATTGTTCTCTTATTTGCCCTCATTAATTTCATGAAATCCAAATTAAAAAATATGACCTGTTTCCACACTAACATTGTCTATTTAAACCAGCCCTCCCAACCAAGACTATGCATCCCACATCCCTAATTTCTTTAATTTCTGCATTTTTGAAGTAATTACTCTGTTTTAACACACATAATATCTGAAAATGGAGTTTCACTCACAGGAGAAGAACAATGGTTCCGAAACTACGGTCCCGGCCGTTCAGACAAAGGTTGATTCATGTGAAAAACATGATTCACAAAACAAAGAACATGAGTCTACAAGCATTAAGGTAGTCTTGCTAATTTTAATCATCTTTAGCATGTTATGGTTTATATATAATCTCATCTTAATTAATGAAACTTTAGAATTCTGTTTTTTTTATAATTTTAATGGGATAATTACAAAAACACCCCAAGGTTTGGGCTAGTTTAAAAAAAATCCAGAGATGTTTCAGAATCACAAAAAGGCCCGATTTTGTCTTAAATTTAAAGGGTTAACTGTAATATTTATACAGATATAAGGGTGGTTTTTTGAAATGCTTTTTGCTTATTAAGGGGGAAGATGTAAGCAGAATCAAACCTTAAGGTGCTTTTTGTAATTTTCAAAGATCTCTGGTTTTTTTTGTAATTAGCTGAAACCTCAGGGGTGTGAAGATCGTTGCAGTGTTATATATACTCCTATGTGGATGTGTGGTGGTGTTAATTTAATTTCCAATCTTACTAGAAAAAATATATCTCTTTTTTCCCCTTTTCTTTAATGCATGTACTCCGATTTCTTTTGAGTTTTGTTGTATATGTACTTGATGTCTAAGTCTAAATGCTAATTGAACAGTAAGGGGAAAAAAAGGAATAAAAAGTAAAAGGAGAAATAATTAAGAAACAAGTCATCTCAACAAATAAATGTATGTGCAATCTAAAATTGTGTAATTTTTGGTAATTTCCAAGACAATTCATAAATTCATATGTGGGATGACTATCATATTTGTATTATGTTAATTGTGTGTTTGGCTTAAATCTTGTTTCAATAAATCCTACTATTTTTGAGTTGCAACAGAAATCAGAATCGGGGGAGGCATGTCCAAATGAAGGCGCGCCTGGATCTCCATCGACGGTTGGTGGGGCTACAGAGGTACGACTAATGTTTCTCTTTTTCTCCTTTAATTTTCTCAATCTCACACGAATTAAGTCATTTTTGGCCTTTAATTTTGTCCGAGGCTAATTAACGTTAGCGACGGATATATATTCTGTCGGTATTCCATTGGTAATTAAATATATAATATATACTAATATATTTTGATTTGCAGCGAAAACCAGAATCAGGTGAAGCATCTCCAAATAATGAAAGAGCTATGGTCGTTTGGACTGCAAACATGGTTTGTCTATTCTTGCATACTTATGAACTTACCATGTCTTAATTATTTCTTATTTGTTATATATTTCCTCGTGAATCTGTACAAATATAACGTGTATAATATTGTTTATAAAAATGTTTTCTTCCACAACAACAGCAACAACCAACACCAAGCACGGCAGGATCGTCGCGCAAAAGAAAGCGTACGACGGTAGGAAACGACGAATTAATTTTAAGACTTTTCAAGTTTATAAATCGTGGTGAAGAATATCTCTTGGAGATGCACGAGGTATATATATACTTGCAACCCTAATTAAATTAATCAGTGTGTGTTTTTGAGTTAGTTTTCCCCATGTTTTATCTAACACTAGTTAAATATATATATATAGCCCGCAACAGGTGGTATTGATAGATACCGCGTGCTGGTTTCGAGGAAGATAATAAATGGATAGTCAAAGTATATGATCTTCGACCAGGAGAACACGTGGTGTTCCCATTGTTAGAAGACCCTAATTCTCCTATGTTTCCAAAAACAATTGATATTCCGCTACAAGAGCGTCTTGTGGGATGGACTGTGGAGAAGAGAAAACGAGAGAACGGAAAAGAAGATAAGGTACTTTTTTTTATTATGTTTGTCAGTCTTTAATGCCGGATGGGGTCTTTTATTCCAAAACCGTGTTTCGTCTCCTATTTCAACCATGTGGATGATTAACACGTGTATTATACTTACCATGTTTATTTTCAAGCATAAATTGTGGGGTTCTAATATGGTAAGTATAATACACATGTCAATCATCCACATGGTTGGAATAGAGATGAAACTTGATTTTTGAATAGAAGATCCCATCCGCTTTGCGTGGTTGGCTTAATCGAAGGGAATGCGTCGAAAAAAAGATACCCTAGAGGTTTGGGTTAATTACAAAAAAAAAAAACCATATGTTTTAAAAATTACCAAAAGAAAAATCCGTTAGGTTTTATTTTGTATTACACTTTACCCTCTTCATAAGAAATAACATTTCAAACACCTCCCTTATATTTATAAAAATATTCCCCATTACATTTAACAAATAATCTCATCCAAGCGTTTTTTTTTTTTTTTTGTAATTTTCAAACATCTCCGGGTTTTTCTATAATTAACCCAAACCTCGGGGATAGTTTTTATGATCATCCCTCAATCATTATCTAATAGATTGTTGATTATATAAATGACAAACATATCTCCCAATTTCCACTAATAATTGCTCTATTTCCACTTATTTGGCTACGGAAAAAGAGACTTCAAATCCTAGCCCATTGCATGATAATCTTGGACAAGAACCCACTAATATTCAATCAAATGTGGCTCAAGGTACTTTAACCTATGTATCTTTATAGTTTGGGATAACTATAGAAACACCCCAATATTTGAGTTGACTACAAAAACCCAGAGATATTTCAAAATTATAAAAAAAAAAAGGAAAAATGATTTTTCCCAATCGAACTTTGACCAATTTACAGATTTGTAACCTAAATTATTTATTTTTGCAACTAACAACCTAAACTTTGCGAGTTTTTACATAACAACCTCCGGCCAACCTAATTAGGATATTCCGGGAATATTCTCTCAGTGACCGGAATATTCAAGGCATATTCTGGAATAATCCGACTCGGTTGGTCGGAGGTTGTAAAGTGAAAAATCCGCAAAGTTTAGGTTGTTAGTTGAAAAAAAAAATATAGTTTAGGTTGCAAAGTGTAAAAATAGCCAAAGCTCTTGTTGCAACAATTATTTTCTAAAAAAAAACCATCGGTTTGATTATGTCTTAAATTTAATGGGGTAACTATAATATTTTTATGAATGTTAAGGGGTTTTGGAAAAAAAAATTTGCTTATGAAATAGTAAGATGTGGAATCAAACCTCAAAGGATCTTTTGCAATGTTCAAAAATTTCTGATTTTTTTGTAATAATCTCAAACCTCGGAAGGGTTTTGTAATTATCCTTTTTAGTTTTGTGTGGTTTTGATGGTCTATATTGATATAATTAGTTAATTGGATTAACGAACATGTCCGATTATATTGTATTAGCATGGCGAGAAGAATGAAACTTCTTTTTGTTAGGGTGGAAGAAGGGAATGAGAGGCGCAAAAGATGAACTAATGATGTTAGAAGGTTCCAAAGATGGAGAACAGAATAAAGTTGTCTCTGCTTTGAAGCCTCGAGAGGGATATAATCTGGAGCTAATGAATTTATTGATTGTTTTAACGATATATTTGAGGATGAAGCTCCACAAAATATGAATGAAATATTGGGGGAGCCAAACAGACTAATTCTTGAATTTAGTTGTTCCAGTTAGTACTATGTATTTAAATTATGTTTTTAGCATTCTCCAACAATTAATGTCGAATTTGTAACTTTATTGAAGTTTAAATTTAGTTTTTGTTCTACATATTGTGTTTGTTGAATGGCACAAAAGTCCCAATTTAATAATCATGCTTTTGAATTCATTGAAGTCAAATAATTATTATTATATAAGTAATAATCCATGCATGCCATGATAGTACGTACGTTGCCAAGAAATTACATCTATATGTGCGATATATCATATTGATAATAAAAAAAAATTGGAATGATATATATTGGTACGATGATATAAGAGAGAAGAAATGCAAAAACTGTTGATGGAGCGCATTGTATCCCTTCACCATGCATGTGAGCTCAAGGCCTGACATATGTTCCCCTTTTGGACATATTTGCATACAATTTAATAGCCAGGCCGCGAGAGTACGACAAATAGACACACAAATTGGAGTGGGCCGATAGAAAACTGAAAATAAAAACATATAAAGTATAAATATATTAAAGTTTTTAAATTTTATATGGAATTAGGGGAAATACCCCGAGCTTCGCCATTGTTTGCATAATTCATACATGAGAGCATAGATGAAAATGTTTTCAACCTACTATTGGATATTTTACTTTATTTGCGTAGTTTTTACGTATCTAGCTAGTGAAATATTGAGAACTAAAAAACTTTGGATCAACAACTATTGCATCTAACTTAATGATTTCTCTAGTGAAATATAAAAATAAATATATATTTAATAGTATTGTGTTTGGATGCATTGTGTTTGTGGGATTGTACGTTCATATGATTTGAAATACATGTAATACTGAAAACAAGTTAAGAAATATTAAATACAAAAATAAAATAAAATTTTAAAAATAGTATTAGTGGTGTCGTTGTCGCTAATTAATTGAAAATCATTGACAATATTAGCTAATGAAGGCTGAAAAACAACTTAACCATCAAATTAAATATCTAATATGCTTTTTTTTCTTTTCGGTTGGCCCATGACGTCTTCAATTATAAATTACGTAAACCTATTCAAATGAAATAATATGTTACTGAAAAATGGCAAAATAGCTTTTGTCGTTCTCCAAGTAGAAGAATCCAAACATTTGCTCCTCAATTTAATTTAGGTTTTATGATGTTTATCATGTAATTTAAACAATTCAGACATTTAATCTGGTCATTGCTTAAAGCAGGTTAAGGTGATCGGCTGTGCTAATGTGGATTTTTTTATCGAAATTTATTTGTTTCACTCATTTTTCGCTCATAGGGAGTGAGAAAAAAAATACTCTCTTCAATTTTATATATATACATATAAGATTTACTATATATAAAAGTAAAACAAAATTAGTTTACACATTTAAATTGTTTATTGATCTGAAAAAACACAAAATAATTTATGTTCGTTTCTAAAATGTGTAAATGTCTTATTTATTTTATAGATTACATGCATGCATCCTTTACAAATTTTTTTATTTCTTTAGAAATTTTCCTAGAAATACACAATCTTAAAAATCAATTTTCCATTATTTGATTTCTTCGTAACCCAATATACTCTCATCCTCCATAAAAAATAAAGAAAGATAAGACGTAACATAATAATATTACATTGAGATTGTGGAGACTTTGTGTACTGGCTATAAATAATTGTTTTACGTATTTGTATATAGATACATTAATAAAGTCCTTGTTTATTCGTATATGAATGGAGAGTATTAATGACATGTACGTGCATACTAATAAATGCATGGATGTGTTGATATACATGTTTAAAGGTCTTATATACATAATTGAACAATGATTGTATACACTTACACGTGTATACTAACATTTGTGTCTTAATTATATAAATAAAGACACCGTTCATAACTAAAATATTAAGGAAATTTCCCTCCAAAAAAAATATTAAAGAAATTAATTGTATTCGTACATAAGTTAAATTAAGATACAATATCCCTACATAACTTAATATTAAAGATAGCGATTAGTACATTCACAAAAAAAGACTAAAGAAATGTCTACATCACTATATAAGTAATTATAATGTATAACCATATATAATACAAACATAGATAACATCCCATGCAATCTAACACGAAAATATGCACGTGGCCACACATTGTACGATGCGTATAATTAAGTACATCCATATTTAATAAAGTCGCGAACATTTGCAAGTAGCCTCACATTGTGCAATGTGTATATTTAAGTATGTACAACCATAGTTAGTAAAATACAACATTCTTTTTAATTGACTAGAAATATTCATTAATTAAACAAACCCAAGTTTAAATTGCATTGCCCAATTCACATAATTTCTTACACTCTCTTCAACTTGCAATCCAAAAATTGACCTTTTTTAATTTCTTTGTAACTTAGTAAACAAAATTTATTATGTAAACTCCAAAATGTTATGAGGTATATATGTACATTGACAAAATTTTAAATAACATGCTGCTTTATTCCAATATTTTTCTATATATATCAATATATATATATATATATATATATATATATATATATTCACATCATATGCAAACTTATATTACTTATATATATTTCCTAGTCATGAAAGTCACTTTATCTCTATCAAAGATTATCAGAGAAAAAGAAGGTTAAGGCAACAAAGAAAATAGACTTATGAGAGAGTACATGGTAATTAATGTTTATTTCTAATTTACTGAATTTTTTAGTTCATTAGAGATTTAGTCAAAAGCATTTTACTGCCCTTGTAATATAAAAATAAATTTTAGAAAAATCAATAAGATTATAAAAAAGTAACTTTAATTTTGAGTCTCCATATAATTGACTATGAGTGAAATAACCAAGTAAACAATTCAAGAGGAAAGAAAATTGTGGTAATATGTATGGAACAATTTTATAGATTAAATATGAAAGGAAATGAAAAAAAAAAATCTGAATATGAAATACAGATTTAGTGATTTACACTCACTCACCTCACAAATATTACGTAGTGGTTAACATTTAAAGAGATTAAATATATTTTGCTTCCTTCCATATTATTTTGACAATTATACATGGTAAGCCAGTTTGAAGATTCAAATTTCTCACATTTTTTCTTAAAAAGCAAAATCACAAAAATGTTATCATATTTGGCTTTATGCACAAAATCCACCCAACTTAAGAAAATAATTTAATCCCAATACATATAATTTTTTATTCATTTGTGCATCCACATAAATGCATGCAAATCCAAACTTTAAAAATCTCATTTTCTCTGTTTCCCATGTTACATCTATTTAAGGAGCCCCTCCCCAACCCACGAATACCAAGCCTTCAATCTTTTCTTTTTTGCATTTGGTCATTAGCTTTTCTATCTATACATATTTACATATATCTCAAAGATGGCAGAGAAGAAAAATATTTCTGAAAATTTTGTGTCAGGAATTCAGGGAAATGTTGGTTCCCACAACATTCAGGTAGCTACTTGCTAAACCTGATGATGAACATGAGCATATTGCATGTGTGCTTGTATTTTTAGCTTTTAATTACATATTATTGGTTTATATGCAATCTCAACTAGTTAATAAAACTTTTGAGTTCTCTTTAATTGATAATCAGTTTGTTCAAATCTATGGCGGTGGAGTGAAGAGTTTCGGTGTTTTACTATCAACGGAATACTGGCACCGATTCCAATATCTCACGTACCCCTGGATACTGGATCAGAGGATGAGGTATGGTTGTGTGGTGTTAATTTAATTAATTTCTAATCTTAGTTTAAAATCTATTTATTTTTCCCCTTGTTAAAATATTTGTAAATATATGCTAATTGAACAGTAAAAATTCAAAAAGAAAAAAGAAAAAAGAAAGGAAGGGGAAATAAGAAACAAGTTAAAAAAAAATGTTTGTGTAGTTTAAAATTGGTACATGGTGATTTTTGGTAATTTAATGACAACTCCATAAATTCATATGTGGATGACCCTTCATATTTGTATTGCATTAATTCTTTGTTTGACTTAAATTTATGGAGAAACATAATGAACTTTTGAAGTTTCAATAAATCCTACTTTTTGTGAATTGCAGCAAATGCCGGAATCGAGGGAGGCGTGTCCAAGTGAAAGAGTGCATGGATCTCCAGCTACAGAGGCAAGACTAATGTTTTCCTTTCTCTCCTTTAATTTTATCAATTTCACAAGAAATTATTTTTGGTCATTAATTTTATCTGACGCTAACTTTAGCGACGAATATTATGTCATTATTCCATTGGTAAATTGTCGTCAAATATGTCACACTCGTCGCGCCAAAAACAAATTAATGATGAAAATTGTAAGTCCAAGCGGCTACGATAATCTAGAGGGGGTGAATAGATTATCTCCATCTTTTCGATTTTGCCCTCTTTTACAACCGAATGCTCAAATACAATAATAAAGGTGCGGAATGTAAACAACACACGTCGATTTAAAGAGGTTCAACCCACCTAGGGCCTAATCCTCTACCACCCCAGTATATCCGGGATGGATTTCGAAAAGAAAAAGAATTTTATTAATTACCAAAATTAATACAAATTCAACTTACAACAACTTGAAGAGCACCACACTCTTCTTCGACACCACCTTTGGAGATTACCACAATCTCCTTTGAGGATTACCACAATCTTCCTTCAACGGCACCTTGTGAAGATTACCACAATCTTCAACCTTGAAGAATACCAAATTCTTCAACACCTCAATAAGAAGATTACCACAATCTTCTTCACCTATCACCTAGATCATCCAAGTATGTTCTTACCACAAGAACACTCACAAGGATATCTTGTGTTTGAATGATAACCAAAAATCAAGATTACAACTCAATAATGACTAATACAATTTGAGTGCAAAGTGTAATCAAGAATAGCCTAGACCTCAAGGATGTGAAAGTGATAAGCTAGGCAAATTTACAACAAGAATAATAACAATGAAAGACCAAGTATTTGCTTGAAGTGTATCTTGTTGTGTTGTATCACAAAAATGTTATTTTGGTTGCTCCAAAACTTCCTCTATTTATAGGAGATGATTGATCAAGCATAGGCTCCTCTTGGGGATTGAAAATCTACTGAGAAAAATACAATTAAAATCAAGAATATAGCTGTTAGAAATCAATCCCACAATTTAAGGAAATGTGTCTGTTTGTCAAACGGTCGTAAATTTGTCATTCAAAAGATAGCGACCGTCGCACGTAAATAGACGTTAGAAGAATACACAAAGAAAATAACACAGGCGACGGTCGACGATACCTCGACCGGTCGACCATCACCCCAACCGGTCCCCCTCATGGATTTTGCAAAGATCAAGTGTTCATTTCGAAACACACTTGCGAGCACCGGCCGCACTGGCGACCGGTCTGCCCCGATCGGCCGACGCCAGTGGCGACCGGTCGACCGCCTTTTACACCAGGCTCAACTTTTGGGTTCAACGTACTCTTCAGTGTACGGGTTGCCCAATAGGGCGATCGGTTGGCCTCAAAACCAAAGTGTTGTCCAATATTTAATCGAAGATAAACAACAAGAAATACTCCGAAAAATAGTAAAAACATTTTAGACCGATCGGAGTATTAGGACAACATTTAGAAACATCGTTTGAGAGTGAAAACCCAATAACGTAAAATCATTAAAAGCGTTGTCCAATTTAGACGAAAATAAACTTGAAGAAATACTCCGGAAAATATTAAAACCATTTTAAATCATTTAGGAGTATTTGGACAACAATTAAAAACATTGTTTTGGTGCAAAACAAAATCATCAAAATTAAGATAAAAACATGTATCAAACAATCTCCCCCTTTTTGATGATTACAAACCAAAACAATTTTTACACAAACTAAGAGAGCAATTTTTAGAAATGATTTTCCGGTAAAAACATTTGACCGTTTGGAAGCAACCAAAATTTCCAAAAATATTAAAGCAACCAAGTAGGGAGTAAATATTTTCAATAATAAGCACAAGCTCCCCCTATCAACAAGCACATCAAGAATAATGTAAAAGCAATTATCCATAAGCTAAAAGCTTTTAGCTTTTACAATTTGTTCAAGAGCTTATAAGCTCCCCCTGTCACAAAACATCATTATATAAGTCCATCAAGCAACAATTGGACTAAAAATAAATCACAACTTATGGCTTTTATGAGCCATAGCTTATAGCTTTTATTTCGAGCTTTTTATTAGCTTCTTTGAGCTAACGAGCCATTTTCTGTTTCTCCCCTTTGGAATCATCAAAAAGAAAGTTAGGATGATAAAAACATCATACAAGTATATCAAAGTGCGCCAAAGAGACAATTTATCAACCATTCGAGGAGATAAGCTTATAATCCGAAAAAAAATGGGAGAAATGTATCATTTGATATCCATAAGCTCGTTTAAGTGTCAAGACATGATCTCAATGAGTATATAAGACATATGAAAGCATAAGAGTAAAAGTCGAACAATTCATTGCGACAATTCATCGAACACCTTGAGTGTATAAAAATAAAAGAGGTTGTATATAGTCCTTGCAAAAGGTTCAAGCCAAAAATTATCATATCAACAATCAACCTCATTCCATAGCTCAATAAGATCATATGCAACATACGCAACATTTGTTCATCAAATAAGAAGCTCAAAGTAGATTCTCAAGGGTTCAACCCAATTGAGATAAGCTAAGAAGGATCAATGTAACGCCCCAAATTAATGAAACCAAACTAATCACATAAACCCAATTATCAGGTATAACTCTAGTTTTTTGGTTTTTTTTTTTTTACCAACTTAGACTCCACAAGATAACGATCCAAAAGTATAATCACTAGAATATATAACTTGACAAATTCTAAGTCTATCGAAAAGTCCACAAATCCCGAGATACATAAACTAGGTTTATTTCATATAATAAAACAAGTCTTAACTTACAAAATAATATAAACAAAAAATCACATAAAATAAGATTACAATAATTCCTTAAGCAAAATACTTAAATGAAATAAGAAGAAAAACTAGTTCAGTCCAATTCAAAGTCTCAATATCCTATTATTCTTGCGTAGGTGGTCGGTGTTAGGCTCATCAATCTCCGAAAATTTTAGAGAAACACGGGGTGAGCTAAACGAGCCCGAGTGGGTAGGGGATGTGAATGCATTATAGTTACAAAATGAAAAATATATTTATTATTTTTTTTTTTTGTAAAATACCGAGAAGAACACTTGGTGTGCAAAACGTTTTCATGCGTATAAAATTGATACGAAATAATCGGACACTATTTTACACACAAACTCGATAAAATAACTAAAAGTAACAATTATGATTTCACGATCATGCGGATATAACACTAGTTCAAATAAAAAAAATAGTTCGGTAATTGAAGACGATTTTTAAACGGACAAGGTTCTATGCCCCATTTTAAAATCCAACGGGATACACTAAATAAACGCAGGGTCGATGTTGATCAAACACCGAACCCTATTGCGTTCTCCAACTCACCAGGCCGAAGCCTCCCGGCTCCTTATTCCTCCGAGTGGCTCGACGACTCTTTAGCTGTGGGTTTATACCCAGAGTTCGTCATATTCCGGAATATACCAATACTACGACCCAAGTTTCGCCGCCGTCTCCGGTCCGATCAGAAAAATGGGAATAGGCACATGTGTAGTCGAACAAACACCAACAGATGACTGTTCGATTGATTGCCCCGAACTACACACGCCAAACGAGAAACGAGAAACGAGAAACGAGAAGCGATCCACAACAATTCGACAAATGGTAAATGAATAAAGATGGTAAAAAGATATAACAATTCGTAAACGGTAATAGTCACACGATTTTATAACATGCATAAATGGCCATTGGGTCTTTTGAAAATTACCAAATGACTTCATGGTTTCAGAAAATTACATTTTACTCCTTAAACTCTTTATTTTCACAAATAAGCCTAGAACACAACTCTTTAAAATTCATAGTTTCCACTCTAACCTCAATGAGTAATCTGGACGGTCATTAAAAAGTTTTTACATTTCAGAATAACACAACAATTTTTGGAAATTTGCAATTTGACCCCGAAAATTTTGATTTTTATAAAATTACCTCAAAATAAATTTTTTAACACCTACAAACTCCATTACAATTTCTTTAAAAGAATCAAATCAGCCCATGTCAGTTTTTTTTTTTTTTTTTTTTTTTTTTTTTTTTGAATGTAAAAAGATGTAGGGCAGTTTCTAGAAATGAAATTTGACCCAAAAGATTTTTTAATACCAAATTCACCTGCAAACTGATCTTGATAAATTAAAAATTAACCCCTATAGTAACCAAAGTAAACAACAAAGGTCCAACAAAATAATCTCTTTAAAGTTTTTTTTTTAAAAAAAAACAACGCCACAATTTCAGTAACTACAAATTTAGGCTCCAAACTTAATAAAACTTCATTTAAATTAACAACTATAAATACTCTAACAATCAATTTGTCAAACCATCACAATTAGCACATAATCACACATATAAATGCATAATAACTCAATAAATTTAATGATTTAACAATAATTTTAAGAAACCCATTTGAAAAATAAAAATAAATTTTAGCCCACTTAAAATAACCTTGAAATAAATTTTTACCCACTTGCTATATTCTCAAAATTTCACCAAGGAAGTTGCTCATGGATTTAGGCTTCCAAGTTTCCAAATTGTAAAGTACACTTGCTGGAAAATCTACTTCTGTAATTGCATGTTAGATACACCAGATTGTCACCCCCAATTTGTACTCTTATCTCATGGTCTCTCTCTTTCTTATTCTTACTCACGGCCAAAGGTACAAAGAGACCCACTAGTTTTTGCTTCTATGTTTGCAAACTGAGAAAAGAATGTGTGTCACCAACGGTGGAGATGAACTTCTAGTGGAAGAAAATTTGAAAGGAAAACTACTCTATTATCTCCCCTCACACTAGCTCACGACCGAGAGCTTTTAAAGACCCATAAACATCATCAGCTTCTTTTCTTTAGTGAGAAATGGGAGTGTTTGATCACAAAAATTGAAAGAAAGGCTTTGAAGTGTTGAATGGTGACAAGTGTTAAGCTAGGTGGCAAGTGACAACAATCTAAAAGCATGCATGACTAAAGAGGTTAAAATATTGACATGTAGAATGGTTCTTGTTTGTTTTCCTGTATGAAAGTGCTGATGAGATTTTGAGTGTTTGGTTGCAAGTATATAAAGTGCTAGAATGACTAAATATTTGGGCTCAATAATAAGTTTTAAGTAGATATACCAATTCCTAATTAAGTCCCAATTGAATTCTAAATGATCAACTTGGTCTTAATAGCTCCGAGAATTTAGTCTTATTTTATCTCTAATATTTAAAAAAATACTAGTTCACTAAAACTAAATCTATCAAGCTATACTGATAAAAATAGTCATTTAATTATTAAAATAATTAAAGAATAATTAATAACATAACTACATGAAATAAAAATAATATTTGCTCGAATGTTATAACGTTATAATATACAATGTTATTTAAGGATCTCACAATCAAGGCATTACAAATGCCAACCATCAAGTAATATAAGTCATGCCTTAAACAATACATGTATGATATATCAAATGTCCCAATGCATATGCAACTAAGCATAATGATCAAAGCATTTAAAAGAAGCACTTTTACCATCAAGTACTTCATACCGATTATCAAACAATGCTTAAATTAGAGTATTTTTACCATCAAATACTCTATCAATATCATGAACACCCACAAGTCATTATCAACTTGCAATATTAACCCTTTTAAGAAAAACAAGCAAATATCATTAGTATAAATGAGTTTTACAAAAGTTCATAAAAGTACAAAGCAACTTAAATGAAAAAGCTAGAAAGTAAAGGGGTGGGGTAACATCATTCCTCATCCGAGGAGAAGCAAGATCCGGGAATTAAGTCCTTGATTAATTTCTTTAACTTGCCGATAGACTTTTGCATTTTGGAGGTCTTTTGCTCCAAAGCCTCATACCTCGTCTCATGAAAAGCCCTCATCTCATCAAATTCGGCTTGAGTATACCTCTCAGGCGGTTGAGCACGGTATTACCCTCCGGATTGCTCGGTTCGCCCTCTTCCGCCAATCTTGCGGCCTCGATGTCATCAAAGAAGTCATTAGGATCGGAGACTCTTGACCTCTTCCTCTCGCCATTTTGGTTGGTCGGATTTCCATGTTCTTGCGCATAGTGACCATTTGGGTGATGTTATCAATGTCAAAGTCGTTTTGAAATACCTCCGAGTTACACTCCGACGAAGGTAGTCCCGATTGAATAAGAAGTTTACAAATCCAATTTCCCATAACCAACTTCTTATTACCTTGAGTAATGGACTCGATTAGACATTGAATAAGTATGGCACCAAAGTTAAGTGGTTCCCTCCTAGCAATCTTATAAGTCAAAAATAATCCATATTGCTAGGCATCTTTCCGACTTACCACAAATGCAATATGCGACAATGACCGATAAAATACGATGCTCAAGTGTCATTGCCAACAAAGAATACTTTGGCCATACTCCCAAATACGTCTTAACTTCTTTCATCGACACCCCAACATTTCATCATTCCAAGTCCCACAAGAGAAATAATCCCAACCACCTTCTTCTCTAACATGTAAAAGCCGGCAAATATCATTGGGAGTCCATCTAAAATGACGACCCTTTATAAGTGAATTAACGGCAATCGCTTTCTTTCATTATCATATTCGACCCACATATTGGCATAAAAGAGTTGGATAATATCATCATCATACAACACATAAGCATGCTCCCATAAATACATCCAACCTTGCTCCTCAAAAATCCTCTTATAGTAGGATACTCATTTGCAAATGAACTAAAACGACACATTTTAGTCCAGAAATAGATTTACCTCCCATCCCCGAATCCTCATAGTACCATTTCGCATACTTATTGATGAAATTAATAGCATTGCGGGAATTAGGAGCTTGAGTAACAAAAGATTTTTACCTTTCGCCCAACGGCAATTTTCGAGCGAAATTATTCTCGCGGAGCTCGGTGATTTGGGCCCGAGAGAGAATGGGATTTTGAACATCATCACCTTCTTGAGCCACGTTTCTTTGAGCGGCTCGAATATCCCTTTGTTCGGCCGTCTCGCGATTTCTCAAGATACCCTCTCCGCCCTTTCTTCTCTTAGAAGTGGGATTTTGATCGGTGGAATTTCTTGGAGGAGCTATATATGTAAGATTCTTGTGAAAATGAGAAGATTAGCAACAAGAATCGTGAAAAATGATGAAGAATTGAAGATTCTAGAGAAAAGGGGATGATTTACGCGATAAGGGTTTTGAGAATTTTATCTGCGTCATTTTGAAACGAAGACAGAAAGTTTTTAACTAGCAAAAATGGCCTGGGGCGACCTGGCCGAGGTATGGGCGGCCGGTCGATGTGCGGGCGACCGGTCGCCCCTGCCCGCTGATCCCCAGTGATTTTTCTTCTCCCGAGTTTTCCAAAAATCGATTTTTCACCCCAAAAGTTTTAAAACTTGCAAAAATATAAGTTTGGACTATATCCAACAAATATGGGTTTAGGGAAAACATATAACCGATAAAATCGAGACTAAAGAAGTAAAATATTTGCAAGATCAATTAGGGGCACTTAAGGGGTCAAAATGAAATATCTTGAAAGATATGTGCATAAGCATAATATCGAGTTTTAAAGAAAAATACGAGTAGACATACCTCGATGGTTTAAGAAACTTGATGACGTACTAGCCAATGAGTATGAAATATGTATCCTACACAATTCTTAGACAACATTTGCATAGAAAATACAAGTGTAGGCAAGTAATATGAGATATCAAAAGAGCTTATGCTATAAGATTTCATAAGAGATAATAAGCCACATAAGTCTAATAAAATGCTCAAGAGTTTTAGAAAATCATGCAAGGTCTCTTTTAAAAATTTCATAAATATATAAGAGACCTATATTAAAAATAAATACTTGAAGATTCATTTTGCAATTAAGACACAATTAAAAGTATGCATAGATTTAAAAATAAAATGCATATACAAATGGGGAGATACGGTTTACCAATTACGCCGTTTCCATGGGTTGTGTCTTTCCCATTGTTGATGATATCTTCCCATTGAGAAGTCACTTTGTTGATGATGATTTCTCCATTTCCAAGATTGGTTACCTTCCCATGGTTGATGGTTTTTCTTCTTTGAAAATCATCTTGTTGATGATGTCTTTGCCATTTCCAAGGATTGTGTTCTTCCCATTTTTGATTATACGCTCTTCTTGGAAATTGGTTTTGTTGAGAGTAGTTTCTCCTTCTTTGATCAAATGAAACGTTCATTTGATGTTTTCTTGGTGGCATGAATTTTCTCCGATTTTTGCTTTGACGGGTACCTAATAGCACATTGTTTTGTGGTACCCTCATGTGTTTGGGTCCTTTAAGATTAGCTTTGAGACTTATAGGTCTCCAACAATATTTAGAGCTATTTCTAGCCCGACAAGTATTTACCGTATGACCCTTTTTACCGCAATAAAAGCATGTAATAATTCTAGGAGCATAATGACCAATGTGCTTAGAGACTTGATTCTTTTTCATGTGATTGACACCCTTAGGCTCATGATCAAGTTCTAGTTTCGATTTATCACAACAATCAACAATATCGGTCATCTTATCGGTACTCAAGTTGGATTTAGATAAATCATTTTTAAGCAATTTATATCCTCAACAAGAGTACTATTTTCTTTCTCAAGGTTTCTAACCTTATCAAGAGTGGTGGTGTGAGCACATGATAGTGATTCATAGGAAGTAAATAAACTATCCTTATCATTTTTCAAAATATTGAATTCCTTTTTCAAATTTTTGTATCTAACAAGTAAGCTTTGGAATTCATTTTGAAGTTCATCATAATCATTTTGTAAATCACTATAATCATTTTGAGTGACAATATCATAGGAAGTAGAGGGTTTAAGACATACCTCATTTTCTTCATTGATGCCCATAAAACAATATTCAACTTCTTCATAATTGGAAGTTGTAGGAGGCTTATTCCTTAGATTTGAGCTTGTATGATCTTGAGAAGTAGATGCTTTTGTTTGACTCCTTTCATTTGCAAATACTCCATAGATGGCTTCTAATTTTTCCATACTTCATGTGCCGACTTTATTCCTACAATATGTTCATATTCTAAATTAGTAAATGAACAATACAAAATATTTAAAGCCTTACCGTTTAAGGAGATGATTTTCTTTTCTTCATCATTGAGCTTTTTGAAGCCTTTTGAGGTGTATGGTGTATCTTTCGTCGGAATGGATTCTCCATTAATGATGGTGTTCCAAATGTCGAACCCGCAACCTTGTAGATAGCATTCCATTCTTTCTTTCCAAAAATTAAAATTCTTGGAATCAAATAGTGGTGGCTTGGTGGTGGAGGTGCCGGATAGATGAGCTTCGTTCGTAGCCGTCGATCGTTTCTCTTCACTCGCGATGTGAAACGAGCTTGCCAAAGAGTTTGGCTCTGATACCACTTGTAAGTCAGCGGCTACGATAATCTAGAGGGGGTGAATAGATTATCTCCATCTTTTCGATTTTGCCCTCTTTTTACAACCGAATGCTCAAATACAATAATAAAGGTGCGGAATGTAAACAACACACGTCGATTTAAAGAGGTTCAACCCACCAGGGCCTAATCCTCTACCACCCCAAAGATATCCAGGGATGGATTTGAAAAGAAAAAGAATTTTATTAATTACCAAAATTAATACAAATTCAACTTACAACAACTTGAAGAGCACCACACTCTTCTTCGACACCACCTTTGGAGATTACCACAATCTCCCTTTGAAGATTACCACAATCTTCCTTCAACGGCACCTTGTGAAGATTACCACAATCTTCAACCTTGAAGAATACCAAATTCTTCAACACCTCAATAAGAAGATTACCACAATCTTCTTCACCTATCACCTAGATCATCCAAGTATGTTCTTACCACAAGAACACTCACAAGGATATCTTGTGTTTGAATGATAACCAAAAATCAAGATTACAACTCAATAATGACTAATACAATTTGAGTGCAAAGTGTAATCAAGAATAGCCTAGACCTCAAGGATGTGAAAGTGATAAGCTAGGCAAATTTACAACAAGAATAATAACAATGAAAGACCAAGTATTTGCTTGAAGTGTATCTTGTTGTGTTGTATCACAAAAATGTTATTTTGGTTGCTCCAAAACTTCCTTTATTTATAGGAGATGATTGATCAAGCATAGGCTCCTCTTGGGGATTGAAAATCTACTGAGAAAAATACAATTAAAATCAAGAATATAGCTGTTAGAAATCAATCCCACAATTTAAGGAAATGTGTCCGTGTCAAACGGTCGTAAATTTGTCTTTGTCAAAAGATAGAGGCGACGGTCCGCATTTAAATAGACGTTAGAAGAATACACAAAGCAAAATAACACGGCGGCACGGTCGACGTATACCTCGACCGGCCGACCATCACCCCAACCGGTCCCCTCATGGATTTTGCAAAGATCAAGTGTTGCATTTTGAAACACACTTTGCGGCACGGTCGCACCCTGGCGACCGGTCGTCCCGATCGGTCGACGCCGGCGGCACTGGCCGACCGCGCCTTTTACACTCCAGGCTCAACTTTTGGGTTCAACGTACTCTTGTGCACGGGTTGCCCAATAGAGGCGACGGTTGGCCTCAAAACCAAAGTGTTGTCCAATATTTAATCGAAGATAAATAACAAGAAATACTCGAAAAATAGTAAAAACATTTTAGACCGATCGGGAGTATTAGGACAACATTTAGAAACATTGTTTGAGAGTGAAAACCCAATAACGTAAAATCATTAAAAGCGTTGTCCAATTTAGACGAAAATAAACTTGAAGAAATACTCAGGAAAATATTAAAACCATTTTAAATCATTTAGGAGTATTTGGACAAAGAATTAAAAACATTGTTTTGGTGCAAAACAAAATCATCAAAATTAAGATAAAAACATGTATCAAACAAAAATTTGGACAAATTGTTTCGTTAAGTGTTTACCAACCATTATTTTGATGGCGCATCAAAGATTTTGTTTTACCGAACTTTGTATATTTAATAACGGAAATATCTATCGTTAATATGTTGTTTTCTTATCGTGACAATTTCTCTCCGTATATATGTACCATTTGTTTCATGTTACATGCTACCATGTCTTAATTTTGTTAATATCGATTGCTTTTAGAATCTATATGTGCACATGTTTAAATTGTTTTATGACCAACAAGATGTTTTGTTCCATAACAATATAAACAACAACCACAACAACCAATGCCAAACATAGGAGAATCATCAAGCAAAAGAAAGCGTCAAACAAAAGGAAATGATGAATTGTTTTTCGGACTTTTCAAGTTTCCAAAATGGGTTAACAATATCTCCTCGAGATCCATGAGGTATATATCCAACGTCCATAATTAAATTAATCAAGTATGTAATTTTGCATTATATATATATATAGAGAGAGAGAGAGCGAGAGAGAGAGCCTAAGACGGTAATGTTAGTCGATGCCACTTAATTGTGTATGAACACAACAATAATTGGAAATTGCGAGTGAATGATCTTGCACTGGGAGTTCATGTGTTCTACCGTTGTTAGAAGATCCCAATCCTCCTATATTTCAAAAAAGGTATGAAACTTTGTTGCAAGAGCGCCTTGTGGGGTGGACTCTAGAGAAAAGAATGAGAGCCAATGGAAAAGAAGGTAAGGTGCATTTCTTAATTTACATGGTAGTATTATAGTGTTTAACAGTAGTTGCAAAGTTAATACATGAGAATGCCTAGAAAATCGTTCCATCATTAATTTTTAAAACATAATATTTACTATATGATAAATCTATCTTTCAATTTTCACTAATATATACTCTATTTTGATAGTTCTATTATCATCAAGGCAAAAAATTCAGGTCCTTTACTGACACAGCAATATATATCATATACTCAAATAAATTGAAGGATCTAAAACTCACGAGTACGACTAGAACTTCACATGAACTCGATGTAAGTAATTCAAAAAATGTGTAATCAGAATCTAGAATCGACTTTCTCTCCAATTGTTGCTCTTTAATACCTTTTGAACTTGGAAAAATGTTAACATTCCTATTTTTCTATGTAGGAGGCAGAAGCCACTGAACAACTGATAACAATATCATCAAGATGATGGTAAACCAAACATGGATAGAGGCAATTTAAGTATACACGATTTATTAAAAAAAATATACATGATTTATTCTTTTAAAAAGATTCAAATTGTCTTAATATTGATATAATTCAAGTGGCCTACTTAACATGTTGATTATGTTACGGGAGAATCAAATTCGGGTAGTGTTGTGGAAGAGGAGGGTATGGATGCAAGCCAAATTTTAAAGTATGCTAATTAATGAGTAGAATGAACTTATGGGTGGCAAATCCTCAAGTGAGAAATATGAATGAATGACTTTGCAGATCTGCTAAAGATAAAATAGGTTTATATATAAGGATGATGTTACACAAAGAATTAGTGAAACTTTTTAGGTGCCAAAATGTATCATTTCGTGAATATAATTGTAGGTTAATATTTAGGGATAACGTTTTTAATCAACCCAAACTATACGGGTTTTTACACTTTGCAACCCGAACTTTGAAAAGTTACTGATTGCAACCTAAACTTCACAAAATTTTACACTTTGCATAAAATTCCGGTTTTACCCCTGGTTTCAGGAAAGATGGTTTGTAGTTTACACTCTAAACTTTAAAGTTGTTACACTTTGCAACCTGAACGATAAATTTCATTGCATTTTCTTTGAATACTCCCAAAGGTCTTGCGATCCTCGAAAATGGTATCAGAGCCTTGGTTTATTAAGAACTTTTAGTTAAATTTATTATATTTATGTAATTAACAATTGGTGAGGAGAAATTACTCCGAGATTATGGATCCGGACCGATGTCCGAGATGTACCCCTTACAGGACATATCGTCAAATATTGACGATGTATGCACAAGAACACCTTGACAGGTTTCATATTGGGAATACCAACATGAAGAAAAGGTGAACAAGTTAGGAGCCGACGGGGAAACCTTAAGGCAATGCAAATGCAAAGCAGAATATTATAGCGATTTGGATGCTTAACTGCGGACCCTATATGTTCACTTGATGAACCTTCAAGAAACGGTTCATGAAAATTCCCATCGAGAACAATGATTCCGATGGAGTACGAGTGGAACGAGATCCTTCCAGACAAATCTAAGATCTCCGAAGATCTTAGAGAAATCGTAAGACGTGCGAGTAATTATGGCAACCGCCATATTCATCTACAAAGACAAGTTCATCGAGATCCGAACTGGATGGAGACGATGGTGAAATATCGAAGGAAACTCTTGAACTCCTATATGATATTCGAGAAACGAGTCAAGAACCCGGAGGGACAGACCAAGTTCATCCGGAGGAAGGAAACGTATTGATTTTGGGGCGGTACCTATTTACACCAAAAAGGGAAACCCACCGAAGTTATACGAAAGATGATGAGATGAGGAGAAGCTCATTGCTCTAATCAAAGGAAAATCCATCAAAAATTAAAAAGATGGATATGGAAAAGATGAATCTTAAAGATCTACACGACTGGCGGCGTAATCCTTCGCGGGATTAGGAATTGTAGATTTAAAGATGAACGCAGTGAAGAATCGCCTTTGGTTACCTATGACCCACAAGGTAGACCAATTCCTCCACCACCGCCACCATTAATCCTAACGTCGAAGAAAGACGGGTTCACATCATGGAACTCGGGGACGAGAGGATGCCACACGCGGGGATTTCACGACGAAGTGATCCACTTTTCTCGGGACGGAGAGGTCGAAACCCCCTTGCAGAACGGACAACCTACCGGAAGACCGAATGTTTATCGACGCCTTATGGAAGATCGCACTCGACCCAATACATCCGTATGGGTTGATGTTAAATCTGGACATCCCGCATTTTAAAAAGAGAAGGTTCTCATTGATGAATGGGCTTGACTATGAGAATTTCAGCGAGAACCCTCGATCTTACGAAGGATTCATTCATTTTACTCCTTGAAATGAGTCTTGAAGGATCGGTGAAGATTGCAGGATATGACCGATGCAAGTACGAAAAGTTCGGTCACATCGGGGAATCACTTAAAGGAATTGTCGATGGTATGGCAAAACTATTCAAAATCCAATTCATCGGCACGGGTTATTTTGAAGGATTAGAGGATGAAAAAGAAAGAAATATAAACAAGCCCTCTATAGCCATGAGTTCTTTGGATATTTGTCATATTGACGAATATATCAAGTTGTTCACCGAATACCGGTGGAAATCCAAGATTGAGAAAAAGAAGTCGCATGACTATTCTTTGCCAAAATTCCAAGTCCCCGGAGAGAAATGCTTATCGGGGAATACAAGGGTGGAGTCAAGTAGAAAGCGTGGGCGAGAAAAATGTTTTTCCTAAAGGCCAAGTTATCTCGAATGGTGCTATCAAACACTCTGCACAGAATTACAAGAGATTAAGAGGAATTAACAAAGCAGCCCTCTATGTTGCGTGGATAATGATATCCCAACGATTGTGGGAGGTCAAACAAGGCGCCTGAAGAAGAATGAGAGAAGCCATCCATACCGCCGAGAAAGCAAAGAAAGAAAAAAAGTAGGTCTTCATGGAGACCTAGAAGATTTTGGTCAAAACAAAAGCCCGAAGTTATAAATCGGGAAAAGACCATTACCAGCGGGAGTAGAGCCTCATCATCGGGTTCTAATCAAGCAAGTACCATCGTAAATCCAGGGAGAAGAACTTTCGGGCGTGCTCACACTAGAGCTAATGAAAGTTTCAAAGATCGTAATTGCTTTGGACATGCGGAGCAAGAGGGCATATCTCAACGGATTGCCCGGATAATCAAAAACGAGCGAGTCGACAGTTCGAGGCCACACCGTAAATCGAAGAAGGTTGTCTATTATCGATTTAATACAGGGTGTATCAATTTGAGGATATTCCTCGGATGAAAGCATCTATGAAGAAGAGATCTATTCGATGATGGAAGTGACTCGGCATCGAATCGAGTGAAGAAGAAATTCTTCAGACGATTAGGGAGGATATGTCGATTCTCTCTCTCACACGACGTTTCTCATAAAACTCTTATGAGAATCATGAAGGAAGATCTAAAGCTTCAAGTCTATGATGGATTTACAATTGGAGCTATGGAAAAAGCATTGGATAAGATTGGGTTTCGTAACAGAAAACACCAAATTATTCACAGGGTAACAACTGGAGAACTTGCCATTCCGATGGAGTTTACACCGTAGAACGATCGAGATGCAGTTGGTCCCTATTAGAGAAATACGGAGATCAAAAGCGAGTTAAAAGAGAAGTTGCTAATACACTCTCATGGATTCACATTGGAGCCATAAGGGTCATTATTAAGGCAACATTCAAAGAAGGAATAGATTCGCCACTCAATCTTGCTATTTTTGACAAGCGAATCTCACATCTCAAGGATTCATGCCTTGGAGCGGTCACATGAAATTTGTATGCAGGAAAATTAGCATTCAATGTCTATCCAAGAATTGCATATAATTTGGGAGATCGAGACTTCAGTAGAGTCCTAACCCTTCATCAAGATTTCAAAAGAGTCGATTTGATGAAAGAAGGAAACAGCCTTACTCGATCACATACAAGATTTCCTATGCTCTCTCGAATACCCATCATTCAAGTATTCTTGAGAAAGGAATTTATTGAAGTCCCAAGAATCTTTGAGGACTTTGCCAGGGTGGTGTTACGAGAAATCATTGAATCTCCAACTATTAAAGAGATTGATATGATAATTCAAGATCAACCAGTCTTCAACAAAAGTCGGAGTCTCGAGAGTTGAGCCAGAAGGATGTCTTTCAGCAAAGACGAGAATGGTGAGTAGCGCCGTTGGGAAGAAAGGAGACCAAGTGCGATTCAACGCATCCCCGATGTTTTTAAAACAAAGAGAGAGTTTGAAATGTCGGATGAGGATGGCGAGAGGTTGAAGTAATATTCGACATCACTCAAAAGGATAACATTTTTCCTTGTGATGTTTTATATTATCTCCAACAACCAATCGTTGGAAGGTATCAAGGAAAGCCTGAAGATAGGAGAAATTGAGCTTACTATCACAGGAGTTGCGGGAAAGGTCCCGAACAATTAATATCGGGAATTGAATTTCTTGAGGAACATAAACCTTGGGAAAGATTACAAGACGGAATGGAGTTCACAGTGGCTAATAAAAGATACGTAATCGATGACCACTAGTCCATTCTCCATATACATTTCTATCGGAATGTTATATGCTTTGAATACAAGGCCGAGTATTTCGCCGCCTATATTGATTCAAAGTCTTAGGAATATGTACTTGCAAAGCCGGATGTTTTTCCTAAAGAAATTGGAGAAGATTTACAGCTATTGCGAAGGAAGAGATTTCTCTAAAAGGATTCTTATCCTTAAGGGAATTAAACAAGCGAGTAAATCATGATCGGAGGCGCAGGCAGTACCCCATGGTACAAAGTGAAAACACCACCAATCTATTTCCATGATACAGGTGCAGATGTTTTGCTAGGAAACAACTTCCTACAAACATTCAAGCGGTTCACACAAGAGAACGAGACGAGAAGACTTATTTTCACAACCTTATGTGATCATAAGATTATTGTCCGAGAGGCTGAGGAAGCATTTTACGAAAAATGCCCATTAATTTTCGCGCAAAGCGTGGTGATGAGGCCAAACTTCGCAATCCAAAAATGGCGGATCGAAGGAAATTTGGTGAAGCTTTATTATCCTATAGACAATTTGGTTCCATCCAGAAGGATCAGAAGATATGGGATAATAACTTGTATTCATTCAGAGTACAAGGAGAAGAACGAGTCACCCGAAGCCATTGCGGAATTATGGATGAGTCTAATGGAGAATCCATGAGTGATGTAACCATAAAGGAACAAATATCACTCGAGGATATCAAGAAGAAGATCCAAAGGAATTACAATGAAGATCCTTTGGCTTGGTGGGATAAGAACGAGCTTAAAGCTTCCTTAAAGGTTAAACCTGGAAAGGAGTACGAGTTCGTAAGATTCAAACCAATCCTTATGAACCAGGAGGATCGTGAGGATATGCAGAAGATACTTAAGGAACATCTTGACCTTAAGTTAATTTCACCAGGAGTTTCTCCATACAAAGATCCAGGATTCTTAGTCGAAAACCATGGAGAAATCAAAAGAGGAAAGTTAAGACTTGTTATTAATTACAAGGGAATTAATAACATTTTGGAGTTCGACGGATACTATATCCCAAGCAGAGAACATCTGGTTAATTGTATCAAAGGTGCCAAGATATTCTCAAAGTTCGATTGCAAGTCTGGATTCTACCAGATTAAGATGGAGGAAGAAAGTAAGAAGTTTACAGCTTTCTCTACACCACAGGGACACTATATTTGGAACGTGATGCCTATGGGATTGGCTAACGCACCCCAGATATATCAAAGGAAGATGGATAATCTCTTCAAAGATTATTTCAGTTTCATGTTCGTGTACATCGATGACATTTTGATCGCATCAAAGAACATGAAGGAACATCTTAAACATTTGGAAATATTTTGGATGTTTGTCATAAAAAGGATTAGTGCTTTCGGAGAAGAAGGCGGTGATTGCAACAAGACGATTGAATTCCTAGGAATTGAGATCGACGAACCTGGAATCATCCTACAAAGTCATATTGTAGAAAAGATACTGAGGATTTCGGATACACGAAAGACAAGAAGCGACTTGAGTTTTCTTGGAGTTGTTAACTTTATGCGGGAATGTTCATTAACAATCTAGCATACTACGGAAGGTGTTTAGCCCATTGCTTAAAAAGGATGAAAGTATTCAAATGGGAAGATGAACATCAAAAGGAATTAAGCAACTTAAAGAAGTTTGTAAAAGCTTCCAAAACTTGCGATTCCCAAGACGAGGATGGCGGTTCTTTACACGGATGCCGGTGATGATTGGTGGGCGGCGATTCTTACTAAGGTCACACCAAATGAAGAAGTGCCATGCAGATATTGCGGTTTATTCACACCCAAATGAAGCAAGCAGATGGCATATCAACGAAAAAGAATTCTTTTGCGATCGAGAAAGGCTTTTAAAAATGGCCGTTATTTTCTTGGCTAAAAAGTTTACTTTAAAAATTGATAATTCAAGTGTCAAGGCTTTTTCGAAAAACAAAATTGAATCAAAACCGAGAAAAGGCTCGATTACTTAGATGGCAAGTCTGAATGTCAATATTATGATTATGATATTGTCATTATAAAATCTCATGAAAATATTCTTGCATTTCTTGACACGAGATGGAAGGACGCGTTCGACGAGGTCCTTAAACGAGTAAGACATCTCGGGAAAACCTGGAGAGTCTAGAACGAGATTTTGGGACGTTATGTCTCAATGCGTGAAGTTGCGGGACGACTTCAACAGGTGACCGTAAATCCGTTTCTAGTCAAATACGAGCATGCGGTTCGCTCAAGGACAATTGTTCTTAGCGCTGGAAGGGCCTCTCTTCCAGCCGCATCTCCTGATGCAAAAAGGGGCCGAGAGAGTACGGGGCTCTAACCCGGAGGTTATGGATTCAAGTACCATAATCACAAGTGTTGCGGGTGATGCATCCCCGAGGTGTACAAATCGAACGAATGTTGAAGCTCCGGTGTCACAACCCGAGTCTTCAAGTCAACCAAAGACCTGCGGGGTAAAAGAGGAGAGTTGAATCTTAGGCCACGCATGACAGGCAAATCTAAGGTTCAAACGACGAGAATAAGATTTCTCCTATGCGGGTATATCGCGGCAATGGGAGAAACTAGTTACAAGACAAGGTATTAACCCGAAAAAACAATGGTTGATATCTCGGAAAGTATCCCGAGTTTGGATGAAACCAGGAAGTCATCCAAATGAAATACAGGAGTGGTATACTTTTGGAGCTTTAGCTTCAATCTATACCGTGTCACCAGGATTCCCGAAATTTCAAAATTACCGAAATGGATTGGGGAAGCGATTTGAGACCTGGGCCAATAATCCACATTTGGCCGAGGGGATATTTTGGAATCTGTATTTTATCGGTGCGACTCGAACTGAAAGAAAGAAAGGCTTTAATGAAGCTTTTCATTTCATTAAGCTAAGAAGACAGATGGAAATGCTTTAAAATACATTAAAGCGGCTTCAGGAAGAAGGACCGGTGTTAGTAGGAGCATTTTCTCAAGACGAAGCTTCTACGCAGGCGAGCATGGGGTCTTTGGGTTTGTCTAATCGAAATGGACAAAGTCAAATATCCATTTAAGTTCTTCCAGTCGGCGAATGGATCTTTCCTTTTGAATTCGATGTTGGATCAACCACAGGATTTGCGGAAGAACTCTTGAAACCAAAAGGAGAATTCTGGGAAAACAAGATTCCGGCGAGCAAAGAAACTTAGGAAATTCGTAACATGGCGCATGTTGGCCGATGGATCGATCGGATCGTCAAGCATGCCCCGAACAGAAGGAACCCGAGTTTGGGAAAGGTTTCCGCCCAAACCCGACCGACAGACCATACAGGTTTGGAAAGGACAAGGGACCGACTCACAAGACGCGTTTTCCTCGGGGACCACGCAGAGACCAACTTTTTAAAAGATTCCCCGACAACCATCACATGGGCTGAGTCACGCGGAAAGAGAAGAAGAAGGCAGTGGCGAGTAATAATTCGTGAGTATGACGTAAGCGGTGACGTCTTACATCTAAACAAGATTTGAAGTCCGAATTTCAAGTCCGGACTTACCTCTATAAATTGCAGGATTTGAAGGAAGGCCGAGGACATCGAACATTTGCCTTAGTTTTCTTATAATAAAGTCCGAGAAAAATTTGTAATATTGGGAGTGTTTTAGTTTTTAAGTTTTTATGTATTTTCGAGTGCAAGCCTCATACATGAGAGGCTAAACTAAAGATTCTCCTCCCAAAGGAGATTACTAATGTAATAAATTTTTCTTTAAGTTCTTAATAAAATAAAATTTGTTTGTTCAACATGTGTTCATGATGTACTATTGATCAATCCCCTTTGAAGAATTACTTTTACGCCTTGAGTAGGAAACGAACCAAGGTCATGTGTCTTTGAGCGGTTTCGAGGAGTCGGATAACTTGCAGATCATCTTCCCGAGGGTGAGGTTGAACAGTGAGGAGATATTCGTCAAACGATCCGGGGGCAATAATTTTCCGATGGTGGCGTTGCAAACCACTTAACCGGTCTTCATTTGGTCAAAAGAGGTATGAATTTTAAGGGATTTATTAATTTTACGGAAGCATGTTGGGCACGATATGGTCGTAATGGACTATTTTCATTTTCAGTCTAAAGACCCAATTTGTATACGGATAAATACTTGAAATAAGATCTTGATAGAAGTATGTCTTGTTGAGTTTATAGGTGGAAAAACGACATGATCCATTTAAAACCTCGAATAGACTGGATCTAAGTAGGTGTAACAATGCCACGAACAAAACAAATTCGAGAAAAATCAGTTCTTATTTCTCGAAAAAGTGAAAAACAAATTGATTCGGGAGTGAAAACTTTTTGATTATTGTATAATGCAATATATTTATCCTTATGGAGCAATCTACAAATTAGAGTTTAAAGGGATAACTAGAACTATTGTTATTAAAGAATAAAATCCTAGGGGCAAAATGGTCCAAAAGTTGCAAAAAGAGTAATTATTTTCGTAGTTCGGGATGCAAAAGGTTAAAAATAAAAGTATAGGTTGTGAAGTGTAAAAAGGGGTAAAGTTCAGGTGGTTAAAAATAATTATCTCTAATATTTACTTGTTTCTTTGACATTCCCCATAATGTAAGTTTGAGTGCATTTTTTATTCTACAAAGTGTATTTGTTGAATGGGACAAGTTGTATACATGGTGATCAATTAATACAATTAAATACCATTTTTATAAGCATGGCATTTCATAACGGGAAGGGGTTAAATTAAAGTTACGATTAGAATTTCTTTAATGTGATTGCGTAAGGTAAACTATTCATTTACACAAATACACATCTAGTTATATATATTGCTTTATTTTGTGTTTCCACGTATATTACATACATATATATACATATATGTATATATGTACATATCATAGGGACTTTTGTCACAAATTATTGAAACATAATGCATAACAACTTCGCTTGGGAAAATTATATATATGTATATATGTACATATCATAGGGACTTTTGTCACAAATTATTGAAACATAATGCATAACAACTTCGCTTGGGAAAACTCAGCTCATATATGACGATATAATCCTATTATAGATAGAATATGTCTGAATAATATGACAACATAAATAACAAAGTTAAAAATACTTTTACAATTCAAGTTTCATTGCTCCAGACAATATTCTATTTTAGAAATCATGATAGATACTGATAAAGTACAAGATTCTAAATCAAGTTAATTAACGGCTTAGGTTCAAATTAATTTGGGAGAGAAAAGTAGTATGACTTGATTTTTTAGGGGGATGATCTAACATGAGATATGAAACAACTACATTAAAAACACACTAATGTTCAAACTTTCTCAAAGATAGTAATATACAATTTGGGGACTTCAATTAAACCATTTGTGCAAAATTTAGTCATGTAATATTTTTTTTTAAAATATTATCAAAAAATTGCAAACTTTGATACTAAATTATAGCCATAGCCGCCAATGCCTAGAATATATGCACACGTCGGAAAAATGTATTAGGCATTATTTTGCACATGCTAAAAAATAAAAAAACATGCACCTTTGATAAGGGTGTTTTTATGCATGTTTTATGTGTATATTTGAGTAGAATTCGAGTTATTTTATTGTTAGTTTTGTAAATTTTTGATTGTACATGGTTCATATTACTCCAAAGTGCTTTTATTGATGTAGATTGACCATTCGGGGCTAATTTTGGTGAATTTCGGACCATGGATTCATGTCAAATCATACCGGGAGTTTAAGGATGCGTAAACGCTCGAAATCCCAAGCCAAACGCATCATTTTGGGGCCTTTTTGGTCCAACACGGCCGGGGGTGTCGGGCAACACGGCCATGTTGAAGGGGATCAAAAGAGGAGAAAAACCCGCACAAAACAGGCCCGAACATGGCATGGCGTGTCGCATAACAACACGGCCAGTGTCGCACAACACGGCCAGCCGCGTGTTGGACAACACTGGCCGTGTCGAGCCTATTTTCGCATTTTTTGCGGCAAAGACGCCTGGCCGTGCTTTCCCAACATGGCCGTGTCGGGGGCCACTTTCGTGCACTTTTTCTTTGCGGAATTTGGGGAAAACTCACCAACCAATCCATTTTGGCCACTTTTGTACACCTTTAACACCCTATTTTTTTGAAACATGTCTCCATGTCCCCTCCTCATCACTTGAATACAAGAACTCACCAACCAACAAGGAAAATAGGGGTGATTGTTTAATAAAAAGAGAGTACTATCATTGTATTGGTTGCCTATAAAAGCCAAGGGTTGAAGTTGGGAGAGCAATTCATTAGATACTCGGAAATATTCATTGTATTCATTTCATTAAGTAGAATTGGGATCAAGGGGTCTTGGAGGAGAAAGCTTGGGGTAATATTGGAGAAGAAGGCTTGGAGCAACATCATCAATCAAGAAAGAAGTCAATTAAGATTTTGAGAAAGATAAGTACACCATGTCTACAATACTTAAATCTTCTTGTGTAATTTATTCTTTGGTCAAAATCATGTGTAGCTAAACTCCTAGTGTTTGAATGTAATGAACTCTAGAATGGATTTGTGATTAAGGTGTGTATGTTTTTAATGAAATCTTCATATTTTGTGTGATTCACTTATATTATGCTTCGTTCATTCGAATTGATATATGCGCAATATTGATTTGGAGTTTATTTTTCATCCGGGAAATCGAGAGATTCATGGTGAAATAGAACCTATATAAGTGAAAAGAGTTGCATGCAATCCTAGATATAGGACGACATAAATCTTCTGGATTAGGGTCAAACCTAATATGGGAATTCACAAATCGTTATAATCTTTGTCTTGGGGTTTTAACTAGAAAGAGATTTGATTAATCAACTTGAGATTAGAAGTTTTTCGCCTTGAGAAAGGGTTTAACTTAAATTGGGAATTTCTACGGTCCACAAGACATGAGATTTTATTAAAAGAGGTTGGTTTTTGCTTAAGGGCTTACGGTTGTATTTTTAACTTGTCAAATCACAAAAACATTCTAGAGGGATTTACATTCAAACACACTTCTATCTCTTGATTTCTTATTCTACAAATTTTACTTCATTTTTATAATTTATAATTTGTTTTCCTTTTTCATCAAACAAAAACTCTGAAAATTTGTTAGATTAAATAACAAAAAGACGGTAATTATTAGTACTTACAATCCTCGTGGGAATGACACTCGGTACTCAATAATCTATACTATAAAACGATAGGTGCACTTGCCTACGGTTTTAAAGGTAGCTTTTGAGCCATCAAGTTTTGGCGCCGTTGTCGGGATTGTAATATTAAGAATACCTTATTTTTGTTAATTTAATCATTTTTTTTATTTTGTTTCATCATTTGTCTTTCTTTTTATCTATCTTTGTAAGTCTTGGATTACACTTATCCTCTTTATTTACCGCAGTGCATGCCTACCGTCGTCGAATTTGGAAGCGACACACGCCGAGTAAGCAACACGAGAAAAGTATTAATACAGACCACGAGGAGGATATTAACGAAGGCAAGGATCCCAATATGGCGGATGAACAACAAAGAACCATGTACGACTATGCCAAGCCGTCTATGGACGGCACATCGCCTAGTATCGTAAGGCCCATTTATTGCGACCAATAATTTCAAATCAAACCGAATGTCATTCAAATGGTGCAACAATTTGTTCAATTCGATGGCCTACCGGACGAAGATCCAATAATCATATCGCGAATTTCCTTGAAATTTGCGATACCTTCAAAATAAATGGGGTCTCCGATGATGCCATCCGTTTACGCCTATTCCCATTTACTCTTCGCGGGACGGGCTAAACAATGGCTAAATACTTTGCCAAAGGAACGATTATAACGTGGAACATCATGGCCGAAAAGTTCCTTTTGAAATATTTTTCACCAAAATCGCACGATTGAGGAATGAAATCTCTTCATTCACTCAAGAAGATGACGAGACCTTGTACGACACTTGGGAGAGATTCAAAGAATTGTTGCGAAATGCCCACACCATGGCCTACCTATTTGGATGCAAGTCCAAACATTTTATAATGGGCTACTTTCCAGAACAAGACAAATGACGTCACGCAAATGTCGGGGGAACTCTTAATAACAAAACGCCGGAAGCCGCCAGGATTTGATTGAGGGAATGGCCATGAACGGCTACCAATGGCAATCCATACGAGGTAAAACTAACAGTCGGTTGGTGTGTATAATATAGATGCGGTAGTTACGCTCGCCGCATTGGTCGAAGCATTGACCCAAAAGATCGACGATCTAGCGGCTCCTAAACCACCACCACCGCATATTTTATCTTGTGAAACTTGCGGAGGACTGCATAATCATCAGGATTGTCCACACACAATTCCTCACGCTGAACATGCTAATTACGTTGGGAATCAAGGCAGAAATTACCCAAGTAATCCTTACAGCAACACATATAATCCTGGGTGGCGACAACATCCTAATTTTGGTTGGGGAAATCAAGGCCAACCACGACCTAATCCCAATCCTGATCTACACACGTCTCCCGGATTTCAGCCAAATCAAGGTAAGCCTAACTTGGAAGATCTTATAACAAAGTTTGTGCAATCAACAGATACCCGATTCCAAGCGGTGGAAACATCCTTGAGAAATCAAGAGGCATCTATCCATAACCGGAAAACCAAATAGGCGATTGCGAAGATGATTTACGAAAGGCCACAAGGTAGTTTCTTAGGGTAATATCGAGCCAAACCAAGGGAGCACGTAAAGGCAATCACCATCGTTTTCCACATGAGCATGATTATGCCAATGCCGCCATGCGTAAATACGTGGAGGATGACATGCCCAAAGAAAATCTCATGAAAAAGGAGGTTGCGAATACAAGCCCAAGATCCTTAATGGAGTCTAACCGGGAAGAAGATAGAAGGAGGACAAATTTGGTAAGTACCTTAATTCTTTCAAACAATTACATGCCAATATTCCATTTGTTGACCCTCCTTCAAAGCATGTTAGGGATCTTAATGACATCATTCCTAGTGAAAATAAGCTTAACAAATTATCAAATGTGCAATTGAATGATAAATGTCCTTCCAATGAACTACCACAAAAATTTAATGATCCAGGAAGCTTTATTATCCCTTGCACAATTGATGGTTTACCTGTTGATAGGGCACTAGCCGACTTGGGAGCTAGTATCAACGTGATGTCTTATGAAACATTCAAGCATGCGGAATTAAGTGAACTTAAACCTATTAGGATGGACATTCAATTAGCCGATAAATCGATTAAACATCCTAGAGGTATTGTTAAAGATGTGCTAGTTAAGATTGATAAATTCATATTCCCAGTTGATTTTATTATTCTTGACATGCATGATGATATAGAAGTTCCCTTAATTCTAGGGCGTCCCTTTTTGGCTACCGCTAAATCTCTCATTGATGTGCATGATGGAAAGCTTACTTTGAGAGTAGGGGTGAACAAGTTATCTTTAAAATTCCTTTGAGAAATCCTATAAATGATACTTGTTTTCCTATAAACTTGATTGAGACAAGGATAAATGATTCTTTGCTTGATATGTCTTCTAATAAATCCTTGAAAGTATGTGATGTTCAATGTGCAAAAGTTTCCACAGATAAATCCCATTTTGAGAATAACATGCGAAAAATAGGACCATGAAGGTCAATTGTTCAAAATCGATACGGGTGGCGATGTTGTTCAAAGAGATAAAATTTTTCATAAATTCAAGGCTCGCCCGATTAAATCTTCACATTTAGGTGAAATGGTCCAGCTATACGACGTTAAAGAAGCACTACCCGGGGAGGCAACCCGATGTTTGTGTGCAATTGTTTTTATTTATTTTTATTTTATTTTATTTTCTTTCAAAATAATCACAAATCCATAGAGTCATTTTCAAATCATAAAAAAAAAAAAACTCTTGAGCTTCTTCTTGCTTGTTCTAATTGGGAATATTTGAGATTTCACGGTATTCGAGTTGTGTGTTGCTTAACTTTGATTAGGTATGAAGATGCGTTGAAGGTCCCGTACCAAAACAACCCAATGGTCACTCAACACCAATTCCACTATTGTAGTAAGGTCGTATTTTTCTTTTTTTCCACCTCTTTTATATCATTCTAATTTCTTTGTTTTTTTTAGTGTTTTGTGTGTGTTTGTCCATTTTTTCTTTCACATTGAGGACAATGTGAATCTTAAAGTTGGAGGTGGGTACAATAACATTTTTAATGCTTGTGTGTTTGTTTTCAAGAGATGTGATTTTTTTTTTAACAAATTGAGTATTTGCTAGTCAATAACTTGGCCCAATTATACCTATATTAACTTGTTAATTTGTGTTTTGATGTGAAACAATTGATTGTCTAGGATAGATTGACGTGGATGCAAAGCTAAATTTTGACGAGATTTCCAACACCATAAATACTTGATGTGTTAAGGCATATACGATGATACCTAGCACTATGAACGCCCGAGAACTCATGATTTAGTAGTGGTTAACTAGTTGTTAAACCAAGCTTGTGAATAAAAGAAAAATAGAAAGAGAAAAATGAAAAAAAACGAAACTAAAAAAAAAACGGACCAATCGAGGTTATACTCCTCTATTTGTTGTTGCTTAGTAACTAGGAGCATTCATGAGCCCCATGTTTGTCTTTTACGTAAAACGGCGACACGAATATGAGTATGGGAAACCACCTAGGAGTGTTTGAACAGAAATTCAAAATATAAACCTAGTGGAAGCATGTCTCGAAAGGTCCCAAAAAAAAAAAAAGAACGAAAAAAAGGAGAATGAATACTCCTTGACTTCTCATTCCAATAAAGTTCAAGAAGCTTGGTTATATGACTAGTAGGCTAACTACAATGATCTATTGATTTCTTGTATTTTCATGGCGTAGAATTGAAGTTGTTCATAACTATCGATTTGTGGAGTGATGATTTCAAGTCTCGAATAATGCTGCCGATATTACGTCTTTCTTGACAATCGATCGCTTTACAAAACTATGTTTTTACTTAATGGTTAATTCAGGTTGAGAAGGCCAAGAACTTGACCGCTTATGTTCAATATGTTGAAAAAAAAAAATCATCTTTGTATGTTGTGATTTATGAATCCCTCTTTTTGATATAATGTTTTGCTTGAGGACAAGCAAAGTTCAAAGTTGGAGGTGGTTTGATAAGGGTGTTTTTATGCATGTTTTATGTGTATATTTGAGTAGAATTCGAGTTATTTTATTGTTAGTTTAGTAAATTTTTGATTGTACATGGTTCATATTACTCCAAAGTGCTTTTATTGATGTAGATTGACCATTCGGGGCTAATTTTGGTGAATTTCGGACCATGGATTCATGTCAAATCATACCGGGGAGTTTAAGGATGCAGAAACGCTCGAAATCCCAAGCCAAACGCGTCATTTTGGGGCCTTTTTGGTCCAACACGGCCAGGGGGTGTCGGGCAACACGGCCATGTTGAAGGGGATCAAAAGAGGAGAAAAAAAACGCACAAAACAGCCCGAACACGGCATGGTGTGAAGAGATAACACGGCCATGTCGCACAACACGGCAGGCCGTCTTTGCCCAACATGGCCGTGTCAGGGCCACTTTCAGGCACTTTTTCTTTGCGGAATTTGGGGAAAACTCACCAACCAATCCATTTTGGCCACTTTTGTACACCTTTAACACCCTATTTTGCTGAAACATGTCTCCATGTCCCCTCCCTCATCACTTGAATACAAGAATTCACCAACCAACAAGGAAAATGGGGGTGATTGTTTAATAAAAGAGAGTACTATCATTGTATTGGTTGCCTATAAAAGCCAAGGGTTGAAGTTGGGAGAGCAATTCATTAGATACTCAGGAAATATTCATTGTATTCATTTCATTAAGTAGAATTGGGATCAAGGGGTCTTGGAGGAGAAAGCTTGGGGCAATATTGGAGAATAAGGCTTGGAGCAACATCATCAATCAAGAAAGAAGTCAATTAAGATTTTGAGAAAGATAAGTACACCATGTTTACAATACTTAAATCTTCTTGTGTAATTTATTCTTTGGTCAAAATCATGTGTAGCTAAACTCCTAGTGTTTGAATGTAATGAACTCTAGAATGGATTTGTGATTAAGGTGTGTATGTTTTTAATGAAATCTTCATATTTTGTGTGATTCACTTATATTATGCTTCGTTCATTCGAATTGATATATGCGCAATATTGATTTGGAGTTTATTTTTCATCCGGGAAATCGAGAGATTCATGGTGAAATAGAACATATATAAGTGAAAAGAGTTGCATGCAATCCTAGATATAGGACGACATAAATCTTCTGGATTAGGGTCAAACCTAATATGGGAATTCACAAATCGTTATAATGATGTCTTGGGGGTTTTAACTAGAAAGAGATTTCAGTTAATCAACTTGAGATTAGAAGTTTTTCGCCTTGAGAAAGGGTTTAACTTAAATTGGGAATTTCTACGGTCCACAAGACATGAGATTTTATTAAAAGAGGTTGGTTTTTGCTTAAGGGCTTACGGTTGTATTTTTAACTTGTCAAATCACAAAAACATTCTAGAGGGATTTACATTCAAACACACTTCTATCTCTTGATTTCTTATTCTACAAATTTTACTTCATTTTTACAATTTATAATTTGTTTTCCTTTTTCATCAAACAAAAACTCTGAAAATTTGTTAGATTAAATAACAAAAAGACGGTAATTATTAGTACTTACAATCCTCGTGGGAATGACACTCGGTACTCAATAATCTATACTATAAAACGATAGGTGCACTTGCCTACGGTTTTAAAGGTAGCTTTTGGGCCATCAAGTTTTTGGAGAATGACTTGATTTTTAGGGGATGATCTAACATGAGATATGAAACAACTACATTAAAAACACACTAATGTTCAAACTTTCTCAAAGATAGTAATATACAATTTGGGGACTTCAATTAAACCATTTGTGCAAAATTTAGTCATGTAATATTGTTTTTAAAATATTATCAAAAAATTGCAAACTTTGATACTAAATTATAGCCATAGCCGCCAATGCCTAGAATATATGCACACGTCAGAAAAATGTATTAGGCGCTATTTTGCACATGCTAAAAAATAAAAAAACATGCACCTTATTCGCACACGTCAATATTATGTACTATAAAAGAATGTTACTAATGATATTTCAATTTTTGTTTTTTTTTTAATTTAAAAAAATGTTTTTTATTTCAACATATTAAAAATAGAAATTCTAGATACCAATTTTATTTATTTCAAATTTTGTTTATATATGTGTATATGTATACATCACAAAATCACTCACAAATCTCAATCAGAAAAGAATTGGGAAAAATAAGGTTAAGACAATGAATAAAAATAGATGCATATTAGTAAAGAAACATATGTTAATTTGCATAAAAGCAAAATGTTATAACAAATCATTAATTGCGCACGAGTATGATTGAGGTCGTGAACTATTTCGATATTTCCAATCCAATAATTTCTCTAAAAGTTTGCATATTATCATTTCTACAATTATAAATTGTAAGATGCAGTATGACAATTCAGTTCTCTCATATCTTTAACTTAAAAAGCAAAATTACAAAAATCTTATTACATCTGGCTTTATATATGCACAAAATCCACGCCTCTTAAAATAATTCAACCCCAATACCTATAATTTTGTTCAATTGTGCGTCCTCATTAAATGCATGCAAATCCAAATTTTAAAAATCAATTCTTTTAATGTTTCCCCAGTTACTTCTATTTAAGTTTGCCCCTCCCAAGCCATGAATGTTACCAAGCCCTCATTTCATTTCTTTCTGCATTTCCTAGTCTATCTATACATACATACATATCTAAGATGGTAGAGAACAAAAATATTTCTGAAACTTTTTGTGTCGGCGAATCTGTGAAATATTGGTTCTGGTGAGCCGAAAAATATTTCAAAAAACCAACAAGTATCTCCCAACTTTCAGAAATACAAAAATATTCAACAAAGAGCCATTAAAGACATTTTGTTTACATGAATATAAATCATTCCCACACAATTATACATGCTAAGCAACACATTTGAAAAGTATTTTAGGCGCTATTTTTGCACACACTAAAATGTCAAAAACAATGTGCCTTATATGCACACATCAAAATCATGCACTATGAAAGATTGTTACTAATGATTTTTCAGTTTTTCTATCGCATGTACTATAAAAGATTGTTACTACTGATATTCCATTTTTTTCATTTCAACATTTTGATTTGAAAGTAGTACCCAATATGGACAAGTTAATATATAAAAGAAAACTCCTGGAAAAATACATTTTTAGCTGTTATAACACCCGTGCTGGAATATGAATATTTGATCATAAGATTTTTCAAAATATATAGTTGATTATATGACAAGCGTCTTGTCCCGAATTTCCACTGATATTACTATATTCTTGACAATTTTATTATCATCGGGACAAACGGTTCTGGTCCCTTGTCGTCACGACAACATTTAGAAATAACTTAACTTGTTTCCACACTGACATCTATTTAAACCAGCCCTCCCACCATAGTCTATATATATCCCACCGCTCTTATTTCTTTTTGCATTTTCTAAGTCATTAGTATGTCTAAACATACATTGCTAAAATGGCTTCTCACTCAAATGAGAACAAAACACTACAAGAAAACAAGGAATTCCAATGGAAAAAATTTATTGGTATTTGGCCAATTTTCATTGGAATTATAAATTCCAAGAAATTCCAATGGAAAAGCATCATTGGTATAATGGTCGTTGGAATGACAAAATTCCAACGAAAATTCCTATGGAAAAAATATTCCAACAAGAATAACAAATGATTTTGCTTATCGTTGGACTTTCTGTTGGAATTTTCCAACGGTGTCAGAAGATTGGAATTTCTATTGGAATTTTGAAAATTCCAACAGATTTTTTATTCCGTTGGAATTTGATTGTTTTGTTGTAGTGAAAATGGTTCTAAGTCTAATAATATTACAGAAAATCAGTCAAATGTTGATTCGGGCAAAGGAAATGATTCACGAAACCAAGATCAGTGGTCTCCAAGCATTAAGGTAGCTTGATAACTTTGATGATGATCAACATAATAATTTAATTTCCAACATTAATTCTAACGAGATAATCTCTTTTCTTGGTTTTTTTTTCATGTATTTCTTGATTTTCTTATTGTATATTACTTAATGTCTAAGCCTGAAAGCCCATTGAGCAGAAAAATGATTTTTATTTAAAAAAAAAAAAAAACAAAAGAGAGAGATAAAGAAAGAAGAAATTAAAAGGTTAACTCAACAATCTCGTACATGGTAATTTTTGGTAATTTCAAGGATAACTCCGTAAATTAACATAAGGAATATGGGTCATCTAATATTTGTGTATAACATTGATTCCGTGTTAGACTTTCTTGGAGAATTAAACAGATAAAACTTTAGAAGTTTCAGTAATACTATTTTGGATCTCCATCTACGATTGTTGAGGCTACACAGGCAAGAATACTAGCTATTTCTCTTTTCCCCTTCTCAATCTCATAAGAAACACTTTTAGTTTTTTTTTTTAGTATAGAAACATTTTTAGTTTTACTTGTACTTGTATCTTCTCTTTTCCCCTTCTTTCACTATATAGTAGTTGACAAGATAATAATAAAAAAAATTATTTTTGCAACTTGTACTTGTGTGACCATTTTGTGGGTTTGGTACCTAAACTTTGTTTGTTGGAACTTAGTACCTAAAATTTGCGGGATTGTTAAAATGCAATCTCGGGCACCGCTGACGGAATATTCCGTAAATATGGCAAAATCGTCAAATCATCTAAAGTGATAAAAGTCACTGCATTTTGCAACCTAAACTTTACATTATTTGTTAATTTGCAACCTAAACATTTTACATTTGAACTTTGTCACCTCACCTCAAAATAAATAATAAAAAGTATATTAATAAATATGTATTTATCTCTTTTTGTTCGAAATATATATTTATTATTTTATTAATAAAGGATGTATACATCTTTATTAATAAAAATATATAATTTCGGTCCTTTGTTGATTTATTACTTTATCCACTAATTTGGATTTCTCTCAACCTTAGCAAAATATATTTTTAATATTATAAAGAATTTGCAACCTTGGATACTAAACTATATAGATTCCCGTCAATATATGGCTCGTACATATGCACACATCATAAATATATATTAGGCTATTTTTCGCACACGCTAAAATATCAAAATTACGCGCATTATATGCACACATCAATATTATTATTATGTACTATAAAAGAATGTTGCTAATGGTAATTCAATTTTTTGTTTACTTATTGAAAAAAAAAAAATGTTTTTCATTTCTTTTTTTTTTTGAAAACGAATGTTTTTCATTTCAACATATTGAAACTAGAATATATAAATACCATATTTCTTTATTCCAAATTTTGTGGATGTATGTATATATCATGAAAGTCACTCACAAATCTCTATTAGAAAATAATCGGGAAAAAGAAGGTTAAGCGCGGGAAGACAATGAAGGAATATAGATGCATGAGAGTAAAAAAAGATATGTTTGCATAAAATTGAAAAGCTAAAAAAATTCATTGCACACGAGTATGATTGAGGTCGTGAACTATTTCCCATCCAATAAATTCTCTAAGTTTGCATATATATATCATTTTTCCAAACATACATTGTAAACTGCAGTATTCAATTATCTTACATTTTTTTTTAAAATGCAAAATTACAAACATCTTATTAAATCTGGTTGTATGCAAAATCCACGCCTCTTAAGAAAATAATTTAATCTTAATACCTATAATATTTTGTTCCTTGTGCGTTCTTATTTTAAAAAAATAAATAAAAATATACAAAAATAAAGAAAAAGCTCCCGATCACAAGCCGATCAGGTATAAAAGGAAAACAATGCTAAACTTCGGGAAAAAAATAACAAAAATAACTTAATATTGCAATTTAAATAAAGGGCATCTATTTCTAAAGGATTTTTCAATGACATTGTCATTTGTTTTTTAGCACCGATCAAGTATCGTCTTGATAGTCCGATGTATCATGTAGAATATCGGCCAGGATCCTCGAGTTGCAATTGACATAACCTTCATAGCTTTTGAGTAATCACATGATTGAAAGACAATTGGAGTAGTTGAGAACAAATCTAAATTTTAAAAATCTTCTTCTCCATATCCAAGATGCAGAACAAAAATGTTTCAAACTTTTGTGATGACGAATTAGGGAAATGTTGGGTCAAGTGAGCCGGTAAATATTTCACAAAACCAACAAGTTGGGTCTCCCAACTTTCAGGTCTCCGCTTGTTAAATTATATTTGAGTACCTGTGAAACTGATAATTAATTAATTAGTAATATATCACTTCAAACAAATTTTTCAAACACTAATTTGTTGATTCATTTTAGTGAAAAGTAAACAATTAAATTAAATACAAAGTCCATGAAAAGAGGGAAAAACGTTAGTTGATCATACATAAGTGTTCTATGAAAAATGCATACTAACTAGCCTAGGAGAAGATGTATATTATCATAATCATTCACTATCAATTCATCAAAATATTTTTTTTTCTTTAATAAGAATTTCAAGGCACAAGAATGTGATGCGCCTGGAGTGCTTAATTTTGTGCCAGGATTATCATATTTATTTTTAAATTTTATTTTCCTTTTCTTTTTTTGTTCAAGCACAAGATTGTCTTGCGCCTCCAACCTATTTCTCATTTCAAGCACAAAGAGTGTCTTGCACCTCCACTTATATTAACTACTCATTCCCAATCCCACCTATTTTGTCAAATTGGATTCATTTTTGCTATATTTGCACAAAAAAACCCTAAAACACACTAATGCTCACATTTTCTCAAATATGGCATTTATACTTTTTGGGACTTTAGTTATGCGGTTTTCGCAAAATTTAGTCATTTAACATATTTTTCGTATATTATCAAGAATTTGCAACCTTTGAAACAAATAGATCCGTCAATTAATGTCTTGTATATATGCACACATGAGAAAAATATATTAGGCGATATTTTTGAACACACTAAAATGTTAAAACTACGCGCCTTATATGCACATATCAGTATTATGTACCATGAAAGATTAATGCTACTAATAATATTTCAATTTTTGGTTTTTTATTTTAAAATATTGGGAAATTTTACACTTCATTCGCCAGTTTTAATTTAATTTCCAATATTCTCACATAAGAATATTTTTCTTGTTTTTTTCCTATATACTTTTTTATTTTTTTATTCTTTTTGTTTCTGATTATATATTTTTTTACTTGATTGCTAAGCTTGAACGCCAATTAAATATAAAAAAAGGATTTAAAAAAAGAACAAAAAGAATTATATGTTGTGTTCGACGACAACAACAACAGCTGCAACCAACAACAAGCACGACAGAATCATTGCGCAAAAGAAACCGTACAACACAAGGAAATGAGAAGTGTTTTTCAGACTTTTCAAGTTTCAAAATTGTGGTGACTTGAAATCCACAAGGTATACCTCCAACAACCATAACAAATTAGCCTGTATGTAATTTTGCATTTGTATTTCCATGCTTTTTTTTCCAACTTCATGGGGTAGAATTAATATGTACTTGTAGCTTGTTTTACTCTTGCCAATGTTGAATAATAGTTGGCGAGTTAATAAAAGTGAATGCCGAAAAATTGCATTATTAGTTGTTAATTATTTCACTCGTGCACAAGTATCGATGAATGTCTAATCGTCATATTTATAATTTTCAAATACGTTGTTGATTATATTACAAGCTTATCTCCCCAATTTCCACTTATATTACTCTATTTTGATAGTTTAAATCATCCAAAGGCGAGATAATTTCGGTCATTTGGTGAGACGACATCATTTATCATATATTCCATTAAATTGAAGAACTGATAAAACTTACCAATGTTACAAAAACTTCACAAAATCTTGGTGTACTTAATTTCTATTTTTTTCAAAAAAAAAAAAAACATAATGTGCGCCAAGAAACAAATTGAAGATACATGTAGGAGGCAGGTTAGAGTTGAAGCAATGATGATAATATCATCTTCGAACCTTGCAATAATGGTTCATCAAATCTTCTTTGGTTTAACTATGGAAAAATAGACTTTAAACACATCTGGTGATAACCCATTGCGCGATAATCTTAGACAAAGGCGAAATTAGTTTCTCTTCGTCAGAACCCACTAATGTGCAATCAAATGTGGCTCAAGGTACCCGTTTTTGCTTTAATTCTAGTTTTAAGTGATTTTAATGGTCTTAGTATTGATATTAACTAATTGGATTAACAAAACATGTCTGATTATATTGTGTTAGCATGGTAGGAGAATGAAACTCCGACTGTTGGGGTAGAAGGGGGAATGAGACTGAAAACCCCTGTTTGGAGGAGGTTAGGACATAAAGCCAAATTACAAATGATGGCAATGAGAACAATGAACTAATGATGTTAGAAGGTTCAAAAGCTGGAAAACAAAATAAAGTTGTCTCTACAGAAGCGTCATAGGGATGTTGATAATACTGGAGCTAATGAATTTATTGATTATTTTTACGATATTTTTGAGGATGAAGCTCCACAAAGTATGAATAAAATATTAGGGGAGCCAAAACATGGAAATTCTTGAATTTAAATGTAGCATGTATATATTTAATTTTTATTTTGGGCAATCACCAACAATGTGAATTTGAAAGTTTGAATTTATGTTTTGTTCAACAAGTTGTGTTTGTTAAATGACACAAGTTGTTTACAAGGTGAATTGATACAATAATTATGAACCATCTCTATAAGCCATAACATTTCATATAAAAAGTCTTGACAAGAAAATTGCATAAAAGGAACATCCAAAACCAATTCTAACATTTGAAACAAGAAAATAAAGTTACAGTTGATGGTATATGATATAACATCAACTGTAACTTTAGCATCCAACTCACGCTAAAGCAATGCGCTATTTAAGCACGCGTCAAATTCTAAACCATTGCGCTACTTTTGCACATGTTAAATATTCAAAATAATGCGCGATGCATTTCTTTCTACCAAACTCACAATCCACACTTCTCAAGAAACCGATTTAATCTCAATACCTAAGATCTCTTGTCTTGTGTGCCCTCGTCAATTGCATGCAAATCCAAAGTCAAAATCTCTTTTCTTGTTACCTAAAATTCAAAACTTTTGAATTCTTTTTTTGTGATAATCTTGTTCCAATCCATGTCAAAGTGGTCCTAAGAGTTTCAGTGTTTTTATGTCAATGGTATATTGGCACCAATTTATTGTCTTTCGTACAATGAACACTGGATCGATGATGAGGTATGGTTGTGTTTTGTTAATTTAATGTAATTTCCAATCTTACTCGAAAATCTCTTTATATAAATATGGCGGTGTAAAATGGCCTCATGGTTTCTTTCGCATTTCCGAGTTATTAGGCGCTAGTTTGTCTATACATAAATACATATATAAGATGGCCTCCCACTCACAAGAGAACAAAAATGATTCTGAAAATTTTTGTGTTGACTATCGTGAAATGTTAGTTTAGGTGAACGAGAAAATTCACAAAATCAAGAAGGGTCTCCAAACATTAACGTAGCCTTGCTAAATTTGATGATTGGCCAGCAAACTGGATATGCTTGTATTATTAGCTTTTTAGCATGTTTTTGGTTCACATACAATCCTAACTTAATAAAACTTTTGAACTCTAATTTTATGATAATTTTGTTCTAATCTATGGCGGTGTAAAATGTAGTATAATAAATTTATTTATTATTGTGAATTTGCAAACTTATGATACTAAATTGTAGCGTCGACGATTGCCTTGTGTACATGCACACATTAGAAAAAAACGTCGTAGTAGCGCTATATCCGCACATGCTAAAATGTCAAAATAATGCGCCTTATATGCACACATCAAAACATTGTAGGCGCTATATTTGCACATGCTAAAATGTCAAAACAATGCGCCTTAATGCATAGTATAACACTTGTTTTGCGTTTGTGTATACTTTGTATTTTATCTAATACTAGTTAGTATATATCGACCAATATAGGTAGTATAAGTCAATGTCAGGTACCAGTTTAGAAGAACAATATGTGGAAAGTGGGAGTATACGATCTTACACAAGGGGTTGATCGGCCTGGCCAGATGAGGGAATTGCCAGTGTTGTTTCATCACCATTTTGTTGGTGGTGTTTTGCTATTTATAGAAGAAGATAAAACAGCAATCTAGCACACAAATCAATAGTTGGATCATGCCGAGTCCTTAATCAACCCATGCCATTTGTCCCTCTCAATATACTCCTCAATCATTCATTTGTGATCGAAACCAAAAATCTTAATCCTAAAAATATTAAAGTTGCATAAAAGGAATGCCCTATATTTTCCCACATCATAGCATTAAATTCATATTGCACATATATAAATGTCAAAAATTTAAAAGAACGCACGATATGTGCACACGCTAATAATTGAACGTAGCAAACGCGCGATATGTGCACATGTTGGTAATAATTTTGATGATGTTTCAAATAATTTGCACCTATCAGACATGGTATACTTAGATACATGCAGTTCTAGATATTCTGAAAAGGGATGAAGTTATTTAATAATGTCCAAACATAAATTATTCAGATTAACTAAGTGAACTTTGAACCTGATCATTTTACGGGCCGTTACGTTAATCAGCAATCGATCTGCACCCCATCTGCTCGAGAAATTTACTTAGATGTAAGTGCTTTACAGCCCACTGCTCAGCCAGCTTTTGCTCTTTCGTTTCAGCTTCCGTCCTCAATCCTGCTAACTGTTCTCTGTATTCAGCTTCAATCCGATCAAGACTAGCCTTTTGCTCTTCTCTAAGAGCGTTGATTTTCGCTTCAACATCCTCCATTTTCTCCCTCCTACGACATGCCTTTTCCGATTCCAACTGCAATTCTACCCTTTTCAATCTCCAGGCAGCTTCTTTTCTATGCATCGTCCAAGCACAGTGATTTTCTTCTAATTCTCTACAGCACTCTACTATTTCAGAAACTAGTGCATTATCTCCGGTCATAGGAGCGATCCCAAGAGACGGCAAATTGGTTGGATAATTTGAGGGATTAGTATTATCGGGATGTAACCGTGTGATTGTTGGGGTTGGTGGGATTATTGAGGGCGAAAGGCTTAATGTTACGGATGGGGATTGTGGCCTAATGGTTGTTGAACTAGCTAGCCATGGAGGAAGCAGTGATGGTGTTGGAGGGGCAGTTTGGTCATTTTGAAGAAATCCGCCGCACGAAGTTGCCATTGTAATTGCTGGAGAAGTGCGCTATTTAATCGATCTTTTCTGCTACGGTGTTCTAAAATACCGACCCAAATAACTCTACCCGTGGCTTAGAACACTTCATAGCTATCTGATAACATAAAGGGGATTTAATGATGAGCAAAAAAGAAATGGACTATGCTTAATAATGTACAATAATGTACACCAAGGCACATGGGCTTTGGCAGCTAAACACTTAATACACCATCATATGATTTTGATTAATCTAGGATTTGGCTACTTTCATAGTCTGAAATCACATTACTTGTAGACAATATTGATGTACAATAAGAGTTTGATTCAATATGTTCAACATCTAATCCTCCATAAAAAGCTTTTACATGAATTCAAGCTTCTGCATAGAGAAATCCCCATATAAATATGACTCTATGAAATACCAGACAATTTCACATTTGTTACATGAAGTGAACATAGTGAAGAAACATATCATTAGTTTAGAAACCAAAAAGTAGATGAAACAGGGGCAGATAGCATGGGAAGAAAACAGAAAGAGAAGAAAAATTGTAGAGTAATTTTTATTATTATTTTCATTCTGAATTTTTTTTCTCTCAATATATAACCCCATTTTTCCTATACATTTTCATCATTGTTAGATTAGCTTGTAAACATAAATTGTAAAATGAAGTAAATGGGAGAGTTTCATAGAGACAAAAGATGTCTTGAATATGAATACAATATTACAACATGAGTAAATGAAAAATGGAGGCTAGAGATAAAGACCTAGGAAATACATAAGTAGGAAAATACAAAACTACCCTTATAGCTAATAATAACCAATTATAACACTAACAATCATAATACACATTTTCAAACACATTCTCCAAATAAAACAAAACAAAGCCAAGGCCCAAGCACACCCTAACAAAAGCATGAGAAGAACTAAAGAAACTCAATAAAAGCATCCAAAGCTTACATCTTTAGAATTATACACAAAAAGATTTCATTTTTTAAAATGAAAAGACCTCATATATCTTCACAACCTCTTCAACAAATGTTTGCAAGAAAATACAACAACAGATAGCAAATGAAAAAAAAAAAAACAAGACCTTCAGAGAGAACAGAACTCACAGTAATATTCAAGATAAGACCCAGTATTCTCCACAGTCCATTTCTTGTTTCCCAGTAAAACAATAATATCCAGGCTCCACAATACGAAACAACAAAACCCCCTTTTTTTCTGCAAAGCTCAAGAAAAAGAAAAGATAACAAAGTTGTCACGCGAGATTAAAGAATCGCTCTTTCTTGCAGATTCTTAGTAAAAAAAATAAGTGCTGACATTTTCATATTATTGATGTTTAAAAGAGGGGGAAAAAAGGAGAAAATAAAAATGAAGGAGAAATGGTGGGAAGAGTTTACAGTGGGTCAACGGGGAAGAAGAATCAAAAAATGAGATAGCAATAATGGGAAAAACTCGCCTAGTTCTTTGCAACTATCATCATCATCATCGTGGCACAGGGATGATATTGGGGCATTGGGCTGCCTCCTTTATATTTTCTCGTCTGCTACATTTTCCATTTTCTGCAAAATCTTGCCCCCTTGACGTGACTAGACTATTAGATCTTGAGCGTGACAGCATTGATGCATTGAACCATCCCCACACATTATTTTTTTCACAATTAGTGTGGTCATTTTTATACAAGTGTTTGATATGGTGTAGAGCTGACGGTGGATTAGGTCGGGCTAGCTCAATGCTAGCCCTCCAGCCAAGTGATAAAATAGGATTGGCCCGAAATTTTTTTGACTGCCATTTTGTGCTAGTCTAGCCAATTATCAATAGGGAGAATTTTTTTTCTACCCATTATGGATAGTAGAACATCTATTCTACCCAATTTTATAAAAACCAACTTTTCTACCCACAATGACTAAAGTACCCTTACTAATGGGTGGGAGACCGATGGGCACGATCGTGCTTTAAAAGGGACGGGTACTATCGTGCCCAAAAGGACGGGTACTATCGTGCCCAAAAGGATCGGGTACTATCGCACATTGCCCTTGAAATATAAAGGGTGAGTATGATCGTACCCATAGGGGCACGATCGCACTCTCGAAATATAAAGGGGTGGGTACGATCGCATTCGAATATAAAGGGGTAGGTACGATCGTACCCATAGGGACGCACGATCGCACAAAAGCGAGTGCGACGATCGCATTCTCAAATATAAAGGGGTGGGTGCGATCGTACCCAAAGGGACTGCACGATCGCCCTCGAAATATAAAGGGGTGGGTACGATCGCACCAAAAGGGCGATGCGACGATCGTGACTCAAAATATAAAGGGGTGGGTACGATCGTACCCAAGGGACGGGTACAATCGTACCCTTGAAATATAAGAGAGAAAAGAAGATTGTTATCTTTTGAAAGAAGAAGAAAAGAGAAAAGAATTTTTTTTAAACCAAGAGAGAGAAAGAGAGAATAAGGGCTTTTATGACATTTCATTGAAAAAGTGGGTAAAAAAATAGTTTTTATAAAAATGGGATAAAAAAGTGTTTTCATATCCCAAAAAGGGTAGAAATGGCCATTTTCTCTTATCAATATCTACGTATGATTTTCATCATTATTTTTGGAATTGTCGAGCTTTGGGTCATTTAACTAGCCAAAGTAGACCCTTACTTGAAATGAAGCCCAATTCAGTCTCTAGTGTGGTAGAACAATTGATTTATTATTCATTTAATATAATATTTTGAAATTTCAACAACTATATTGATTGGGAGGGCAAAGTAAATTTCACAATGGTGTGGGAGCATAGTATTTGGTCGGATTGGATCTTTTGCTCCAAAATGGCGTTTAATATATACCTCATTGGTGATTGCAATGTGTATAAATGTTACATATTAATTTGAAATGTAATCAAGCTTATGATAGTTTTTATACTCATGTCAATCATCTATGTGTGGAATAAAATGGCAAATTAGATATTATCAAATTGGGTACAACCCAACTCCATTATGATTGTGACAATGTTAAAAAAGGGCATATTTCACAATCACAAGTGAGTTATGTTTTATTCACTTGATTAGTATCTCATTAACGGGAATAAGAGATGAACGCATTTTAGAATAGAAAACCTCATCAACTAGGATTTTCGGGGATGGGATCTCCTGTTTCACTTTTACTATTTCAGTCTTTATTTCATATATTGGTTGAAAGACACATTATGTACAATTGTGACATAATTTTGTACACGCGTTATTCATTATTCATCCGATACATAAGAATAAGAATCGAATGCGGAGTAAAATCTCGGTCGGGTTTTCGAGGGAGAGTCTGCCATGTGGCGAAAAGGGGTCCCATTTTGGGAGTTGTAAGACTTTTTCTGGTCCGGGTTTCACGGCATAGGGTGCTGACAAAAGTGATACAGACAGGTCCTTACTGGTACAACCCCTCCCCCTCGTTCTCAGTATTAAATGTCAGTGATACGTTACGTCTGTTTTTCTTTTCTCCCCCACCACAATTCCATTCCACGCCTTTCGTCTTTTTACTCATTCCTCAACCCTTTTAATCTTCGTAGGAATGTCTAGTACACACTCAAATTAATTCGCATTGAAATATGCATGTGTGTTAAATTTGAAAATGTCCTGATTTTCATTGACATATTTTAAATGTGTAACGCCCCATTTTGTTTTTCTAAAATTGCATTTATAGCGTTACTAAAATTGTAAGAAAGATGCATATAATTTTTTTTTATTAAATAAATAGATAAGTGAAAAGTTTAGCGGAAGCGATAATGAGGAAACCTTAAGTCTTACGAAATAAATATAGGGTATAAATTAAAAATCCAATCAAACACTTTGAATAAATGAAAAGAAATAGTACATCACAATTGTTCGAAATTTAAAACGAGTTCATAGTTATTGAAATTGAAATAATTGAAAATGAAATCTTCGGCTATTTCCCACGTTTGCGCGTCCGTCCACATAATCTGGAAATAGTTTGAATTTAGGGGTGAGTAATCACATACTCAGTAGGGATAAAGATTGTCCAAGCTAAATACGAAAAGTGCACAATTACATAAATTAATACATAACCTTTCCCATTGGCATAAGCCGAATAACACATAACCTTTCCCGTTGGCATAAGCCAGATAGCACATAACCTTTCCCGTAGGCACGAATGCCATATTTTCCTTTCCCGTGGCACGTGGCCAAAAAATTTCTTTTTTCGTGGCACGAATGCCATATTTTCCTTTCTCGTGGCACATGGCCAAAAATTTTCCTTTCCCGTGGCACGAATGCCATATTTTCCTTTCCCGTGGCACGAGGCCAAAATTTTCCTTTCCCGTGGCACATGGCCAAAAATTTTCCTTTCCCGTAGGCACGAATGTCATATTTTCCTTTCCCGTGGCACGAAGCCAAAAATTTCTTTTCAATTGCATAAACATACATAACATACATTGTAATGAAAAACATGTCATTTATAAAAATTAATCATATCATGTAGCACAATTAAAAGCATATAATTCACATAATTATGCATATCATGTAATACATCGAGATCATATATTTCACATAATTATACATATCATCTAAACATTTAAAATGCGTAATTCACATAATTGAACAATTTAGGGATTTAACAAGGACAATGAATTATACACATAAAATGTGATAAGAATCCCTACCTCAATCAGCAAATTAAAAATAGATGCACAAGTTGCTCGGATGTAGAAGTCCTAATTGTACTGTTCTTCGTCTCCTACAATGTAAATTTAACATGATTTAGAGCTAAAATTTTGTAGTAACTTATAATTGAAATAAGTATATTTATATAATAGCCTAGGACTTTTTAGTATAAGAATGTTAACTAAAAATATAAGTTTTGGGTCCTAATTGAAAGAATTAAATAGTTAAATTAAGATTTTGGACTAAATTAAAAGTCATGGGTCTAAAACAAAAATTCCAGAAGTTTATTTAAGTCATTGGGATTGATTGACAAATCTTAAAAAAATATTAAATTTGAAAAATCTGGGTTAAAACAAAATTATCTAGGACTAAATTGGAAAAACAGAAACTTTGACATGATAATGGAACTTAACTAAATGTCAGGGGATTAAATTGAAATATTTATAATTAAAATCTAGTCCCTCTGTTTTATCAAATTCTCAAAAGAGAGTCCTTGGCCCAAATCCTCATTTCATGTATGTACTCTTTTAAATTTGTACACCTAACAAACACACACACACAAGTCGACACATACACACACATTATTTCACACACACTTGAGTTTATACTCACACACACTTACCACACACATACTTGAATTCACACATACACACGTAATGAATATCCACACACACAGTTTACACACACACACTGATTTTTTTTTCACACACAAATGAACACATGCACACACAAACACACACAACAAAACTCAATATAACACACACACGTACACACACTGTAACTCGCGCACACAACATCACACACATAAACACACACAAATCACACACACACACATACAGACGCACACACACACATTTTTGCACACACACTCATATACATATATATATATATATATATATTTACACATATGGACAACAACAAACCCAACCAAAATATTAAAAAAAAGAAGTAAGATGACTTACTTGTAAAAATTTCAGATTGGATGTAAAAATAATTTGCAGCAGGAACTTAGAAGAATAAAGAGATGATAGGATTTAAAAACAATATTTTTCATTTTTTTCTTTTTAAATTATTTGCTGAAACATGGTGGTGGACAATAGTTGGCAATAGTGGGAGGTTAATAATTACTACAAGTGGATATGATGTTTGGTGGTTGGCTTGTCTAATAAAGTTAACCAATTAATATAAGATAAAATATATACATATAAAAATTAATATTAAGTATGATTATAAAAGATAGATTAAGATAAAAAAATTATAAATTTGTGGGTGTTACAAAATGTCTATTAATTTTGAAAATGTGTTTTGGTAAAACATACAGTGCAGCAGCAATACTACATGTATAGATCGTGCCGGTAAGAAGAAAAAGGCTTAAATTTAAATATATAGTTTTTTAATAAGTTGAGAATATATACTTGTTGTAGTGGAGGGAATAAATTTCAAAAAAAACTGAAAGATACCACTTGAGCTACAAGCTTGTAGTGCTTAATTTAAATATATGCTTAAGCAATTTTCTTTTTCTCTTTTTTTTTTTCGTTTTTTGGTATTTTGGGCAACTTATGGGTTTGTATGGATGTATTTTCAAGTCTGATGAGGGTCCATTTGGGTTGACCATATGGGCCGAACTGAAGAAGCCCTACCAATGGGCCGAACTGAAGAAGCCCTGCTAAATGGCCGACCTGAAGAGCTGATGAGCTCTGTTAATAGGAAGAGTTGATGAGTTCTGTTAATGGCTGACCTGAAGAGCTGAGGAGCTCTGTTAATGGCCGACCTGAAGATCAGCTGATGAGTTTTCCTAATTGCCGACCTGAAGAGCTGATGAACTCTGCTAATAGGAAGAGTTGATGAGCTCTGCTAATGGTCGACCTGATGAGTTCTGCTAACGGAATAGCTGATAGAGCTCTGCTAATGGATTGAGCTGCAGAGCTTTAATTGGGTTGAGCTATGAGAGCTCTGTGATGAGGATCAACATTGGATGACATTTGGGCTGACTTGAAGAACTCTTGTAGTTGGGCCGACCTGCCGACCTGGTCAGTAAATTAGGGTTCCAGAAGATTTGATCATATTCTAATGATGATTCTGTTACCAAATCGTAATAGAATCCCGGATTTTATGGGAACCCTAATTTGGGCTAAGCTATAAAAGCTCAAGTCCAGGTTCATTCTAGACCTAATCACACTTTTACTTTCACATTATATTTTTGCCTTTTGCTTCTCTTACAAGTTTCTGACTTAAGCATTGAAGAGGGTACGCTGGAGCCCTCCTTCGGCCCCCCTTTGTGCAGGTTTTCACGGTGGTGTTCGGCCGGAGAGCTAGTTCGCGGAAGAGGAGTATTCCGAGAGCAACCAAAGTCCAATTTCCAGTTTCTAATGTTGGAAAATAAACTATCAAATTTTATTGATTTTCGTGTTAGAATTGGAAATATGTTTGATTTGTTGTCTGGATTTCTGTTTGAAAATGAGAATATGCTTGGTTATGGTTTTTCAAATGTATTTTCGACATAGGTTTGCGTGATTGTAGTGTATTTTTACCTAGATTTGTGTAATTGCAATGAAAAATTGTTCGATTGTGTTTTCAAAAAAATATTTTTCATAAAAAAGTGAAAACTGGAAATGACTTCATTTCTACTGAAAACTTTTTAAACAAACATAAACTCATTTTCTGGAATATATATATAGTTGGAAAGTGGAAAAAATGGTTTTGGAAACACAACCATACAAGGCCTATGATTCCTAATATTGTCGTATTTTCGGTGGACTATATAACGTAATTATCCTGTTTTCAACAGAAAATTCTAGTGAAATTACCCCTAAAGACAACAAGGGTATGTATGGAATTGTTTTCAAATTCAAATGCAATTTTCCAATTTCCAACTATTTTAGAAAATGAATTTATGTTTGTTTAAGAAATTCTCAATAGAAATAAAGTCGTTTTCAGTTTTTTTTTTTTGGAAAGATTTATTTGAAAATACAACCAAACAAATTTTCACCACAATCACGCAAATTTATGTCAAAAATACTATAACCAAACATATTTTCATTTCTAAACAGAAATTTAGACAGCAAATCAAACATATTCTCAATTCTCACACGAAAACCAATAAACTTATTTTTCAATACTAGAAATTGGAAATTGGACTTGAAAAGACATTCATGCATTCCCAAGGATTTGGAGTGTCCATTGACCTGTCACTCCGATACATCTCTATATAACATCAAAAAAAATAACAAATCCAACTCTGTAATATATCCCAATAGCTGAAAAATCCAGCTAGCTACAGTTTGAGACTATGCACACACAGGGTCGGTCAAGCCCGGCCCTAGCCCATTGGGCCGGGCCAAAATGTGTAAATGTGAGACCGTGAAACTGTGTAAACAGGTCATAAGTAATTTGTATATTAGAAGGTGATGAGAATTTCCCCCTGTGAGGCCTTTGTCATTTCAATTTTCAAATCAACACATAACGTACAAATGTCAGAGTTGAGATATTTTTAGGGATCCGCGAGGCCAGAAGATGAACTCAAAATCCTTTTCAAAAGATTTCAAAAAAGAAAAAAGGATTTCTTTTTTTATTTTGTACATTCACGAATTGTTCCAAAAATAAATAAATAAGAAAATTGATATGTTTTTTTCTAATTAAAACCAAAAAAAAAAGGTTTAAACATTCCTTGTAAGAAACTTAGGTTGCGATTGATACTAAAAAATTTCATTTTCGTTTTCAAATTTGGAGATTTTTTTGGCCAAATATGGGCTTCTTTTACGAAAGAAATAATATACCGAGTTCGGCCCAATCTTTAAACCGCTACAGTATGAACAAGTGACATTGGTAAACCTGGGCCACAAGTTCTAGGCCCTTCAGACTTAAAGCTCAGTGAGCAAGCTCAACCCCAAATCTAAACTCCCATCAACGAAATGATTAAGGAATATAAATAAATTGAAAAGGGAAAAAAAAAAAAAAACAAGAAAGTAGATGAACTCATGCGCATATGGCCGGCTGAGGATGGATAAGATTTGTCATAGTCATTAGTCATGCTGAATAATTGGTCTTATTGGCATTTTGCTATAATTCTATTTTGATTAGAAATAGGAAGATTTATTAAGGGCTTTTCTGGTAAGGACGGTTTGGTACATATGGATTATTTACAGGCTTACAGCAGCAATTAATGACCTGTCATTATCAATATTCGGCATAATGTAAACTCAAACTTCTGTTTTAGGTGTATTATTTTCTTGTTCGGGTTTCTTGGATTTCGTATGACGTGGCCAACTTCTTGAATTAATAGTTGGAAGTTCAATTTTTTGGGTTCTAATATATTGAACTTGGTTCAAAAATTTTTTTCAACATCTTTTTTTTCAATTCATGTTCAATATGTTTGACAGGGGGATTCATTTTGAACCACAACTAGAATTTACCATTGTGATAATAGGAGCGAGTTTAGCTCAAGATGATGTGGCACTGTGGGGCGCATACAAAAATAATAAACTTGCAACTATCATTGTGGATACTCATTTGGGTGTGAATTGTAAATAAACCGCACCAGGAAATTCACGTGGAATGACTATCGCAATAGCATCAACATGTAAACCACGCCGGTCGAATAAAACCGCACGAGAAAATTCACGTGGATCGGTGTGACTTTAGCAGGAGCGGAGCTAGAGATTTTTTTTTTTTTTTTTTTTTTTTTGGGGGCTAATTAATTTTGGGGTAAATCACTAAAAAATAAATACTTAATTACCAAACGTTAATATTTAAAAATAAAATATGTATATACTATGAAATTTTTTTTTTTTTGGGGGCTACAAGGATACCCGCTTAGCAAAAGCAGAGATAGATATTTGAATTTGAAACTACTACAAGAAACAACCAATTTACCTACAGAAAAATCAGTAGATAAGTATTAAGAAAATTGTAAAGTGTAGGTAAAATCATTGTAGCCTGTAAGTAAAATGTTTATCTACATAATCTAAAACTGTTGGTAAATACCTATAGAAAATTTGTCGGTAATTGAAAAACTGTCGGTAATCTGTCAGTATAATTTGGGGAAAATGATATTTTTTATTTTGTATGTATTTTGTAGGTAATTGTAAAATTTAATGACAGAATTATTTCTGTCAGTAAACTGGAATTTTCTTGTAGTGAACAATTCGACCTTTTAAGATGAATTTATGACATAGTTTTTTTTAGAATCATTATTATTATTATTATTATTATTATTATTATTATTATTTTGAATACTTGAGAATCTTTATTATTACAGGGCATTTGATTTCACTTTCAAGTTTTTTGAATATTTTAAATTTGAAAAATATAGGCCTTGTTTGTTTATGTTTTCAATGCCCCATTTCCAATTCCAACTATTCATAGAAATGGAATCATGTTTGTTTCTAAAATTTTCAATGGAAATCATCATTTCCACTTTCCATTTTTCACATAAAACATCATCTCAAACCTACAATTTCAATTTTCAACTCTATACACTATCATACATCACTTATCAATCACTATTCTTATTTTTTAATTCAATTATATATGTGAGACCCTCCATTACCAACTTTATCCACTTAAAATACTACTATATATATCTAATGAGACTCACTAGCCTACAATCTTACAATTATAATATTATATATTCAATTAAAATATTCAACCACTATCAACTTTTCAAATTATTATATTCATAAAATATTATTTCAAAACTACTTAACCAAATATAATCTCATTTCCAAACCTACATAAAATTCATTCTCATTTACTTATCCAAACATAATTCCAATTTTCACACGAAAACCAATAAATTCTGAAAATTCATTTTCCAACACTAGAAACTAAAAATAGTACATTGAAACATAACCATATGAGGCCATAGTATGTGAGCAGTACCTATAAAAATGAAGTAAGATTTGCGGATGTAAAGACGTAATTATGACATACATTTAAAAAAAAACTAAAAAAAAAAGTAAATGATTCGTTTATGAAAAAAATAATACAAATTTTATTTTTAATCAATAAAAAGATAATTGCGAAAATGAAAACAATTTCTCGAAGGCTTTTGCAACCTTTCCCCGGGGCGTCAGCTTTTGAAATGACATAAGTACAGCTCGGCAAAAAAGTTAATTTATGGCATCGACTGATCAACATCAATTTTCAAGTGATGACGTGGTCAAATTTGTATGGCAAAGCAGATGAACACATGATTAATATTTAAATTAATGGTACCGAATTTATGCCAACAATATAACACATATGCCATCATTATCAACCTTTTTTAAAAAAAAAATCTTGTTATGAACTTGAGCTTCTACACTGAATAATAATACATGTGGCCAATAGACTAATACTGACGGAATTTATGTTAATGAATAATGACAATGTTTTAAGAACGATTAACAAGACATGGCGAGGTTACATAACAAGACATGGCGAGCTATGTGACCCGAATTAATGATTCTTGTTCGTTGGGGAAAAAAAAAGGAAATCATATTCCAACTAAATTGTTGAATTAATGCTTATCAATTTCTTTATGTACATATTATTAACTATTTGAGCTCGATCATATCAAAAAAGTGATGACTAAAGTGGAAGAATCAGAGTCCGTGCGACCTTCGCTCAAATTCAGCTTGGGTCATGTGACGCTTGCAAGTTGCAACTATGTTTCAACCTTATATTAAGATAACACCTTCTAGGAGTTCCTATTACAAAAAACGACTACCACTAAATGCTTTGCATACATACTACTTGACTCGACCGCATTGCTAATGGAGGCTAAGTTTCCTTGGAACCTATAGCAGGGAAAGAATAATCAAATTTGATTTATTATGTTTAACGAATTAGAATCGATTCAGATTCAATTGTTCGAGGGAGAGGTATATCTTCAAATAATTTTTTAGTTATTTATTTTAATTTTCAAGTGTCTAAATTTAAGATAATATTTATTGATAACATTATTAAACACTTATTCCCAAACGCTATACGTTAATTAATAAGTTTTATTGCCTCTGATACTAGCAGATCCATGATTAATAAGGTGTAAACATGAATATCTGGATTATATAAAAAAAAAGTTTTATTCATAAGGTTCAATTATTTTTTGCATAAGTGGGCTACATATTTACAATTTATTCTCCTTTACCCACCCCAAACCCCACCTTTGTGCCACAAAGTCAAAACTTTCAACTGCTTTTTTTCCACTGTTGACTTGAAACGTATAGGGTCATCAACATGAATATTTTATGTTGCATGCACTCATTTATTAAGTATAAAGATTGGGTAATTTTCTTATCAAATCCTCAGCAAAGATGCCTTAACATTAAAGAAGGTTCTCATGTGACTTAATTTTAATTGTACTAATTCATAGGATTAAACATTCCAACTGTTTTTGTTTCCCAATATTTTGAAAATCATTTCCAACCTGTCTACGTATATTACAATAATTAAAAATAAAATCCACAGAAACAAATCATTCTTGAGATTCATGACCAAATTATTTTATGGCATTTTAATTTTTCTCGATTTGGTTAAACAATGCGAAAATTCCGTACAACAAAGTATCTTAAAGTAGATTTCGAAAACTTCCTAAAACAAATAATTTAAGTTAAACCCTTCAATAATCCATCATTTGTTTTATAACTGAAATTTTATGTTCCTACATGGTTAATCTTTGGGGAAATAATCGGTCCCTCATGAAGTGCCCCATATAAATAGTGAGATGCTTTCAGGTCTCTAATATCTTCAACTACCACAAAATAGTTGTTGTTATATGAACTACCCTCTATCCCGTCATAGTTTTCTATCAAGTTCCAACCTCCATACTACATCTTAATAAAATCACGATAGACACGTGAGATGCGAAGGTTTAAGCAGCCACGCAAATGAAACTATTTGAAATTGCTTTCAAACTTTAATTAAACTTAATTAATTTTAATTATCATTCGAGGAAATTAAAAAAAAATTAAGTCTGTCAGTCTTAGAAAAGACAAGAAGCAAGTCAATCTTGCAATACTCCAAAAGGTCTAAAAAAGGCTTCTTTACATATGAGTCCCCAAAATATAAAAACAAGACTTGGCTGAATAAAATCCACCAAAAAACCCTTCAAAATTCCAATTTCATCATCAAACTCTCTTCTTTTTGTGCTTTTGTTGCCATCAAGATCTCATTTTTTGTGTGCCCTTTATTCACTTTCTAATCAAGAACATCCGGTTTAAACTTTTACAGAGAGAAACACACAAATTCTTGGCACGGTTGGCGGCTGAAACCTAACTTCAAAAGAGAAAACAAGAAAAATTCAGAGGATTCACATTAGATCTGAGGCCTTTAATGAAATTTGTTTCATTTCATCTTGGCCCACGAGCTCAGCAAGTTCTTTCTTCTCTGTGCATGTTTTAGAGTGGAAAAAAAGGAATGAAACCTTGAGGTTTTGGGTTTTAATTTTTTGAGCTATAATTCCTTGAGCTACTAAAAGAATTTAAGTTTTATTTTTGGAGGGTTTTTGAAAATTTGAGATGGGGATCTGTTTAAGCAACCAGATTAAGGCAGAGAGCTCGTTTCATACAGGTATAGTTATATTCTGAAATATTTCTTTTTTTTTCATGTATTGATATGAAGTGGAGAAAATATTTATTGTTATTATTATTATTATTTTGTTGGCTGAGGAATGAATCATTAGTATGAATAATATTATCTCCCTTTTATTTGTACTGATGATGTTTTATTCTAATGTTATAATATTGTTGATTTGTTTTCTGATGCTGCACTAAAATTTCAAACAGCTCTATGAAGTATCAAGTATGAAACAAAATTGGTAACTCCATAGTATGATTGTTGTCCTGAAGATGAAACTAAGTAGATATATAATGTCCTCTGCATTTGTGTATTGCAATTTTGCTTAGTATTAAGTTGCTAAATGTATAGGGATAATTACAAAAAGTACCCTGGGGTGTGAGCTAATAAGTAACAAAAAAACCCATAGGTTTTTGAAAATTATAAAAATCTCCTTGAGGTTTGATTCTGCAATACACGTTACCCCATTTTTTTAATAAGGTGGGAGTACTTGTTGGAGGGAGGGGATAAATTTCAAAGAAATTTAAAGATACGGGTTCGAACCCGGTCGACACCCTTACAAAGGGTGAGCGGTACAAATACACGTTACCCCATTGATAAGCAAAAATATTTCAAACATGTTAAGCTTGTAACAGTTACTCACTTACATTTTAGACAATCAAAATTCAAGGTTTTTTTTTTTTTGTAATTTTGAAGCTTCTCCGAGTTTTTTTGGTAATTACCCCAAACCTAAAGGGTAGTTTTTGTAATTATCCCAAATATATATGCAATATTCACCTAAAAACCTACCGTAGCTGCACGCTAGATTTTTTCCGATTTTTTTCTATTGTAGACATAACTTAGGATCTATAATTGAAGACAACGGAGAAATCAATAAAGATGTCACACATAGGATCCAAAGCGGGTTGGAATAAATGGAGGAGTGCATCTTCTATCCTTTGTGACCGTAACATACCATTAAAATTGAAAGGAAAATTTTATAAAACGGCCATAAGGCCCGCAATGCTTTATGGAGCGAATGTTGGGCGACTAAATATGAACACGAACAAAAAAATGAGGGTAGCGAGAGATGAGAATGCTAAGATGGATGTGCGGACACACTAGATTAGATAGAATAAGAAATGAACACATTAGAAACAAAGTGGGAGTAGCACCAATAGACGAGAAAATTAGAGAAACACGATTAAGATGGTTTGGACATGTTTATAGGAGACCTTTAGATGCACCGTGCGACGTTTAGAAGGTAGAGAATCACTCACACAAATCAAAAGAGGAAGAGGTAGGCCTAAAAAGACTTGGAAAGAAGCTATTAAACATGACATGTTATACCTAGAAATAAACGAAAATATGGCTTATGACCGTAAACGATGGCGCGATATGATCCGTATAGCCGACCCCACGTAGTGGGATTAAGGCTTAGTTAGTTTAGTTTAGTTTAGTTTAGTTTTTCTATTGTAGACATCTAAACATCTAATCCCCCTCTGTTTCATGTGTGTGTGAATAATATGCCTTCAATTCTGACAATAAAATCTCATTGATTTCTCTTATGTTTTGAACCTAATGCACATAGGCATGACTTCGTCTAAAATGGTAAGTGGAGATGGGACCGACCTAAGTAATTCAAGCAGGAAGACATCTTCTGCATCCGTACCTCCAACTCCTCGAACCGAAGGTGAAATATTGCAGTCCTCGAACTTGAAGAGCTTCACCTTCAGTGATCTTAAGGCAGCCACGAGAAATTTTCGTCCGGACAGCGTCTTAGGGGAAGGAGGTTTTGGTTCTGTTTTCAAAGGATGGATTGACGAGCATTCATTGGCAGCATCGAGGCCTGGTTCGAGTATGGTGGTAGCTGTTAAGAGATTAAACCAAGAAGGGTGGCAGGGTCACAAGGAATGGTTGGTATGTATAAATATTCGAGTTTATAACCGTAATGAAGTTTTCTATGATGTAGCTCGATTTTGTTGGTTGGTATTTGAAGTAGTACGTTGAAATGCATGCAAAACGTAAATTACGTCATATTTAATTCCTATGATTTTGTGAGGAAACGATTAGGTTGCATTTGGATGGAAGGAATTGAAACTAAGGATTTCAAATCCATAATAAATTCATCGGATTTGTTTGGGTAATCTTTGTTTGAGTAATTAAATATTAAATGGCTCATCTGCGTAAGCTTTTGGATGAGGTTGTCACTCAACATGGTATAACTGTTATAGAGGTGACTCATTTAATATTTAATTACTTTAACAATATCATTATTCAATGGATTTCAAATCCGTAACTCCTATTTTGAGCTATTTTTGAGTCGTCGTGGTGGATTTCAAATCTATTTTATGTGGAGTCATTTGATATCTTTTCCTTAAAATCCAAAGACAATCTTAGTGTTGCAGAGGAATCTTGTGATGACAGTAGCAACGTAGAAACGTCGATTCTCTTAACCATTAAGCTTCATTTTTTTGACATAGGCAGAGTCTTGCTAGAGATTGTCACCTGATTTTACCTAGCATATGAATAAATCAGAGAAATTGAAAAAAAAATCTTTTTATTGCAATAATTAATGCTCCCCAATTACAATGATATTACAGAGATATGGTGTCTTGATTATATACTATTGCCCTGGTAGAAAAAAATATGCATGAGGGTTTAGCTTGTTTTGTTTTAATTATCTTTTTATTTATATGCTTGTTTTGGATAAACAGGCTGAAATCAACTATCTAGGGCAGATCCGTCATCCGAATCTCGTAAAGCTAATCGGTTACTGCTTAGAGGATGACCACAGACTTTTGGTCTACGAGTTCATGCCAAAGGGTAGCATGGAGAATCATCTATTCAGGAGTGAGTTCAGCTTGTCCTACTACGGATGGCCTTATATAGGGAGTGTTTTGCAAACTCTAAAAAAAGTGATTCTGAGCTTCTAGGTCGAAAAAATAACTGTTTTCCCTACCTAGAAGCTGAGAATCACTTTTTTTTCAGAGTTTGCAAATCTTTGTTAATTTAGCTTGCTGTTACTGGATTATATATACTCTTTAAATATTTTTTACCTACACGAAAATCTAATGATAGAGTGATTCCATGTTAAACTAGGAGGATCTTATTTCCAGCCTCTTTCTTGGAGCCTAAGGATGAAAATTGCTCTCGGTGCTGCAAGGGGCCTCGCCTTTCTTCATAGTGATGAAATAAAAGTAATATACCGGGACTTCAAGACTTCTAATATCCTGCTTGATTCGGTATGAATTTTTACCCCTTCTCTGATATATTCACAGTTTTATATTTATTTTCCGGTGACTTTGGATTGATTTGGTTTTGCTATCCTCATAGCTCTTTTATGATTCTTAACTCACAGAACTACAATCCGAAACTTTCTGATTTTGGGTTGGCCAGGGACGGGCCAACTGGTGATAAGAGTCATGTCTCTACTCGAGTCATGGGAACTTATGGATATGCCGCCCCCGAGTATCTATCCACAGGTATAGATGACACTTTATTTCCTCCTTAAATTCATTAAGCAAACTAATTAGTTGTTAGGGTTAATTACAAAAGACCCCCTTAGGTCTAGGCTAATTACAAAACGACCCAGAGATGTTCCAAAATTGCAAAAAGCCCCTTCAGGTTTGATTCTGTCTTAAATTTAATGGGGTAATTGTAATATTTTTAGAAATATCAGGGGCGATTTGAAATATGTTTTGCTTATGAAGGGAGAAAATGTAAGGCGAATCAAACCTCAAGGGTCTTTTTTGCAATTTACAAAAACTTATGGAGATTTTTGTAATTATTCGAACCTCAGGTTTTGTTTGTAAATATCACTTATCCTAATTAACCAAGTTTCCTTGTATGGTAGGTCATTTAACCGCCAAGAGCGATGTTTACAGCTTCGGAGTGGTTCTCCTAGAAATCCTAACCGGTAAAAAAGCAATAGACAAGAACCGTCCAACGGGAGAACATAATCTGGTCGAGTGGGCAAAACCTTATCTGACGAACAAACGTAGAATTTTTCGTGTTTTGGATGCTCGTCTCGAAAACCAGTATTCAGTGAGTCGAGCGGTTAAGGCAGCAAACCTCGCGCTTCAATGCCTATGCATGGATGCAAGGTCAAGGCCTAATATGGACGAAGTTGTTACCGCTTTAGAGCAGCTTCAAGATTCGAAGGACACAGCTTCGAAAAACGATCATAAGGGGCAAAATCGGCATAAGCAATCGAACGGTGGATCTAAAACTTCGGCGTACCCCAGACCTTCGGCGTTGGTTCTTTAGCTGTGAACTTTTTACTTATATTTCTGAAGCTTGTACAGTTTTTTATTTTATTTTTCATATTTTGTAATGCATGTATTTGTAAACTATAGAGTAATGAGCTGCTTTCGGATTGGTGTTTGTACTGTCCGAAGATGTTTTTAGCTCTGTTTCAGCTGTCTGGAAATTGTTATATTTTCAAATACCAAGATTTTGATGTTTGCTGTTGCTTATTTATCTCAAGAATTTTTAGTTTTTATGTGTGTTGTTTGCTCTACCATCTTTATGGTATTATCTGCCCTGTATGAATTTAGAAATTATAAGTATTGCCAATATATCAAACAATACAATGTTGATTTAATAAATTGATAACTTCATATTCACAAAAATTTGTGTGACATGGTTTTATAGATATAATTCATGAGACGGATTCTATATTTAAATAGAATTTCAATCCAAAACCATACACATGAAAAGAATTCATATTTTTATATATGTTTAGGATACGTCTCATTAACTTAGATCCATGAGACGGCCTCACGTAAAACCTCCTCCTTTATTTTATTATAAAAAGATGAATTCAACTTTCATTTGGATATTTTAAAGGAATAAATAATTACAAAAACATCCATGAGGTTTGGACTAATTACAAAAAAATCCAGATATGTTTGAAAATTAAAAAAAAAAAAATCTCTTGTTTGATTCTAGCTTAAATTTAAGGGAGTAATTGTACAGTTTTTGATAGATTTACAATACCTAGAATAACTCTTGGTTTGGCTAGAACTGACCAATTAGATATTCCTTCCTTTAGAACTAAAACTGTGAATTGTATAGTTGTCTCTTAATTCTTTGTAATTCTCATGATGTAAACTTCCAGGTTTAATATACAGGTCGAGGATATGCCTAAACCCTCCACCCTTTGGGTGTTTTAAAAAAAAAAAAGTTGTGGACTGGGAGTTTTTGAAATATTTTTTCCTTTTGAAGATAATTTCCAAAAGCTTCTTGAACTTTTGTAATTAGCTGGAACCTCAATGTGTTTTTGTTGTTGTTGTTGTAATTATCCCTATATTTAAACGAAACAAAAGTAAAGGGATACATTTTTTCAATATGAAAGAAGGGAGAATTAATAATTGCATTATTACCCTTTAATTTTAGTGGGAGTAGGAAACAGGATTGAAAGTTCTTGGTAGGCTAGCAAAAACTGGAATTTTCTTATTTCTTTTCCCCCTTAAATCTCGCCTTTCTTTTTTTTTTTTTTTGAGGGAATCTCGCCTTTCTTATATCGTTCTTATATTTGCATAGTTGACATAAGCAGGTCAGCCAATTTGACAATTAGTTCACTCCAAGTGGGGTTCTCCAAAAGCAAAGAGCAGAAAATGGTAATTTGTCAACAACAATAATCATATGATAGAAAAACGAGGTTAGAGCAGCACTATTATAAAGTGTGGATTTTGAGGTGAAACATCTACATCAGTTTGAAATTTGAGACATGAAATCAGACTTATTAGCTCAAAAAGAATTGGGATTAGTTGAAGAATAATAAATCAATCTGTCACTTGCAATCATTATAATTGGTATATCCGCCAGTTCACAAAAGTAGCATTTTTTGTGCAGCTTACAGAAATTGTTTAAATATAAAATATTTTAATCAAACAAATAGCCGTCTTAGCTCAGCCGGTAGAGCGCGTGGCTTTTAACCACGTGGTCGTGGGTTCGATTCCCACAGACGGCGTTTTGTTTGTTTGGGTCGTGGCTGATGGGTTTATCTATGGGCCGTCTTTTTTGAATTTAGTTTTACTGATGGGCTTATCTTACTGGGCCTTTTCAATTTAAAATCGTATCGTTTCTGGACTAGTCCAATTCGGACTCCGGCGGGCCTTTGCTGTTTTTTTTTCTTTGTAATGAGGCAATATAGGACATAAATATAGCGGTGTCAGTTTCAATGCATTGCCGTCTTAGCTCAGCCGGTAGAGCGCGTGGCTTTTAACCACGTGGTCGTGGGTTCGATTCCCACAGACGGCGTTTGGCTTTTTATTTTGGTTATTTGGGCTTATCATACTGGGTTTTATGTTTATTTTGGTTATCTTACTACGGGGTTTTATGTTTATTTTGGTTATTTGGGCTTATCATACTGGGTTTTATGGAACTTATATCTTATTGGACTTTATGGGAATTTTTTTTTTTTTGGAATATAGGCTTTAATGGAATTGATCGTTTCCGGATTAATCCAATTTGGATTTTTGACCGTTTCCATATGTTCTTGAGGACCAAAGAGGAAGAACTGTGGGCTGCCATTCATAAACTTCGTGTATTGGGGCCATTGGAGCAATTTGAGCGCATAGTTATACTTTTTGGAAGATTAAAGTGGGCCATTGAGACATGCGTTTTTTTTGACTCTTAAGAGAATATATACTTTATCAGTTTATCTCCACAAACCCCATATGTTATTTGATTTATAAAGACAAAAGCGTTTTTCACAAGTCAAGGAATTCACTATAGAAGGAAAAGACACTTCTTTTTCACGTTCAATCTTCAGACAATGAATACATTGGTAATTGGTCCAATCCTTTTTTTTCTATGCACAAGATTGCAGTTTCTTTACACACCTTTGTAAAAGATTGGTTTTCTTCTTGAAAGGCATAGATTCTACTTTGAGTCTCTTTAGTTTTGGATAAAACTATCTTGTAAGAATCCTAGGCCCATTAGCAATAAGCTCCCTACTAACAATTCTTGACACGACAAGATAGCACGATGTGAAAATAAAGGGTTAGTATTTAGTCTTATCGTGTTCATATCTGGCCTTATCATATTAATACAATAAGGACACGAAAACTTTAGTGTTGTGTTCATGTTGGCACAATAAGAACACGTAAATTATTTTTTGAAAAGACTTTATATGTTTTTATTGGATATTTTGTAGTTTGTATCATGTCATGTCGTGTATTAATGTGGTCAATTTTTTTCGACTTGTCGTGTCGCGTCAGCACGAAAAATATCGTGTTCCTATTCGTGTAAGTACAATATTTATCGTGTCGTCATGTTTGAGCTTATCATTTCGTGTTATTATCATGTCGACACAACTACACAATTTGTCAAACCTAGCAACCAATCAATAAAAAAAGGTGCAACCTAGATATTTTTGCCTTGTAGCTTTGAATGAAGTACATATTCTTTGAATTGTGCAAAATTTTCAATTGAGAAATGAAAGAGTTTTGAGATAATCTCAAGTTGCCAAAATTATATGCACCCTTATTCCCTAAGCACCACACAACTTGCCTATGTATTATTCATTTCAAAGTAGAGACAAACATGAAGCACTTGGTAAGAAGGGTCAAAATGCAGAGCATATTTGAGATCTGAGAATAATATAATCCTTCATTTTCTTGACAGAGAAGACCTTCAAGTTTCAAGGACAACCCAAATTGTACAATCAAATGGAGAGAATCATAGTATTAGATTTTTACTTTATTAATGGATGATAGAATAAGAAAGGTAGTGGTCCTCTATTATGCTATATATATTTTCATTTTTTTTTTTGCCTCACCGAAAGAGTGCTTTGACATGAAAAGATAGAGGTGTCAATTCCGACCCGACTAGGTGGGCAGGTCTAACCCGGTATTTTTACTAGACTGGTCTAATTGCCCAGCTCATTTGGCCCGAAAAATAGGGCCGGATCAATTGGCCCGATTTTGATAGTATATTTTCATGGACTGAGTTGGGCCGGACTCCAAAAATATGATTCGGCCACTATTTGATCCGGCCCAATGATTTGACAGCTCTAATGAAAGATAAGGTTATAAATCCTGTTCTTTTTTTTTTTTTCTTTAGTGTACCATCTCAGCAGATTTTATAGCTTTGGTCAAATAATAGTCTTTTGTCACTTGTCATGTATCTGAAAGTGGTTATCTTTTCCCTCAAAAAAAAAAAAGAAGTGGTTATCTTTTAGATAATGTAATAAAAGTAATTACTTAATTAGGTGGAACTAATTCACATTTTGTTCCCTAGATAAACAGTAAAAAGAGTAAGATTCAGAGTAAAGATTGGACATAAGCAATTCATGAAATGGGTGGGTTTTGCTACTTGAGGTAGCTTCTTTTTAAAGTTTAAATGAGGCAGTCAATTTCAAATGACTATTTTTCGTGGCAAAGAAATTCAGACGAATCGACATTATCAACAACGTTATCAACTTCAGAAACCGACAATTGCTTGAAAATGACTATGACTTTAACCACCGGTTTTAGCTGCTGATATATGTTAAAAGGAAATTTAATCCTATCTTGCGTTACACTATGAAAGTGTTTGCAAACACTTATATGCTTTTAGAGGAAATAATTTATTTTTGCGGACGAAAGAAACATATAATTGGGAAAATCATAAATTGGTAGTGTTAGCAAATATAAGCTAAATATTGATTAGGAATAATTACAAAAACACCCCTGAGGTTTGGGCTAATTACAAAAAAAACTCAAAGATGTTTTAAAATTACAAAAAAATCCCACAAGTTTGATTATGTCTTAAATTTAAGGGGGGTGACTGTAATTTTTTTTATAAATTTCAGGAGGAGTTTGAAATATGTTTTACTTATGAAGGAGAAAACGTTAAACAAAATCAAACCTCAAGGGTATTTTTATAATTTCCAAAAATCTCTAGGTCTTTCTGTAATTAGCCCGAACCTCAAGGGGTTTTATGTAATTATCTCTATTGATTAACTTAAGAGATAGTGTTTGGTGGAGAAGTTCTAAAAGTATTTTATTTATGTGTAAAAGTGGAGTAGAACCAGATATTTAAAGCACCATTCCTCATGTTTTTGAATTCCGATTAAATGTAGTAAAAGTAGAAGCAGAAATTGGCATTTTCAAAAACTAAAATGTATTATTTTAGCTAAAGCCGGTAATCTATTTTTTTAGTATTTGCAAACACTCATGTGTCTTACCTTTTGCAAATTATATACTTATAAAATTATATAATTGTTTGATAGAGTAGTGAGAACAATCACCTCATCTAGTCTACATAAACATAGATTTATTAAACTTTAAAAATTTCCCCAAAAAAAAATGTTCTTACTATGAAAGTGAAATTTCTTGCCTCAATTTATAGAAAACCCCTCAAGTAGTAATTATCCCAAACCTCAAGGCATACTCATCCACACAGAGATGTGGTTCAAGTTGCTATTGGTTAATTTATTTTAGCTGAAATCTTAGGTATATTGTCAGGAATTTCCACCAGATTTTTGCTTCTGTGGTACAATATTATTAAACGTAATTTTGTAAATAATGTGGTAGGGTAGAAGGAAAAAAAATAAAAATTATTTTGGACAACCAAAAAATTAAAAAAATAAATAAAGTGGTATTAAAAAGAGTAGTACCACACAACTCAATGCCAGTAGAGCAGCACATGAAATTCTGCATATGCCCACAGCTTATCTGACCACAGAGAACTATTTTTGGGCCCAATTTTATACCATCCAATCAAATCAAACCACAGCTTATATATTCAGCCATTCAATTTATTGCGTTTTTGAATGATGAACAATAAATTGTTGTTTGGTATTTCAATAACAGTAAATACGGTTAATTACAAAAAGCATCCCAGATTTGAAGTAATTTAAAGAAAACACACCTAAGTTTCAAAATTACAAAAAATATATGTATAGTTTGAGGGATTGCGGTAAAACTAATGAAATTTATGTAAGGTCGATAGTACCCCTGCCGGTAGAGGTGGCAAAATCAAGCCCGGCGCGCCCGAGGTTTGGATTGGGCTGGTCCGTGTTTTTTAGGTCCAAAAAAGTCGGACCTATTTGGGGGCCGATTTTTTTTTTGTGCATAAAGTATATGTATGTGTTGGGTTGGTCCGGTCATTTTGCGCTCCGACCAAAAGCGGGTCAACCCGACCAGGCCCAAATTTTTGCAAAAGCCCAATGGGCTAGCTCGGCCCAACCCATTGCCTACTCTACATGCCGGAATTCCTAAAGAGAAAAAAGAAAAATTGAAGGAAAAAATGAACGGATATAATTATCCCATAATTTTTGGACATTTTCTGTAGCTTATGGAAAACCAGATGGGTGGAAATTGTTATTCTTCGTAATCGAAGGAGTGTATTTGTAAGCTTTTGGTGAAGTTGAGCATGTTCTTGTGCCTAATTTATACCATCCAATCAAAACAACAACTTATACAGCCCTACAATTTATTGGTTTTTTTTGAGTGAAAAGCAATAAATTGGAGTTTGGTATTTCAATAATAGTAAATATGAAAATTGGTAGTTTAAATTGTGCAGCAATTTTCCATTTGTATTGAAAAAAAGTGACTACTTTAAAGTCAACTTTCATAGTGCATTCTGGTATTCTTGCACGCTTATGTTTGGATTTTGGACATGGAAATGGAATGAAGATTCGTGGGATATTCAGTCTGAGAAATCTTTTCTTGCCCAAAATAGATCATGGAATCAATCAGAAAATCGAGCTTTTAGGTTAAATCTTTTGGGCATGAGGACTTTTGCCATTGTTGATGAACAATTATGTTGGAGGGTTTTTAGAATTTCAAAGTGTTGTTTGGACGCACTCTAAATTAGCATGATTTCAAAATCTGCAAAATCCATTTTGATTGTGTTGATTCTTTTGAGCATGGGATGTTTTGTCACATTGGATAAAACTCAAGTTAGGTCATCACGGTTAAAGAGGCTCAGTGCATTATCTTGAAAATTGTTAGTACTAAAAGAGTGATTCAATTGTGGCCAAGGGCGGAGCCAGGAAAAATAATGGAGTGGGCCGATACACGAAAATCATATAAATTATAATTAATTTTTTTTTAAAAAAGAATTTACAATGTAAATTTTTTTTAAAAAATTGGGGGAGTGGCCCCTATCTACGCCTCGATTGTGGCGATTGGTTGAGCTATACGATTGTTGTAATAATAGATTGATACGTCGGATAGTTCGGGATTGATTAGTGCTCGAGAAGACCCCTCCTGGATAATGCATGCGAGATTAAGTCTTTGATATGTCTCACCTAAATTGAAGGTGATTAACAAGGTAATTGAACACCTTATCATTCTAATTTCTACCTACTCTTTTTATTTTCACGTATAAATACGCTCCCGAGGCATGGTACATTCTTTATTTAACATTCGAATTATTACTTTACACTTTTGCACTATTTTACTTCGAATGAAATTTAGTCTGACTTAAGCATCAGATCTAGGGCTCTTATAGCAGTTTGTGTTATAGGATTTAAGTATTGGAGTAGGGAAATTGTAAAGTTTATCTTGCAGGATTTTGGCATCGGAGTAGCGGAATTACTAAGAGTTTTTGATGGCTTTCATGTGAACCCACCAAGTACATATTTATAATATTGTTTTATACTATATTGCCACAACAGTTGAAATATCAGTCACAAATTTCAAATATTGTATCCAATTAGTAAAGGGGCACATAAGTTTAATATCAAAGATTGTGTGAGATAGTTTAAAAATATCCAAATCTAGCCCTCGTTTTATTTCTATTAAATTGAGTTTTGGTTGGTTGGGCACAATATCTTGTGAGAGATTTTGTGTAGAAGACACATGCATTGTCTTAAATCATGGAGGCCAAAATTGCAGTACTCCTTAAATTCACATACTTTATTGGACAAAGTAGATTGAGCTAACTGGTGAAACATTAATTCAAGACTCAACTCCATTAATTTTTCCCAATATATTGAATTAAATTATAAACCCAAAATATCCTAATTTTCTAAAGCCAAATATAATTATAAAAAAACAAACAATATTTCAATTGCACAAGACAACAGTAAAAATCAAAATTGAAATTAAACATTCTCCATATATATTATATATATAAAGTAGAAGCATACATTTTATGAAAGGTCCATTACATTATAATTAGAAGCTGCGGGCTACATTTTCTTTCCTTTTACTGCAGCCGCTTCAGCATCCACACCTTTTTCCTCTCAGCCCCCTTCTTTTTCTTTTTCCATTTTCCCCCACTTTTTACCAGCGGCCACTAAAAACACCAAAGTTAAAAAAAGTAAAAGTACCAAAACCCATTCCCAAAGTGGTAACAAAAGACACACAAGCATGCATTACTTTTTCCTATAGTAATTTCCTACCCTACTTTTTAAGTTTATAAGTTTTTAAACCCATACTATATCATCTCCAAATTTCGTCCCGGGAAAAACTTTGAAAAAGGTAAAGTTAGACCCTGAAATTTTTGCCCATGAAGGTCTGCCCAAACTGCCAATTAGGTGGCGCCACGTTCATGGAAGTTGACGTGCGACGGTCACCGGCTGTGACTCTAAAGGACAAGGCCTGGCCCACTAGGACGGCGTTGGATTGCCAGTTTTGCCCCCAGTTGCGGCTCATGGGGACCCACTGGGTGTTTGTGCCTTTGATGCTCACGCGCACGATATCCCCTGCGCCCGCGACGTTGGTGACCAGAACCAAGTTGAAGTAACGGAAACCGTTGATTGTGAACCTGATCCCTCCTTGTTTTCTGCACGGTATACTGTAAAAGAGAAAAAAATAATATATTAAAATTAATTACGAGGAACCGATTATTTTTAATAATTTAGGGGCGGTTACGAAACCCTAGGTTGACCGGTAATTCCGGTAGCATGGACCATTTTTAAGGTGTGGGCCCCAGACAGCGCGTGGGATAACGTGAGAGCGATTCCCTGAATTCGTAGCACGCCCATTCCATATTTCCCGGCAACTATTACCCAGGTATGAAATTCCCGTAATACCCTAATATATACAGTATTTAAAAATTAAAATGGGAAAAATAAAATTAAATGATGGATGGTGCATTTGGTTGGAACCTTAAAGACTGAAGGACAATAACACTATAGTAGTATAGTCTATTGGGCTCGTGCAACATCATTTTCCCAGCAATAGACCTACCCATTTTAGTTTTTTTTTTTTGGATAACCTGGTTCCGAACTTAAGTCCAATTAATCTCGGAATAGCAGTTCCGCCCCTGCAAACTGCCACCGAGATAAATCGCGGAATGTCTTTCGAATAGTTAGAATCGCAGGCCAGTCCAACTGCCCTCGCCAAATTGACCCATAACAAGAACAGATTTTATCTGCTCATGCCTGGAATCGAATCCAGGCAGTAAGGTAACAGAACAGATGACTGGCAGTCTGGCCCTCTCTTTACCATTCGGCTGCCATTTTTAGTTGTAATAATAAAAAGTTACGAGGGCATTTTAGTCAAGCCGGGGGTAGGTGAAAAGACAAGAATACCCACGGTGTCAGAAAAATAGTGGCCTAGTGTTGAGATGACCCTCTAGCATTTAAGTGGGGAAATTCAGAATAGTATGCCACCGAAAAAACAGTAGAAGCGGATAGAATGGATTCTGTTAGTTAAAGGACAGTAAATTTCACCAGATTTCGGCCAACTAGCACAAAAAATTAAAATCTCCATTATCCCAACCCCACAAAAACCAAGAAAAAATCACTCGAATTATCCGAAGCACATGGAATTTTATCCAAGTAAAGGAAAAAGAAAGATGAAGAAATAAATGCCATTGAAAAATGGTTAAATTACAAATGAATGTGGAAACAGGGGATTTTTATGAAATGAAGTCTAAAGTCACCACTACCAAGACAACTCAAAAAGGACAAAATTACCCTTAAGATAAAAGTGTTAAAATATGGCTAGTGTATGAGTCTTACCGGCGGAAGTTAACGGGGACGATGCCAGCGCGGTACTGCGCAATCTTGAAACATAGGCATGGCGAGATCGAAATGTGTCCTAGGAGGGTTGCACCACCCGCCATTATCATTGGGCAGGGCAAAATTCGGCGGGCAGAAATTAGTGGCCGTCACCAGAATGGACGGGCTGCCCGGGTTGCACCACTTGGAGTCCTGCGCCGCGTCGCACTTGATCTCGAAACAGGCCCCGCAGCTCAGCCCATTGTTGAACAGCGCCGTGCTTAGCGCTGCCGTGTTGACGCCGTAACCTTGGCTGTACAGATTTCCGTACCCACAAGCACCACCTGAAAGAAAAACACAAAAGACAACGAAGGTAAGCAAAGGAGTTTTTAAGTAAATACGTAATAAAAATTGGGGAAAGGTCGTACCCATGGTGCCGGAGGCGTCGCTGCCGCCGTAGAAGGTGGCGTGGGCGGTTTCCCAGGGTCCGCCGGCGTAGACGCCTGGGATTCTGGCCTGAGCGGATGTAAGAAAGCAGAGGGTGCTAACAATGCAGAGGAGCAACTTCATCGGAGCAGACATTTTGATTTTCTCACTCTCTCAACTGAAAATTTGAATTTCTAGAGCTCAAAAAGGAGAGGGAGTGTTTTAGAGAGAGAAAATGAAGGGTTGTTTGGGTTTGGGGGCGAATGGAAAGCGTGAGGAAGGTGAAGGGGTACTTATGGAGGGAGGGCTACTGTCTAGTGGCAGAGTATCACAAAGGGCAGGGCCCGTAATTTTAAATTACTTTGATGTGTAATTGAATACGATACGGTGTCGTTTGGACAAAATGAGGAATTGGGCAAAATTCATTAATTGCAAAAGAGAAATTACATTTATAATATTTACAATTGACAACATTTGGTTTTGGACCATTATTACTTTTTAAATTTCAAAAACGCGAGGGAGGGGAAACACCATTTATGTAATTCGGTTTCGGAAACTTTTGATATCATCAACTTGTCTCAATAATAATAGGTGGCAATTAAGGACAATTAAGAACATTTAACCATCCATTTTTTTATGTGAGAAGGAGAAAGGAATTCAAATATATAATTGATATGCTTAAAAAAGTATATCTCCTTCCATTTTATCTATGTTACTACTTTTCAAATAGATTTTTATTTGTATTTATATTTAGACAGTTCAATCTGATGGGGTAAAATAGATTTTTCATTATTGTCAATTATCTCATTATTTAATTTTAAAATTAATTATTTATATAATTAAATAATTATTTATTGAGTCTAAATATTATGAATTGACTCATGAAATCCAAGTAATATTCCAAGCCCATGAGACTCAAATGGCCCACGAGGGCCAATGTCCCGAATATAAATAGTATATCTTCATTCATTTGCAAGTAATAAGTTGTATTAGCTCATTTATTATTATATGCGTTGGTTTTACACTCTTTCTATATTGCGATTTAAGATCGGATAGACTTTTTGAACAATACGATTAAGTATTAGTTCGTGTTGCATACATATTCTCTAGTAAGGAGTTTACTACTCATATAACCTTTCAAGACATCTAGACTTCACAAGACTTTTATGGACTTCCCACTGCAAGATTATATTTGCTATTGGAGTTACCTCGACTATGGGACTTGGATCGTCAGACCAATTACCTTTACTTAAAGTGATATATATTTTTAAGCAGCATCACAATCATATTACAAAATATTTAACATTTGTTGGATTAGATAATCCTATCCAATTGTATCATATTGTTTACTATAATATATTTAAATAAACAACCAAGTTGATTAGTACATATAATCAAAGTTTTACCTATAACCGGGCCGAAGGGAACAGTAAATATAATCATTTTCGGAGGCAAGATGTTAAATAGAGGGACCAATTTTGTACCTAAAGCACCCTTCAATATTTACTAACAATTTAAGTGTTTATTACATGCTTGACTTTGAATTTTGATTGTTGCACCTAAAGTGTTGATTAATTGCATTTGGCCCCAGCAATCACTCTACACCAATCCCAACTGCTCGTTGCCTTTGCCAATGGAGAGCAATTAATTTATGGAAATCATTCCATTTATTTTTGTATTATTCTAGTGTTATATGCTTATATAAACATAGGGAGAAGGTTATATGAGGCACCAACTCTTAGGGTAAGTCCAGGGATCAATCTTAGCCACATATCTTGATTTTTCAATGGTTGTGATTTTAGAGCTAAAAATTGATTAAAGTTGGTAATTAGAGAAAGGGGTAAATTAGTCATCCTACAAAATTACCCAATATTCATGGGATTCTTTCACATTATGATCACACATTCTATGCAAATCTCACGTCAAATTCAACGTGAACAAATCTCATCTTTCTTCTTCTTCAACACACTACGTGAGAAATCATTCATCATTATTCTTCAACGCCCTATTGTGTGAAAAATGTTGTAGACAATTTGCCATGAATTCTTTAGAGCTTGACTTGATTCAAGTTTGCTTATGAAGATGTAATTTGTTGCTTGTGTAGATGTGTCATGGTTTATATACCATTAACTACATAAGCAAGTCATAAGAACAAATCCATACTACATAAGCAACAATCCGATACTACATAAGCAACAAATATACACTATATATGCACCACTTAATACATTAACTACATAAGCAAGTCATAGAACAAACCCATACTACATAAGCAACAAGTCTATACTACATAAGCAACGAATATACACTACGTATGCACTCACGAATACATTAACTACATAAGCAAGTCATAAGCAACAAACTCATACTACATAAGCAACAAGTCTATATTACATAAGCGGTGAATATACACTACGTATGCACCACGAATACATTAACTACATAAGCAAGTCATAATCAACAAACTCATACTACATAAGCGATAAGTTTATACTACATAAGCAATGAATATACACTACACATACATTACGGATACATTAACTACATAAGCAAGTCATAAGCAACAACTCTATACTACATAAGCAACATATAATTTTTTTTTGAAAATCGAAACGCTGGAGAGAGAGTGTGCGTGAAGAGTGGGTGAAATCGCGTGAAAGAGAGGATGAAATCTTAGTAATTGATTCTAAAGTGTCAAATTACCACCCTACCCTTTTTAATTCTTTGAAACAAAAAATAAACATAAAAAAGCCATAAAAATCGGACCACCCAAAATTGTTGATCTATGGTTAGAATGTGTACACATGGACTCACTGACTCACCTCAAGTAGGAGGACCTATTTGATCCATATCCTATAAATATATATATATATATATATATATATATATATATAAAGATATCATAGAAATTAAATGTTGACATTATCATATACAATTTATGATCGCACTCTTATTTGAATAATGTAAGACTTCATTTGGATGGAAGTATTTTGCTATGGATTTTAAATTCATATTAAGAAATTCATTGAGGTTGTTTGGATAGAGTCATTCTATAATGGATTTCAAATCCTTAAACTATTTTTGGAGTCGTTTTGGAGGATTTCAAATACTTCCTATTTGAGTCATTTGAAATAATTCCCTAAATCCCCTCCCCAAATCCAAATTCTTTCATCCAAATGCAACCTAAGTGAATAATAATATCTCATGAATCAAATAAAATCACTTTATCAACATGAATAACTATATAAATACTGTTTTCCTCAAAAAAAAAAACTATTTAAATACTGTTAGCTATATAAACTATGTATTGCCTTTTTTCTTGAAAAAGTTGGACGGTATGTCTTTTTTAATTTCAGTTTATGCAGCATTTTTTCTACAAATAGATAATGGATAATTACGAAAACCTCCATTAGGTTCGGGCTAATTTCAAAAAAACAAAAAAAAAACTTAAGGTTTGATTCGGTCTTAAATTTTCCCCTTCATTAGCAAAAAATATTTTTAAAAAGAACCCTAATATTTGTACAATTACCCACTTAAATTTAAGACAAAATCAAACTTCAGGATTTTTTTTTTTAAATTTTGAAACATCTTTGGATTTTTTAACTAGCCCGAACCTCGGGGGTGTTTTTTTAATTATCTGAATAGATAAATAAAAATTGTTTCACGAAGTATAATAATTTTGAGTATGCACACAAAAACAAAAACAAAAATTATTTTAAGTTCATATTAAAAGAGGGAATCCAACATAATATTTATTAGAAAAACAATATTAATGATATAACTATATAGAAATAAGAGAAGAAAGCAATAAGAAATTAGTGTTGAGCCCTATCATAATTTATAATTCGTACATAGCTTTAAATGGGGAAGGTCTCTTTCCTTCCCAAATTATCATACCGACTTTTTTGTATCTGTGTGTAATAATTATTTTTAACGGTAAATGCTAATTTCATAGAATTTAGAAACATTAAGTAAATGCTAATTACATAAATATAATACTGACAAGACAATTGAAAAAGCTTTCCGACATGATTTTTTTCTAAATGTAGCCACAATATCACAAAAATGACAATGAGAGTAAATGTTTACTCTAAAATGAGGTGATAATTGATTTTAAGTCCCCATTATCTCATTTTATTTACCTTGCAATCCTTTAATTAGTGTAACCAATATTTGTTTTGGCGCCTAATTATTCTATTTGGAGTGGGGTGGTGCAAAATATGTACATTTTTTTCTAAATAGTAAAGTGTCAATTTGGTCGACCCAAACAACCCGGTAAAAAAGCGTAATATTCCGGACTGAAAAACCGGAGCCTCAAAGCCTGGCCCGCTAGGCTCGAAACATCGGGTGACCAAGTTTTTAGTGTATTTTTCATGGGTTGGGCAGGTTGGGCTCTAAAATTAGTGGCACGATCCACTGTTTGGCGAAACAGTTCCAATTGTGCCTCTTTACCAATGCCGGTCCGGTCTGTTTGACACCTTTACTAAATAGACCGTGAAAATTTCGAAATTTATTACTTAAGGATGAACCCTATCCTCGGCGCCCCACCGTCTGTTCATAGAATTTAGTGGAGGAGGTGAATCGCGGGATATGCGTCAACGAGACAGCAGTCCCGAGCTACTTTATTTGAATCACCACACAAGAAATTCTCATCCAACCTGCTACGGGCGGATTCGAACCTCCACGCGTTGTGGGTCTTGTGAAAGTGGACATCACATCACTCAAATCTCTTTCTGGGTTGGTATCTTGGGAGCTCTGGGAAATATACTACTTATGTACACATGATATGGACATAGGAATATATTATAAATACATATATATATATATATATATGAATATACAAGAAAATTATACATAAGCACGTAAGGTGCATTGAAGGCCATGTGCTCAGAAATGGATTTGGATAGGGCTAAAGAAAACAAAAATAGGAGCAAAATAGTTTTTTGATAATTCAAAACTCCAACCATCTGAAAAGGCCACCCACATGTGAACCGAATTATTGATTTCTTCTTCTTCTTTCTCTTGTTATCGTTTACATTTGCATACACCTCCACGTGCCTTGTTATTTCTTGTTTTCCCTATATTTTCTCTTTTTGCTCAATTTGCAAATAAAAAAATTCTTAGTTAATTTTAGACATGGAGCTTCAATTTTATAAATTCAGAAAAGAAAAAAAATAGAAAAAAAGGAAAATTTGTTCTGACCAAATTTTAATGTTATATTGGAAAATCAAGTCTTGGAGTATTTAATTAGTCTTTGTTGTGATGAAAAAGGGTCGAACGTCTATTCAGCTACCCACACATAACGTTAAGACACTATCTATATTTCAATTTGCTACTCATATTAGATTATACTATTAGACTATGGAAGAATAATATATATATATACACATATGTATAATTAATTAATTGTCAGAGGCTGCAGAAATCGCGAATCAGGCGACAACCCAGTGCTAGAAACAATACTATTTTTTTTTAAAAATTATTTTGTTTTAATCTACTTTTGGCCGATTTTTAGGCTGTCTATTTTTGGCCGAGCCGTTTTTTCCATCAATTTGGATATAATCGCCTAGCGCCTGGACTGATTTTTACAACACTGATAATTATACTTATATACATTGAGTTTAATAGTTGAATGCAAAGTAATATAGCTAAAAGAGTTGGAATTCCCATTAGTAAATGTGCTATATAGTGCAACTATACAAAATTGTCGTTAGTGATTAAATAACAACTTCCTAACATATTTTATACGTGTGTATCACTCACACATTAAATATACACTTGTTAATGATATTATTATCCCAATATTTTAAACATCTTTTTACTATTTAAATAATAAAAACAAAGGTATATTTACCTAAACACGCATGAAATTTGCAAGCCCATTTAAGCTAATTAGGGAATAGGATATCGTCAGCTTTAAATGGGTAGGCTGATTCCAAACTAGAAAAGTGATTTTTCTAAGATATGCTGAGTCATTGAAATAAATATATTCATATTCAACAACAGAAGTTAGAAGTATATTATTAGGCGATTAATTAGGTTGCCAAGTCATGTGATTTTTTTTTTTTTTTTGAAATGGAAATTTCATTAGAGTTCTGGAAACGGTCCAAGATCGAGATTGAGACAAAAAGTCGGGTGGATCATACCACCAATAACAAGAAGCATCCGAAAATTTAGCAAACCTAGCAAACTCATGTGCGATAAGATTGTCCTCACGTGGACACCAATACAAGCCTCGAGACTTAAGTTGCGGCAGGAGAGTTTTGATCTCAAGCAAAATAGGTTCCAAGTCGGGGCTCGGGGTTATTGAGGTCCGGCGGCGATGATTGTTGCGGCGAGAATCGCCGATGATTGATATGTCCATGTGGCCTTCCGAAAGCGCCAAACCAAGTGCCTCCCGCAGAGCAAGCTTTTCCGCGATTTGTGCGGATTCGTGACACTGGGAATTTTTTCGCGAAGCCTTTGATAAATCGCTTTGGTCGCTCCGGATAAAGACACCAATGAAAGACAATTCCTCTCAATCGAAAGCTTGACTCCATCAAAGTAGATATGTGTCCTCGAGGAGGGTGACTTAAAAGTTCCATTCGAGAGAGATTTGGTGGGTCGTTACGCCATAAGTTTCTTTGTTTGGTAGGACTTGAGCATAAGACCAAACAGAGGAAACTATGGAAATCGGGATGAAGGGTTGGTTCTCGAATACAAATTTGTTTCTCCCGCACCATATTCCATTGCATAATGTGATAGAGAATTGCAACATTTCTTGGAGTGTCTCGATGAGATCACGAAACCAAAGGGGCATAGATGGTTGTTGGAATCGATACACTATCTCGGAAATGCCCGAAAGATACCATACTTGATAAGCGAGGGGCAAAGGAAGAAAATGTGTGTGTACGAGGTGTCATCGGAGAGAGGCATAGTGGGCGAGTTCGGGTTGCGGTGGAGATGACGTCGGAGGAGATTGGAAGGCGTGGGAGCGAGTCCGTGAGGGCCCTCCATGCAAAGTGTGAAATTCGGGTAGGAATAGTCAACTTCCAAAGCTTCCTCCATCTTGTCGAGATGCCCGTGGCCGGAGTTCCCCATTCTATTAACCTCGAGATAAATTGGGAGCATGCAACATGGTATAATACGCCGATTTAACGGAGAACTTTCCATTCTTTGTGAACCCAATACCATGTGTCGTTGTGGTTGGAGCAATGGAGCGGAATTGATAAGATTAAGTTGGCTTCTGTTCGGGAAAACATGCCTAATCAAATCGGTTTTCCAACTATTCGTTTCAACATCGATAAGTCCGAAACTCTCATCGTTTGAGGATAACAACAGGGGTTTGGGCGGGGAGAAAATATGGGGCTTTTGGAATCCGGTCTCCCAAACTCGAGTGTTCGAACCCGAGTGAATGCGCTTAATACAACCCTCCAAGAGAATTTTTCTCATTGTCCATTATACTTCTCCACGACCAGAGGCGGTGGTGCATTTTAGCGTCGAGGAGAGAGAAGCGATTGCGGTGGTACTTTGCCTTGTAGACTCGAGCTAAAAGGGATGAGGATTAGTAATGAGGCGCCACGCTGTTTTGAGAGTAGTGCAAGGTTGAAAGCCATGAAATCCCAAATCGAGTCCCCCTTCCGCCTTTGGGTGTATGAGTTTAGGCCACGAATTCCAGTGGATTTTATGTGTGTTGCTCGAACTTCCCCACCAAAAGGATCGAATTAATGCTGAATCTCGAGATAACCGAGTCGGTGAATTTGAAGCAACTCATCGCATATCTTAGGGATAGCTTGAAGGATGATTTGATAAGAACCTCTTTGCGACTTTCAAAATCGATGCTTAGACCAACCTTTGATTTTTTGCCAAACTTTATCTTTTATGAAGCCAAAAATTTCTTTCTTATTCCGTCCGACGATGCTTGGCAAACCAAGATATTTCCCGTGAGATTCTACTCTGTTATATCCCAAGATGCCAAGAATAGAGTTTGCCGTGTCCTCTCCCACATCGTCACTAAAAAGGACTCAGATTTTTCAAGATTGACATTTGCCCGTAAATCTTTTCAAAGAGTGAATGGCATATCGGATGTGCTTTGCCTCACCTGTCGTGGGGTGTCAGAATAGAAGTGTGTCGTCGGCGAAGAATAAGTGGGAAATACTCGGTGCCGAGCGTGCTATCGCTATCCCTCGAATTTTTTGGCACCTCTGTAAATCCTGCAAAAGACAAGAAAACACTTCCGAGCAACAGATGAAAATGTAAGGCGAGAGGGGGTCGCCCTGGCGAATACCTCTTTGTGGAGTAAGGTGACCACATTCATTCCCATTAAGAATAAAAAGAAAGAGACAGAGAGTCGAGTCGACATTTTAGAATCAAATCAACAAAAAGTTGAGAAGCCTAATGCTAGCATGGTGCGGCGGACAAAAATCCACTCTATACGATCAAAAGCTTTGCTCATGTCTAGTTTAATGGACATGAGACCTTTATGGGGCGTTTTCGTGCGGATATGGTGATGAATCTCATGCGCTAAAAGGACATTATCGTAATTAGGCGACGGGACAAAAGCAGATTGGGATTCGGAGATAATCTGGGGAACGGCTCGGAGTCTATTAGCTAGGACTTTGGAAACTAGCTTGTAGACTACGTTACAAAAAGCTAATAGGGCGGAATTGTGCAATCATGTCGGGTTTTTTTTATTTTTGGGATAAGAACGATGTGTGTGAAGTTGAGTAGACTCAAAATACGATTATTAAGGCATTTAAGGACATAAGACACACGACATCGGGACCAACAACATGCGAGAATTTTTGATAGAAACAGGGCTCATACCGTCGGGTCCCGGGCTTTTGAAGGGATGCATTTGTTTGAGTCTTTCACAATTTCCATCTCGTGAAGGTTTTAAAAGAGCATCGATTCATTGTTGGAGTAACCTTTGAAGATAGTCTAGTAACCGCTTGGGAGATGTCGTGTTCAGAGGGATGGCTAGAGGTGAAGATGGAACCAAAATGGTTGGTGATAATCTTCTCGAGGTCAGCTGGGGAGTCACGGAAAACACCTGAGGGATCTTTGAGTTTGGAGATGTGATTATTTGCTTTACGTCTGCTCGCAAAGGCATGAAAGAATTGCGTGTTCCGATCTCCTTCCTTATACCAGTGTTGTTTGGCCCTTTGTTTCCATTTAATGTCCAATTGATCAAGGGAGAGATCCAGTTGGATTTGTAACTGGTGTAACTCCGTTTTTGTATCCTCAGTAATAATCCCATTTTTCAGAAAATTAATACGCTTTTTTATGGCCTCGATTTGCTTGTCAAGATCCTTCTGGTTTCGTAGGCTCCAATTTATGAGCCCCAATGAGCAGTTTTCGAGTTTGGCAGGGAGATCAACAAAAGTGTTATCCCAGTTCTGTTTGATAACTTCCTCGAAGTCTTTTGATTTTACCCAGCAAGCCTCGAACCTGAAAATGCGGCGTCTGTTGTGTCGGAAAAGGTGCGGATTACGGTCCTGGACTTGGATATGGAGGAGGTGGTGGTGCGAAAAGAAAGTGGTGCGATGGTTGACTCGCGTCCATGGAAAGAGGTCATGCGGATCGAGTTACAAGTAGCTCTGTCTAACCTTGCTCGTTGGGTGTGAGGGGAGGTTAGTAGCCGACTCCAGGTGAATGGAGATCCTTCATAACCAAGGTCGAACATATTGAGGTGCTGAAGTGTATTTCTGAAGAGTTCCATTTGCCATAAGGCTCGAGGATGGCTGCCCTGGAATTCTTTTTGGGTTAACACCTCGTTAAAATCCCCACAGATGATCCAAGGAGACTCCGGGGTGGTGGCTAAGTTTTTGAAATTATTCCAGCTTTGTCGTCGAAGGTTTACATTCGGTTCACCATAAACGCCTGTTAATCGAAAAAGTTTTCCCAGAAGTTCAACATCAACATCAATGAATCGGTCTGAAAAACTACGAAGTGTGACGGATGTGTCTTTGTGCCAGAGTAAAGCCAGGCCGCCCGAGCGGCCCCGAGCATCGACAGAAATACCATGGAAATTAAGAGATCGTTTGAATTTTTCAATGACTGGTGTCTTGCATTTTGTTTCGCACAAGAAAACCAGTTGGGGATTTTTGCTACGGATGTAACCCCGTAGTTCTTGAATTGTCCGGGGATTCCCCAGGCCCCGGCAATTCCAAGAGATGATACTCATTGCGATCGGCGGGATTGGCTTTTGCCAATCTCCGCCGCTGGTTCTGCATTGGAAAGATCCGGGTATGCTTGGAGGGCTGTTTTGCTCTTCTTTTCGATATTATCCGTGGAGGTGTCCATGGTAAGGGTTGTGTCGGTAAAACTGGGAGGGAGTTTCCGTTTTGAGGATGAGGTGGTATTTTTGGGAGGTGAGGGGGAGGTGGAGAGTTTTTTACGAATGGAAACCAACCGTCTAGCAAGTTTGCGAGCTGGGGAATCAACTTCCATATGAACAGGAACGAGGAATGGGCTGGATGGGGTAAGAGGGGAGGATGGTTGTATATTGTCGTGAGCTTGAATTGGTGGTGATTGTGAGAGGTGAGATAGAGAAGCAGAGGGGGTTCGAGAGGGGAGTCCGAGGGTGAGGTGTGTTCACAGGAGTTTTGGGTAATATTGTGTGTTGTGATGGAAGGGTGGGGTATGACTGTGTTTGGAAGTTTAGTGATGTGAGAGGAGGGGTCAGTGGGTGGGATTGGAGTTGGCGTGGTTGCATTATTATGTGAGAGGCCGACAGTTTCCGGTGGGGTAGGGGCAGAGGATTTAGAGGTTATGTGAGAGTGTGGTGGGTGTTGGGTAAGAGGGTCATTGTTTTGAGAGTCCGGGTTTAGATCAGGAAGATGAGGTAGAGAATTTGTGTTGGGGTGAGGTGGAGATGGGCTGGAATTTTTATGGGGGACACGTGGGCTATGGAGGTTGTTTGAGTTTGTGGATCTGTTGTTTTGATTTTGTATGCGAGCACTGGTGAAGGGGTTCGAGGCTTGGGGGGCGCGCATCCATGGGCCATATAGGTTGCCAGAAATAGTACCAGCTGGGGTTAGGAGTCGCGATTCGCATTCACGGTCCCCATGGCCAATGATTCCGCAGAAATAACAGAAGTTTGGTAATCTTTCGTATTTTATCGGGAGGATGTAATCAGTCCCATTTAGAGAAGCTTTTATCACTCTGCGTAGTGGTTTCGAGATATCCAAATTAACCCGAATTCGTAGAAATCTGCCAATAGCTAAGCCCTCGGAGTCAACATCGAGAGCAATGAATGAGCCGATGGTGTTAGCCGCTGTGGTAGCGAAATTTCTGTTCATTAATCCAAGAGGGGTGTTATGAACTTGGATCCAAAAGGGACATGTTTTGATTTCTAGTTGGGAACCGATTTGAGTGCCTGAAACTTCCGATAAGGCGAGGAGAGCCTTATCGAAGAGCCAGGGAGATCCCGCGATAACCTTTTGTTTATCAACTCGGTTGCGAAATTGGAAGAGGATGCTGTTGTCACCAAGAGGCTTGCACGATAGGCCGTGGCGAGGAGACCAGAGTCTTTTGAACATGGCTGCAATGGAGTCGAAGTTGATGATACGGGAGGAGAGGATTTTACCCACTAGGCAGAGAGACCCGTCTGTGACATTTAAATGGCTTGCATCAAGTGGTATAGTGGTATTCTCTTCCTCATTTAGGGAGAGGTTGGCGTAGAGGGTGGTTATATCGTCGGCCATGGGGGAGAAAGACGGTCTTCGAACAGATCTTCAATCGGAATTCCGCCCAATGAATCAGAGGTGAAACCTGCAGGAGAGGGCCTGTAAAAGACAAAGCAAACAAAAACAAAAAAAAGGGGGAGGGTTAGAGAAAGACGCCAAGGTGAATTACGAAGAGAGACAACAGAATGGAGAAGCAGTCAGTTTCAGAGTTGGATGGGGAAGGAGACATGGAGGGATGAAAGTGGGGGGGACAGGCGTGAGGAAAACATGAGGAACCCAGGTCATGCGCCTAGGAACCCAAGACAATGCTCTAAGGGGAATCTCCCAGGAGAGAGCCTCTAGGACCACCTCAACGCTTAAGTCATGTGATTTTGGCACCAGTTTTGTTCCTAACCTAATTCACCACACATGTGAATCTGATTCAATTTCTTGGCCATAACCCAACCAATTTTCATCACAGCTCATTCGGTTGGTGGGTCGACAGTCGACTTAAAAAGTTGGGATAATTGCAAAAACTCCCCTGAAGTTCAGACTAATTACAAAAAGACCCAGATGTTATTAAAAATTACAGAAACCCCCCTTAAAGTCTAATTCCGACTTACACTTTTCTCTTCATAAGTAAAAAATATTTCAAAATGTACACCCCCTTGACATTTATAAAAATATTCCAGTTACCCCTTGAATTTAAGTCTGAATCAAACTTGAGGATTTATTTTATAATTTTAAAATATTTTTGGGTTTTTTTTTTTGTAATTATCCCAAACCTTAGGGGAGCTAGCACACAAAAATAGGGGTGAATCGGCGCATGAAATTGAGATGAGTCGAATGGAAAATAAAATAAATTAAATACACAAAGGGAAGGGGTATATGCCCCCTATCACCGCCATTATATGTCATTGTAGTTAAGAAATAGTTATACACAGTAATAGATATTAACCAAGAATCGAAACCAATAATTCATGAAATGTTTTTATTGAAATCTAAAATACACAAATGGACACAACTTTTTATGAGTTTTTCTAAAATTGTTTACTTGTTTCACAAAGACAAGAGTTCATTAAAGTTTAAAACTTTGGCACGTTTTATATTTTTCTGAAAATTAAAATGACTCTAAATCAACTTTTAATCAATAATAATAAATTAATATTTTTAACTTAAATTAGGCTGTTTGTTTTTTAAATTTCAATGCTTTTTTTATTATTATTTTAAGAAAGTGGATGTCGATCAAAACTCAAACCTCAATCAAGGGTTGTTAGGAAACCGAACATTTTATTACAACTTGGCCACTACTTCTTGTGTAATTATGTATATTTCAAGTTGTAGATAATACTTGTGATGATGATAAGTTTATAAAGCAAGCAACAGACCCATTACCAATTTACCATCGATCACGCAAAAAAAAAAAAAAAAAATATTTTCCCAACAGAAAAATACTTGTATATGTTTCTGGTGCTACATTTTGACCAATTAAGGTTGATAATTAAATTATGAGCAAGTCTTTTGTGAGACGGTTTCACGGATCTCAATCAAGTGAGAGACGGACCTCCAAGCGGCTCTGTCTTGAGAACATGAACCATGAAAATAAATTTAAAAATAATAATGAACCATGAAGAAACAAAAATAAACCCTAAAAACATGAACCATGAAGAATAAACCCAAAAAACAAAAATAAACCCAAAAAATAAAAAATAAACCCTAAAAAAAACTAAAAATCATAAATACCCAAATCAATTAAAAATAAACCCAAGAAACAAAATAAACCCTAAAAACAAATATAAACCCTAAGAAAAATAAAATCTGAAAAAAAAAACCTTTAAAACTTTGTGTAAGAACAAGTCTCACGGATCTAAATCCGTAAGACCGTTTCACACAAGTTTTTGCCTTAAATTATAGATTATTTGATGAATTGTTAGGACTTAGTATAGGTGATTTCCATTTTCCGCATAAGGCTTTGACTTTTGGAGTGTAAGTTTTAGGGATCTAAACTCACATGCAAATATGCGATTTAAACTATTACTCCTATTAAATTTCTGACCCAAACAACAGAGATACCTATATTTATTTATATAAACACATTAATTAAATTTATAGAAGTGACAGTTTGCTTTGGAGATTAGGTTTGTATACAAATAAACAAAGAGAGTTCGTTTAAAAAACGAGCAGAGGCTCAGTAAGCGTGTAACTTACTTGGTGGGGAAGAGGGTCCTGCCCCCACCCCAACAATTTATTTTTTTCATTTTTCTACATAAATTTTGGGTATAATTTCATTCCCCCCCCTTAAACGTTTTTCGTAAAAAGGAAAATTATGTTTTGAATGCTCATTTGACATGTATTTAATGCAAACACATAGTATTTTCTTGATTTTATCATGATGTAAAATAAATTTTTGATCTTTCAACTATTGCCCCCTTCAATGTCGGATTATGGTTCCGTCTCTAGTAATGGTATCATTCACTCTTCGTAAGAGTATTGCCCGAGATTCGAACCCAATTATCTTTTGTTTATTTAAGTTTCATTTCATCCCTTCCAACCATTAATTTCAACTTATTTAAAAAAAAAGAAAAAGAAGAAGAGTTTGATTAGGATATGGACCAACAATTTTTAAGCATGATCTGGATTATATATTGGGAACAGCATATAAAATGACTTAGTTAAGTACATTTATTTTACTAATACAATCATAGGTTCCAATAAACTAATATTAGCTTCCCATTCCTTAAGAGAACATTTTATCATCAATGTATGCAAATAAAATATTGATTTTCTTAATCCATGGAAGAACATTTTTAATTGTTGGGAGAGTCATGACAAAATGTTCTCTAAAATCTAAGCAAAGGATTGTACTTTTCATTCCTAATGCTTCCGTACCACTTCATTAGCTACGATTGCTTTCTTAATTTTCTGAATTAACTTGCTTTTGTCGGTGGTCAAAACCTTCTAAGCATTAAAAAATTGCTAATATTTTATGCTTACTGCATTAAGTTGACTATTACAAAATATTTTACCAGACAGTAAAATTTATTACATTTTCATCACAAATATTCTATAAACAATTTTTTTATACATTTTGGATGATAAATATAATGTTGTAAAAGATTTAGAAAAGTCCCAATGCAAGAAAACAGTAACCTTTAACATCTCCTTGTATAATTGTATTTACCTTTGATAATTACTTAACCAAAACGTATGGGTGTAAATCGTGTGCGTCTTTCGTGTTCGCGGGTCGTGTTCTAACACGGGTATTAGTGGGTTTGACACGAACACGAACATGAACACGACCCGTTTAATTATTCGTGTCAAGATACACGACACGAATACGGCCGTCTTGGCGTTAATGACACAGTAACCCGACATGACACGAAATACCTATATAACTTAAAGTCGACATGAAAAAAATAAAAAATGGAGAAAAAACCAAAATTACAAATAAATAATATATTAAATTATTATAAAATACATTAAATAATTTGTCCATTATCGAGTTAACCAACTAAAACATCACAAAATATGAAAATTAATAATATGTCACTATAAAATTAAATGAGTTACATAGGTCAATTGTGTCGACACGCGGTCGACGACTGGCCTATTTATTTCACGTGTTAAGCGTGTCCGAGCGCGATTTTGAACCGAAGATGTTAAGGATTGTACATATGCGCTAAATTCGTGTCGGATTATCGTGTCGTGTCACAAATTGATCTCTACCAAGACGTCATGATCATGATTTTATTTCCAACATTGGTAAAATTATAACACACAGATACACACACAAAAGAGGGGTTGTGTGTGTAGGAAACATGGATAATGTAGATTTTGTGGACAGGAAACTGAAATGAGACCTCTCATCAGCTGTCTATATTTCACTTTACTAATATTTTGGTGCTTGTTAACTCATACACATGTCCTCAACTAAACAAACATTTTTGGACAATAATGCAAATGCCAAGTGCCTCTTTGTTCCTATTACATACTAAAAAACAAGAGAAATTTAACCGTCCAAATGAATGTCATTTAAATCATCATATAATGGAAATATCCTAAAATAAAAACGAGTATATAGAGTATGAAATTGACATGTTTGTTATTAGTGATAACTTCTTTCAATTTTATTTTTAAGATACTCAAATTGATATGTATTTGGGGTGATATCTATAGTTTTGAAGGGTGATCAGGACCTACACGTAATGTAAATTAAACAAAATTTTCCTTGATTTTTTATCTTTTTTTTTTTTTGTGTGTGGAATAAACTAAGTATTTTTTTCTTGTGACTCTTGTCGGATGGAATAGTGTGAAACTGTGTTTCATAACTCTAATTGGGAAAACTTCAGAGAAAAATGACTGCATAACAAGTTGCCACATTTATCTGTCAGAGAAGCATGTGGTATGGTGGATCATTTATTAAAGCTTGATATTTAACCCTTTTTTTTTTTTTTTTGTTTATATGTCTGATGGACCATCAGAGATATCTGTGGATTAAGAGAAAACATTTTAGTTATTGCACCATTTTCTGCAGCAGCACATTGATCTGAAAAAATCATTCTATTTTATTGCCTATTTTCCGTCAAGATGATTTTTACCCACCGACCATACATGGTCCACATTTTAACTACATATCTGTAATCTGCTGCAACATGGCATCTTGTGGAATTGTACCACTACACACCACTGTTCGAAAAATCGCCGTTGTCTGCTTACGTTATTCTTACGATTAAGCCGGGCCTAACCCCACCCAGGTCTATCTAACCCATGGGGCTAAGGTCTCAGGTCTTTGAAAGCTCCGTCTATTTATCCAGTAGCCTAGTAGTCTTTTTTAAACACTGCTACATACTCATATCTTAGTTGCTGTAAGAGATTTAAGTCCACATTACATTCGGTACAATGGACCAGCCGCACTTCTATTAAGCCAAATGGACCCAGAATTTATTCTATGCATATCAATACAAATGACAAGTCTCTGTAAAAAATATAATATTTGATACATGCCTCAAATAATACAGATATATTCAAAATACAAAAGTATTACATTCAAAAAAATTATATACAGGCAGAATGTGAGAGAAGGATCAAAACCAACTCTCTTATATGAAATTTTTCCTGAAACCTCTAACCGTCGACAACAAAAGAATCAATCGAATAGGTATGATAAAAAACCTCAGCATCTTGATCATTGCCAAAGATATGGAAACACAAATTACAGCACCTTTCCTTTCAGGCCTTCAAACTCCAATACAGCTGATACTCAAATTACTAACCTCGACATTTAGAGTAGCATAATTATGCTGTAATCGCGTATCTGTTAGCATCTAACTTAGTGTGAGATCAGGAGCCACTCGAGTCTTCAATGTCCATTCCACCTATTTGCTGTTAAATAATGTCACCAGAGATTGCGTTAAAGCAAAAGCCGCATCATTTTCTTGAAAAAATGAGGCGTGCTCTGCATTTTCCAACTTCTATGGGACAGCTTAACTGAATTTCAACACTGGTTACCAGCTTTAAACTTCACCAAATAAAGTCCTTATATTCCTACAACCTCCTTTAAAATAAGACTATCATCACGTGGATGCGCTTCCTCCACTTGAACTTTTACTTCATCACCTACCTGTACTCCGACAGATACCCAGGCAGAAGCTTGTAACCCAACCTGCACAAAGAACAAATCACCAATATTAGCATAAAATTATATGCTATTAGTTCGAATAGTTATTTCCATAATGAACAAATCACCAATTTTATGGTCCTAAAAATGAAAGTAAAGATTAATCTTACAATTCATGAGGCCGAACAAAAAAATATCATAATCTCTGCAGAGCTTTCAAGAGTGTTTATTGCCTTAGTACTTGAAAACGTGTATAGCTTTCATCAATATTTCCACACAACAGTCCACCAATTGTTGATGGACAAAGAAATAAAGTTTTGCATCTGGTTATGAGATACTTACAAGTACTACCCTTTAAGTTTAGTCTAATTAAAACAAAAAAAACAATTATCTTTCAAAATTACAAATATCCCCTTGTCATATGTTTCTATTTTACTTTTCAACTATAATGGTACCATTTGACCTATAACCCATACTGATTTATCCATAGGAAATTTAGATGAACACGAAGCTCTTGACGTTGAACCAGCTGATTTATATCCCGGATTTACTTGACGGTTTTACTCTTTGAACTATCTTATTAGTTTTACGACAAGTTTAATATTAGTAAAAGTTTAAACTTTAAAATTGTTATACTGTTTCACACCATTCAATTAGATTGATAAGAAACAAATGATTACACTATTTATTAGTGCACCTTAAAAAGAAAAGGTCAGGTTCATTAATGGGCATATAATTTTGGAAGCAGGGAGTTTTAATCCTCAAGTTGTCTCAGTTATCTCATATTTTAGAATAAAGAGCTAGAGGAAAATCTCCAAAATGCAGGTTGTTGCCAACTGTAATTTCAAGCAACTATTATTAGCCATTAATGAAATTTCAAGCAACTGTTGTCAGTACCTCCATCAAGAGTATTGCTGCAACTCTATCTTTGATGAACCGAAGGACCAAAGCAGAAAATCTTCTCTCTTTTGGTTGCCGCCTCAAATATTCTATTATCCAATATCGGAGACTGCTTGAGCTGAGCCTCCTTATAACCCTAACATTCATGTTTACCATAGATGCTATCCCCTCCAGCTGTCCTGCTGAGAAAGGAGGAGAATCCCCTCTAAGAAAAGCTTTCACCTGCACACATGGAAGCAATTTTATTACATGTCAGCCTTCGGTTTATGTATAACCCAGTAAATCTAAAATTAGCAAGATGTTAATCACTAGCCAGTGTAAAGATGCAAAGGTGTCATGAAATGATAACTAAATCGGGCTTGATAATGATTTGTATGCATGACTTGAGCTCAGGCTAGATTCAAGGCCCAGAACCGAATCATGAACCCAATTTGACAAATTGTCCTCAGGTAGACCCAATGATAATCCAATTTAACAAGGGTTGTGGGTGTTGGTTACACTTGCGTATTTAACCGAGTTTTGGAAGTCATTAACAAGTTCACCTAAACATTACACATAAGAGATTTAAAACAATGGATAACAGAAATGCAAAATTATTCCACGCTTTAGGAGCTCAGCAAAATTGGGGTCCCAAAATTCAAATTTGCATGCATATTTGATGATCTTCCAAAATCAACATCAGAAAACTAATGGAAAACATCAGGTTTCTTTATCTTTCTTTTCCCATTCCTATTCTTTTTCCTCCATTTTCACGTACTTTCTATTTCCTTTCCGATTTCAGTTTTCTTCTCTTCACTAATTTTTTTCTCTTTATTTAATTATTTCTTTTTATTTCCTCAAAGTATATAATAATGTTTTCATAAAAGGCAGCGCAAAAACAGATAATATATGGATTCATAAACATAATTACTACATTCACAAGTTATTTTTATCTTTTTAATTGTATAACATTCAGTTAGTACCTATAAATAATTTCTATATTTTGTAAGTTTCAAATAAAAATATCTTTGATATAAAAAACTACAAAACAATTGATGAAATTGAATAGAACTCATCAGTATAATATCGAACTTATATCGTACATGTATTCAATAATCCTATTCAAAATTATAGATTATTTTCAATAACTAGTATATACGTTTGTTTATTATACATACAAATGATTAACAAATATTGCCAGTTAAATGATTATTCAACAGAATAGTAATATATTACACGTACATAAATATTAAAAGATATTTAATATGCATGTTCCAATTCTCGTTTTCTCTTTGGTCATACTTCCACATAATATAAGCTTTGCCTACAATGGTCCATTATTTATACCTATTCATGCATATGAGCATGAAGCTGTATGTAACTTACAATCCCATAAAGCATGATAGAACTCAAAAGGTGGGAGGTAATTGCATAATACATGCCTGTAAAGCTTTTAAATATTTGCTCCCTACTATGATTTTAAAAGTAAAATATGCTTTCTATGGGGCAATTAATTGAACTTTCAGGCAATTAAGGGGTCAATCAATTGTTCGTGACACCCAAGGACTAGATTAAGGCTAGTGCAGCACATCTAGAAACATTTTCATGTCTAAAGAACATGTAATACCTGATAGTGAGCCAGGAGATCCATATATCTGCGGATCGGAGATGTGAATTGAACATACCCAGGAAGTCCTAAAACTCCATGGCGTATAGGCTTCCTGAAATCCATTTCAGCAGCACGCATGGTTTTAACTATAGCAGAACTCCTCACAGGGCCTTCAGGAAGATGAGCAAAAGCAGATATGTCGATATTTGACTGAGGTTGCCCCGGTAAGGTATAGGAATCTTGTTAAAAGAACTAAAAGTGGCTATAACTTCGCCACAAAGAATCATCATCTCGGATACAAGTCGCATTGCAGGATCTGCCTGATTTTCTACATACAGCTTAATCAAGGGCTCTGGATCATCTGGATTAGTCACTTTGATTCTGGTTTCTATTGTAGATGTGTCTATTGCCCCCTACAAAAGATATTTCAGATCATACACAGACAACTGCAGGGGAATAATGGAAAACTTAGAGCGATACAGAAAGGAAGGCACCCACAGATGCGAAGCTAAATTGTTTATAAGCACCAAAAAGTATATTGTACAGTATGTTCATCACATAATCTTCGATGAAACCAAAAGTATGCGGGATAGAGTATTCACAGCTTCCTATGGATTATTAGATTCGCCACATACTGTCTCTCAGAGGCATCAGGTAAAAGGCTAAAAGCATGCAGAAGCAAGGAAGTGTTTCATGAAAACTGACATTTTTCAAGTTTTTAGATGGAACATGTTTTGTGAATGATACATGCACATGAACTGCATCAAGATTGTTGTGAAAGGTAAGCAGGAGAGATAGGTTAATAAATTTCAAGAAAGTTAATTAGTCAGCCATAAAGTTGGATTTCGTACTAATAAGCCAATCAAAAAGTAACAATTCAAGGCCAGATACCTTTATCAACCTCCCCTGATATGGTCAACAATCGACTCTAAATGAACCTGGAACGTATAACCTTTAAACTCTGCAATATTCTTATGTAACAATTCTCTGACAAGTTGAGGCCTTGTAGGTAAGTAACATTTACTTTTCAAAAATGCAACATGTTATGTGATATACATCAGAGATGAAGAAGAAATCAATACGTGAAACTTGGACTTAACCAGAATAGGATAAGTTTGACCTCATGGAAACAGGAAGTCTGACCTGTCCTCGACGCCATTGAAACCGGAGTGCAGCAGCTTCTGAAAGAAGTCGCAATTCAGTCTCTTCTTCCAGGTTCAGATGGAGAAGTTCTGTCGCACTCTCATACGTCAGCATATATGTTGGTTTGATGACAGAGTTTTCCACAGAGTACTCTGCAATGCTATAAACAGATCGAAGCAGTAAGACTATTTTGAAGATTTCTTCATATCATGCATGGAAAAATGCAAAAGGAGTCTAAGACAATTTCTCCTTCTGCATACAGATGTAAAGGGATAATCAGTTCAGATAATTCCCATTAATGTAAGACTCAAGAGCAGTCATGATAACCCACAAATTCTTTAAGGGCATTAAAGTGGTGCACATATTTTTGCAAAAAAATAATTGGTCAATGTGCAAGTGTGGTAGAGATATATGTCCAGAAGCACATTATAGCAACAGAAGTCCTTGTTTTTAGGAAAGCAGGATAATCAAGTGGTAGTCTGGTAGATATCTAAAATATTCTGCTGCCTACCAACCAGGTACAACAGCGAGAACGATACCGAGGATTAATGTGATGACAATAACCAAAAGGGCTGGAACTTAGCACGCCCTATCTATAGAATCCTAGACCCATAAATTATTATCAAAATGATGATATATTAACACATTCTCACTCATAGAAGTATGACCAATACTTCTTCACATAGAAGTTATACACGTAAGGGGGTGCTTAACAACGGTACGAAGATGAGTGTGTCCAATTTAAAATTCTCAACCCCTTACTTTTGAATAAACAAATAAATAGTGCAAAACATCACCCAAAAAAAAAAAAAAAAAAAAAAAAGGATTGAAGAGACATTAAGTTATCCTAGTAATGAAGAATAAAGGTGTTCAAATATCATTATCTTTAACAAATAAATTGAACAAACAGAATTTCAGTCCCATAATCTAAAATTGTTTTTCGAAGATGTAGACTTCTATTTTAATAATACCAACCAACCTTACATATTTACCCACTTACCAGCCATCTGAATGCAGCACAACAGAAACCGTGACGGATTTGCAGAGCTCCCCTTGCTTCAAACTCATGCCTTCCATGGCTAATTTCTCGGGGAACATGGGATAAGTGGCTGTTGGTAGAAACACAGAAGTTCCCCTCATCATTGCCTCTCTAAAGAACAAGAACTACATTACAAGATGTCTGACAAGAACAATTGTGAAATATGAACTTTGCATGAAAATCAAATATACTTGTCTATCATGCCCCGGCTGAACTAATCTAGTTGGATCTGCAACATGGATCCAGACCTTTATGCGGCCATCCTGAAGCCTAGTTGCACTCAATGCATCATCGAGCTGCACATGTCAGCTTATTAGCAATTGGCAAATAATGCCACCTCAAGCATATAATCTAGAATTACTTGCTCTAGGAATCTCAAAGTCACATGAGCAAAAGCCTCAATAAGGTTTACAAAAAGGTGTACCTCATCAGCTTCATCAACATCAATCGCATAAACCTTTAGGTGAGTCAGATCTGTTCTTTCAACCTGACAACAAACAAATATTTTGCTGAAATCGGCATAAGAATTCATAGCAATTTCTTTTCCACGTTTCTATGTCCTATGATTAAGAAAAACATAAGTAAAGATATTAGTTGCTAGTTCAATATATTTAGCCAATGCCATCGAGTATCTCTTGGTTAACACATGAACCAGACACCCACTACAGCAGAAATTAACTATAATCAACTGACCAAAGAAGCCCATGGCTGCAGAACTAGTCAAGCGCACTGCTTATTAAAGCAGACCAGTGAAGAAAACAGAGGTCATAATTGGATAATTAATAATTTACTTTATCGAGGGTATAAGATACGACAGCTTGGCACTATGCTTGATCAGCTCTCTACTTAAATGAGATGGCACTTGCATAGAGCTTAACGAGGGCCCTCAAACAAGGTTCACCAAAGCAACCAACCTCAAAACACAAACATCCACAAAGCAAGGATGACAGCCATTAGATGGTAAGCATTTATTAATGATACTCTCTCCTCAGCAAAAGAACCTTAGTTCTACCCAGTGTTTTCTTGTTTCCTAAAAGAGATTAAAGGATTCATGTATTCATTGTTTCGAACTCCTCATAAAAACTGCAACGGATTTTTACTTCTCTGAATGAACAAGTCTAAGCATCGTACATCTTAGATGTCAGTAAATGCCTAAGACTTACTGTGGGTAAGGTCGCATGATAGTCCCATGCAAGGATGGGCAGGAATGAGGGAAGTATGGGTTACATCATCTATGGACATAATAGATTCTAATGCTGACTACTTCTGTCAATTCTGGGAGCTCCGCTGTATCTGATCACGGCACCCAATGTATACAGGATGTGAGAACTCACCATTATTAGAATTTCCATATTTTTATATGTATAAACCAGGTCAAAACAAAATATTAGAGCTGTTATGCTACTGCAAGTATTTAGATGCATCTGAAGCCACAAACAAGAAGGCAAAAACAAAAAAAAAAAAAAGGAAGGAGTAAGAAAAAGACAGTAGGAAAAAAGTAGTCCTGACATGAGCTTTCACCTGCAGTCAGAAGGAATGACAATACTGCGTGGGAGTGTGGAAAAACGTATTTACTTCGATACATGTGACAATTGACTTATAATAATTCAATTTTTTGTTAACTGCCTCACATCACCAAACTCTATGTCCAAGGAGCATTGTGTCATGGTTAACCTACTTAAGGTTATAAAACAAGCATACCTCATCCAGGTCAGGTGATTCGGACAAAAGACTTTCAGCAGCTGCAATAATCTCTTCCCGATAATCAGTACGGATGTTTAACTTCAATAAATCAAGATTTACATGCACTGGGAAATAACCAATATCTATCAGGAGATTCACTGCTGCCGATGCTGTTTTAGCAAGTCCCATGGCCTTCAGAATCTGCAAGAGGTAAAGCAGTTGTTCATAATTCCTTCTTCTGTCATCCATTTATAATTGAAATAATGTTAAGTATTTAGCATGGCATTACTCGGCAATGCATGTTTCTCCCCCCTCTTTTTTTGCAATTGAACTATGAGTCAAGTTGATGCATAATAGGGAATCTCCTCTAGAGAAAAGCTCATTTGCTTTCATTTCGAAAAAAATCTGAAATTTTCATGCAAATGATACTACGCATGGATGGATATGAAGGTCAAACAAGTTACCAGCCCAGCAGTCTTCTTTTCATCTTCATTCCTACAATCATCAATTGCATATGCTTGAAGAGACTCAATCTTCTTCTTATTTTTCTCTTCAGAAATCCATGTCGATTTTGGGGGCTTTGCATGCAAAGGCATATGCCTGGCAGATTTCAGTAAATTAACAAACACTTCAAGTTCCTTCTCCGCGTCTTCTTTGCACGCTTCCTTCGTGTAAGTTCTTCAACCTAGAAAATCAAATCATTATATATCTCAGCTTTTACCAAAAGTTAAAAAGAGGCGAACATGACTCACGGCGTGCCACATGGGCATGGAAAACCATTATCCTCAGAGTAACCAAAAAGATCTAATAAAAAGAAAAATATTTGATATCAAACATACCAAGTGAAACCGAAAGGACATTTTATTTGTAAGTAACAGATATCCACAGAAGCAGCCATAACACACCTGAACAGCAGGCCTAGGCCCATAAAGAGAATATGAACCTTTACTCTCCAGAGCTGTGAAGTATATTTCATCCTTTGCAAGCAACAGATGAGCAGAATAGCTCTCAAGAGGTTCCGCACTACCAAAAATCATCTGTTAGAATGAAGCTGTGTCATTAAAGGCACATGAAGATGTAAAAGTGATTATCCAAAAGGTATACCTCAGCAAGCTCCTCTACTGTTGTTGACTTGTTCTTTTCAAGAAGCTCAATCCACGCGAACTCGAGCAACGCAGGGTCCTGAAAGCAAAACGCAAGCTTTTTTAAAAACTGTAAATAGATTTCAAGTCAAATTTATTCAGAACTGCAAGAATAACAGACCAAATTATCATGGGCTTTCTGAACAAAGTTTGATATCTCTGTGTGGTCAAAATTTTTGATACCAGGAACAATGAAAGTAATTTGTTGTGGCTTAATAGATGTCGTGACACCATTCTGCATAATCAGAAAACCAAACAGGACAATTAAGTGGCAGAACCTTAAAGTGCTTAAAAAGTAAACAAAAGATGAACATCATACACCTACCAACCTATCCTACATGTGGCGTTACCTGATCGGAAACCATCCAATTCTTCTTACCATCTGGCTTCTGTGCAACTGCTAGCAATACCCTCTCTGGGTCTTTCCTGAATTCCAGCAGCAACCCTTTCTGCAGTACCTGCTTTCCAGACTTATTTTCAAGAAGCTCTTCACTGCTTTTCAGTTCCAGTCTGAGAAAATTGTCATATGTAACCATGATAGATAGATATTGCAATGATATTACAAATAATTATCTCAACATTTGATGATGATGAGGACTGCCATTTAATCGAGTATCTCTCAGGCACCTTTATCTCAATTTGGCTGAATTCGACATTCCACCAACCACATGGGCAAACATTTTTGCATAAGTTCATTGTAAAGTGTCTCACTCTATACACACACACACACACACACACACACACACACACACACACACACACACACACATATATATATATATATATATATGTATGTATAATTTTATAGATATGTATATATATTATACACGCTTAAGCCTCAAAGACAACTTCAGAATACTATTATGGCAGTCCTTGGTCCTATTATTTGACAACTATAAACTTAATATTAGGATAGATATTCAGGATATCTATAATCACATTAGCTGACTGTTTGAGCCTTATAGTGGAAGTATTTAGAGATGATTGTTTGATATTCAGGTGGAGATGGATTCTAAGTCTTCTTAAAAATGCATTTGACACTGATTTTCAAAATTCAATAATTTGATTCACAAAACAGCTCGAAAAAAGTCTCCAGTTATCACCTCAATTTCTTTAATCAATTCTCTCATGATCATTACCCAAAAAAAAAAAAAACATGCCTTGACAACCTAAATTCCTTCAGGATTTGATTGTATTATTCATGATGTATCAAAACCCCTAATTGATACGAAATTACTGCTTAGCAATTCTAACAAACTGTGAAGTTCTAAATCCCGTCACAAAGCTGCAAACAATTCCGGAAATACTTTTTACACATTTCATCACCACGTATTGCAGTAGCTCCAAATTTCTGCCATTCGCACAAACTTCCAACACAATAATTCATGAAACGTTCCAAATATTATTCCAGAATATATCTCCCAAATTTTTACCATGCCCAATTCTAAGGCTTCAATTCCTTGATACGCAAACACTATGACAATGAATTTATATATGTTGAAGCAATTGAGATATGTCCAAAAGAGGAAACGCATACACGCATGTAAAATATTTTCGTACTTGTTTGAGGCGCGAACTCTACCACGCTTGCGCAGTGACTCAAGCTCTTCCACCACCATATCCACCAGACTCTGTGTTGAGTACCTCTGAATTGCGACTCCCCCATAGCCAAAAGATATGAGTCGACAGTGAAGTCGCCGGGAAATAGAGAAGCGAGTGGAGGAGTGGCATTGAACAGGCTTGTGCTGGTGTGCGCAGCATCTAAGGGCGGTGAGTGGCGGCGACACCGCGCAGCAGCGGAAGACTGTGCTGCCGTTCATAACGCGAACCGCCATATCCTCTAGTTTTTGAAGTACGAAAAATCCATCAATTGAAGCGCAAGGAGAAAATGGTGAAATTTAGAATGGTCAGTACCCACTACCCAGGATAAAACTGCTGAGCAAGAGATATTTGGCCAATTGTTATGAGTTTTTTTTTTTTTTTTTCCTTTTTTCTAATTTCTCTGTTATAATTTTTCATGAATCGGTCCTGAATCAAAATTGGGCCAAGAAGATCGAAAGCTCTAATCCAATAGCCCAACTTTCGGTGAAAGTAGGTAAGCTAATTGGGCACATTGTAAAGCTCTTATCCATCTTAATTGACCAGGCCCGTTTGAGGTCCAATATGTCTGCTGGGTTATTAACTTACTATAATTATTTTCTGATGGAACCTTTAAAAATTACACTTAAAAGGAATTTTACCCGATTTGAACTAGGAATGGCAATTTCGACCGAACCAGGGTATCCAACCGGCCGGCCCCATTTGGATCGCCCGGAGCGGGATAGACCAGGTATCACTTCCCCCGCATGATCCGCCCGTCTAGTATTTTAATTTTTAAAATATATTTTGCATAAATAATATATATTATAATATAATTTTATGTATTTTTATATTATATCTAATATTTATAAATTGATAATAATAGATTTTGTAAAAAATATTTTATAAATATTTTTTTTTCATTTTTTTATTTAATTTAATTTAAAACGGGCAAAGCGGGTCGACCCACCTCCTCCGTTCCAGACACGAGGCGGGTCTGGGTACTGTCCGACCCGCCCCAACTATACCACTTAGAGGCTAGAGCTACAAGACTTGTGGTTACCCAATTTTTGAACCTTTTTTTTTTATATAGGTATCCAGTTTGAACTTTAGAATGGGCTTGAAGATGGCATAATCTACTGGAAAATCCCACTTTTAAATGTGTATGCAGTACATCTGAATCAAATAGTAGAATTACATAACATTATATATATTTATACAATAATAAATGCTTTCATATATGACCAGGGGAGAGTTCAATAAATCAATCAATGAGCTACACTTCCTGCTGACTGCAAAATATACAAAGAATTGTACTACATGGGCTCAAGGCAATGCCACAATTTCATATCTTCAATCTATGTAATGATATAACAAAATTGAATATACTACATTCAAACTTTAATCTGTGTAAGTATATAACATTGAATATACTACATTCGAACTCGACCATCAGAGTTTATCGACAAAGCTGCGCACATAACCCCTGAATTTGCCTTGCAGTCAGATTAAGGATCGAATATGTCCTGCTTTTACCGCTATTCGAGCACGTTAAAGTATATTGGCTCCCGGTTTGTTCAGCCTGCAGAAATGACAGAATTTTACCATAAAAGCTCATAAAATGTAACAAATATATATAAAAATGTCTCATTGAGAAAATGAGAGCACCATTAAAATGTCTCATTCTTTACCTGACATGAGATAGGCTGTGTGTTGCAGCTCCATCTCGAAGTGGGAACACAGCTTAGATAATGGCACCACGAGCAGTGATCGTTTAAATCCTCTCCACGAAGAAGCAAAACCAACCCAACAGTGAACCTATGTACCACAGGTTACTTCTCTCAAATACCGAAAATTCAAAACAGTCGCATTGAAAAGCCACATTGAAAAACTTAGGAGCGCACACGGTTTATTGTATGGGTTAATGTGAGTGATTTTCATTTGTTGTTAATGAAGATTTGCATGAGACCTCAAAATTGCATGAAGAATTCATTTATATTGGAAATTTTTTATTTTCGGGATTTTGAAAATTTTTCATAAATTGCAGTCACGAATACAAAAGAGTATAATAGACGATTGCAAGGAGTTTGAACGAAACTCCAGGCAGAAAGATTGCACAATAATTGTGACTAAATATGATCATATTTAGGTCATAAAATGTGCACTTCCACATCTTTATACTTTGGTTTCTTTTATTAAAAAGCCCACACCTGAAAGTTTTTCTATATTATGGAATTTGATCCATTCATGGGAAACCGGAGTAACTAACAATATTAGAATGTTAAATGGAAACGTAAAAGTGACAGCTACAAGAGTAAGACACGTACCCAACAATGAGAAGGATTAACGAAAGCAGCCAAAGTACGCATTGATATGTCTTAAATTTAGGGCTAGCCGATGTCGACGAATGTCCAGCCGGATTATATCTCTGGCTAACCCATCCAAACTGCGGGCGTATCAAAAACACAAAACCCAGAAGAAAACCCGACAAAAATCCTCCAATATGAGCAAAGTTATCCACGTGTGGGAGGATTCCCACTGCTAAGTTGATAGCAATAATTACCACAAGTGTCACTAACGCTGCTACCTGAAAAAGAGGATTTATGACGGTTACATGTCAATGTAACTTCACTACTTCAGAAATATTTAATTAACATTAGCTATAGATAGATACCTTGTTAGCATATATAGTCCAATTGGTTATAAGCTCAGACAGCATTCCTCCCAATAATCCGAAAAGTGCACCAGAAGCACCGACTGATATATTTGATTGAATAAAAAGAGCAGATAACAAACTTCCACCAAATCCGGAAATGAGATAAAGCAAACCAATGCGCACTGTAAAGCATCATAAGGGATATTAGTTAACACAAAAAAAAAAAAAAGAAGTAGATTTATAGAAACCAGACATGAATTGACAAAAGTTGCTAAATGCCAGACCTTAAGGGGCCATACGGCAAGAATATCGAAATAGACCAAAAATTATAAATGCACACAGGAGGTAATTCATCCCTACACAACAATTAGTATCAACATAATAATGAAAACTAATTTGAATAAAATAATGTCGCAAGAGTTGATAATAAAATGCTGATTAGTAAATTAGATAGTGTATAAATGTTGATAGAGTCAATAATAACCCAAGTGGAAAATTTACGGTTCTGAACTTCTAAAATGTTACTCAGAAAACTACCGGACTACAACAAGGAAAATTAGCTTGAGGCCACAAGCGAAAAAAATTATACCAGCTGTCATTCTTCATATCATTACACGAAATGAACCATGCCAAATGGCAAAATAGCATATCTTTCAAGATTATAATCATAGCATATACCAATATGTGCAGTGACTATTTAACAACTAAATCAAGAACAAAATGGATGGCATAATGCAATGGCATGATTAATTACGTACCAAATCCGAATTCTTGCTCAAGCCGGATGCCAATAACTAACAGACTCAACATATTGGCAAGCAAGTGAAAAACTCCACCATGTAACCACATACAAGTGATAAGGCGCCATCCTTCATGTTGATGGACAACTTTACCCACGTCTAAAGCACCCATCTTCTCTAACCTAAAGAAAAGGAGGAATTGATTGTTAATGAAACCACGTCATTTCCAGAATTAATCCACTTTGTACTATACAGACAGAGCATTATGTTAACACGCAAAAGCATACCATGAAGCTGATAAATTAAACAGAGAGAATGATGTAATTGGCGCGCGGTTATGAATTCAAGGACGATTGCTGTCTTAAAGGTGGAAAAGAAAGAGTTTAGCACACTGAACTCTACTGCCTTACTCATGACCAAATATAGTTAAGTGATTATTGTAGTAGAAGAGTAAACTTTAGTAAAAAAAGCCACCCTAATATGTTACTTTCTTTTTACATGTCATCATAATAAATCAATAAATGTACGTAAATATCTAATCATTGATGATATACTTGGAGCTTTATAAAATTTAATATGATCCACTTGCAGGTTTCTCTAGGTGCTCAAACACACATACAAGGCATATTATATTGACAAAAGCACTTCTACACTAATTTAAGCTAATACTTTAAATGGATGGTTAATCAGTTTTTTTATCTGTATAATCTTCACTTAAATAGAAAAGTTTAGAAGCAACATATTTGGTAACTCCAAACTGAAACTCATGAATACACCAATAACAACAAATCATTGCCTCTCTTTTTCTTTCTTTCTATGTGTGTGTGTGTGTGTGTGTGTGTGTGGAGAAACAATAAACTTTTTTTTCTTTAATTTCATCAAAGTCTTGCAGTAAACAATAAACATGATCCAATTCTTGCAGTAAACTATACTCATCAAGACTAAATGTATCAATTTTTTTCCTTTTTGATAATCCCAAATAATAAAGACAACTCTTGCCACTAAAATTATAACAATTGAACAGAAGGAACAACTCAAATTGGGATCTACCACAGCTGCACAGAACAGTATTCAAGCTTAAAAATAGAATAAAAAACAAAATTAGCAGAAAAAAAAAAAGCTTACGCAGTAGAAGAAGGCCCGAGAAGAGGGTTCTCCTTAAAGGGCTGAAACGAAAGCCTTCCCAAAAACCCAGCAACGCAAGAGATAGAATTCTTGGGACAATTATTGACATACATGGTAACAATAAACATTACTGTGTTCGCCACTACAAAGAAGGGTATCAGCCACGGAACCCATTTCTTGAAATGCTTCACTTCTCTGTAAACGACGGCGTTCGGTCTCGGGTCGGAAGGCGGTGGAGACTCCACCGAAACGGGGTGGATCATGTTGCCGCCGCCCCGCCGTGAGTGTACTCGGACTTGAATGTTATCCGGTGCCGTTGCCATTGGGAATATAAGGGAATGACAAAAGATGGGATTTTTTTTGGTGGGTTTAAGTTGGTTGGGAAGATGGAGAGTGGGGGTGAATTTAGAGGGGAGGGTGGGTGGGGTGGGTGGACGGCGGAGGAAGGAGGGGCCGGGGGTGACGGCTGTGGGAGAGGGTTAGGTCAACGGGTTTAACCGCCGAGTGAAAACATGGCAAAGAAGACAGGACTGGTGGGATCTATAATTCTTTTTTATTATAATTTAGGATAATTAAAAAAAATATCTTGAGAAAATTTTCAAAATTACATAAATCTCACTGATAAGGGCTCATTTCTGAGATCTAATCGTATTCCCGGCTTGACCTTTTGTTAGCCTGAAAAAGACAATCGGAAGAGTTAGGCGTTAAGACTCGACGAAGTTTCGAGTTAGTAAGTGATAGAGAAAAATAGATCTGAAGTGTGTAAAAAGAGTGTATAGAAGTGTATATGAAAAAAAGATGTCTCAGTCTCTCCCTTCTCTTCTTATTTATAGCTTTTCCTAAGACCTCACCAGGCCATGTGTCTTTCCCTGAGTGGCTATACCTTCTGGGTGACGGTTCATATATTCCCGACTTGTCATACGAGTAACTAAATCGCCGACCGACCTTTGGCGCAATTTACTACTGTCAAATCAAACTCAATGAGATCTTTAAAGCTCCTACGGATTAGGCCCACGCCCTATTAATGCCTTTGATTTTACTTATGCGGCATTTAATGTAACGACAAGTCTTACCTAGTTTGCGATTTAATGTCTTGCGGGTCATCCAAGAGAGCATTAAATGCTACCCACTCAATCCCGATTAATCGACAATTTTATGTCACCTCGCTACTCTCAAAAGGAGAGTTCCAATCGGCTAGTTAGTGGTACATCCCGGATCGCACTAGACACTGTCACATAGGTCAAATCGGTGCGTATTCTAAGTCCGATGCCTTATTTTCTTGGTTTTGGCAAACATCTCCATGCTCGATGAGGATCGGAGTCGGACCAAGCGGACCTAATAAGTTATGTCAGTCGGTGTATACTTTAGACTTGAGGCCTTGCTCTTGACTTTGGTATCTCCATGCTCACGAGGAGGATCGGATCGGACCAAGCAGACCTAGTATACGACCGGATCACTCACTTATTCCAATCCTTAGTTGAATTGATACATAATCAAATATTTTATAATTATATCTAGAAATATCTGCCAAATTTTCCAAAAAGCTAATCATATGTTTTTCCCTCCATCCGAACAATAGGATTGGTGCATTACCGATAAAAAAAAATAAAAATAGGGCTAGTGCATTCTCATTATGGTCTTACATAATGACAATTAATTAAATATGTTTGTCTCCATCAGAACAATAAGGATTTTTTTGTAATTACCCGATTCTCGATTTTTTATTTATAATTATCCCTATAATGTATGATACGAGGGGTATTATTATGACTTTTTATATTTCTTACCCGTCTCTCTCTTCAATTAACGTACTTTATCCCACTTTCGCCAATTTGTAATATGTTTCTATAGTTTTCTGTCTCCTCCAACTATTATTTCGATTATTAAACTTTTGTGTTATTTTTTCATTTTCACTTCTTTTGTGAAAATCTTAAAAAGTAATCACAAAATAATGCTATATTATTTTAAACTATACACGCGTCCTAAAGTGTGCCGATTGGGAGTTTACATACTTTTCCTCAGCCGACACCTCAACAGTGAAGGCAAAACTATTTTTTTTTTTTTTATAACTCGAACTTTCGCGCTACGTTTGATTATCTTTAAAACAACAATTTCCGACTCTCATTCATTCCGCCAAAGTAAACCGCGGGATGCACGCACACTAGCCAGAGTGTTTTGACGGGTCTTGACGTCTGACAACAAGATCCATAAGACAAAAAAAACAATTATGTTCGACCCCCAATATACTAATAACGATCTCTCCCCAAATCAAACCCACACATATCTTTATTCGGTATGAGTTACGCAAAACTAGTTATCTGCTTGTACGTTTGATTGTTCCGCTCTTGTTTCTCCTGTGACCTGTCTGCTTTTTTCCTGATAAAGACAAATTAAAGAAAAGGCTTTTTCTTCTCTCTCTTTGAGACTTTGACCATAGCCTACGTGGATAAATAATTAAAAGAAAATATAAGACACATTTTATTCCCTTTGGGCTCTGTTTCAGCAACTTGAAATATGAAGTCCAAAGTGCTAACTGGGCCATTCAAATACCATCCCTATTCCCTTCTGTATATACAATGAGAAAATGGCAATATTTTTCTAAATTGAAAAATGTCTATTAGATTGCTCTATTAACTCCTAAAGTCATTTCTGGACACCATATTTTGATTTTTGAGATCTTAACACATGCATTCTGCTAATTAACAGTTGAGAAATTTCTATCTAACATTTAAAAAAATTATATTTATTAGTATTTTATGTCTATTCTATTTCAGTATTTGTTAGTATGTGATAGAAAATTGAATGTAAGTATCATTTTGGATCTCTGTCTTTCTCCCTGTGAAGAAAAGGAAAACTAGCTCTCAGAAATGGTAAAGTATTTCGAAGTCACAAAAAAGAAGGAACAAAAACCTTTTTTTTCTTTTCCATATCCCCCCTTAAAAGTATGCAATAATTTTGCTATTTGACGTGGGCTAAAATGGTATATTAATTGGGCTTCGGCAGGCATGTGAAACAGGCCAGCAGTACCCCGACAGAAATGCAAATCCAAATCTGATTTCATATTTTCTCGTATTTAAATTTAACTATTGGATTTATTGTTTACCATGTTCAGATATGACAGCAATGCAAATACAAACCTAGCTGATTTCATATTTTCATATATTTATATTTTTTTCCAAGGGATTAGTTGTGAATAAATCTTGAACTTTTCTACAAATTATCATATTGATTCTAAATTATGTCATCTTGTAGAAGTTGGTTGTAAGTTCAGCACCCTCACGAAAAAAGGGGCAAGAAAAAGAGAAGGAAAGGATATTATGATATCATATTGAGAAGCATAAATTATAAAATTGACAAAATATATGCAATATATTCTTGAAAATTAATTTGTTACGTTGATGACAATTGACGACGCACCCCATTCGTAATGGTAATGAGCAATAAAGTACAAGAGGTTGTCTATTAGTTTTTTTCCGCTAATAAAAATCCTAGGAGAAGAGAGAGTTAGGTGACAATCACACACAGGCACATGTCCGGGTTTCTGAGTTTTACAAATATTTTACTATTAAACTATCATGCAAATCCGCTTATTAAGTATTAGGAGCCACAATACTGGCTTTTGCAAAATTCGTTATAGTTGCACTTAAAATACATATACCAAATTAGTATTTACTCAAATAATAAAATGGAATAGTTTCTCGTGAAAATTGAAATTAGTAATTTCTCAACGTAGTATATTAAATATTTTATTTGTGGTATGAAATAAAAACTTAATTTATGTACCTAATTTGCAATATAAGAGATCCGTGTCGGACTAACATCGAAGATGGAGCATTAAAATTGAAATGAGAACGTGGCCCAATCACATCATAGGCTTTTATTAAGTAAATGGGTCGATTTAAGGTTGTCTAATTGCACATTTGGGCTCAGAAGAAGCATTCATCACTTGGACATTTTTACACACATTTTTGTTTTTCAGTCTTCAACTAGATGTCACGGGCCTAACCATTTCTCGCACCCACATGATGCCCGCGCGGCGCCTTAGACCACTCGGGGCCGTCTATCTCTCGGAACAACCACCGATTTCGCCTTTGTCTTGGGCTCATCGGGAATGCGGCTTCAAAGATCCGTCCAGGATTTGGGTAGGGATGATCAATTCCCTTCTTCACGATCAAGTCCAAGACTAGCGATAAGCTCCCCGAACTTAACTTATAGGGTAAGCCTGCCTGAAGCCACATACACAATCATTCTCAAAGACAATCCACCTGGGTATGCTTTAAAGCGAAAGACACCACAACGATGTCGTGGGGCGTGACATAGAGCTCCCTTCTAGAGTTCACTAAATTATTATTATAAGCTTTTACTCAGATAAGACAACGAAAGTAGTATCTTATGAAAATTGAAATTAGTAAATCCTCAACATAGAGTTTAACTGTTTAAGTATACAAAATATAATTATGAGTTTGCTAGAAATGAGATCGGTGTTGGGTAACATCTAGGATGGAAGAGAATATGGCCCATCACATTATGTACTTTGATTAAAGTACATGGCTCAATACTCAATAGTCTAATTCCATATGTTATTTATAGGGGTGTAAAATAACTAAGCACGATGAAAGAACGAAACGGGAAAAGGTAAAGGAATAAACTGCTTTATAGTTGTAGGCACTAGGCGCACATATTTGATAAAGATCGTTATTTTTTTTTGCAAGATGACTCACTAAAAGACCTTTGTACGAAAAAAAGGTTCGCCTTTTGTTATTAATATCAGAGTTGCTGTGCGAATGATACTTTATCCAAATAATAAAGTTGTCAAAACATAAGAACATTTGTAGTATTCAAGTCACAATATTTTTTATATATATATTTTTTTATTAGGCTTTGACTGATCCGCATTTTGGATCCATTATAGACTTAGCGGAGTGTCCATTTATAATGCATTATTAATAACATTACAATTTATATAAATATATTTGAATAGTAGTATAGTACACAAATAAATAATATAATATTATTGATAAAATGTCAACGGCAGTATATGAGTTTTGGGTGGGCCTCTCACCATTACGTTTTGGTTTCCAATTTCAACTTAATGCATAATTAAATTGTTTACACCGCATTAGTGACTTGATCCATAAATTGCATTCCCCAATATAAAAATAAGATTATGGCCCTTTAAATCTCACATATAACATCTCTAATACTATTCTGAAACAAGCTTATATAAATCCACGATTCCATTAGTAATTTAGTATCATAAAGTGATTTTTGATTTTCGAAAACCATAATTTTGGACTAATCACGTCTAGGAGTGTAAACGAGTCGAGTTGAGCCGAATATAGTATTGTTCAAGCTTGTTTGATTTTTAATCGAGCTTCAAAATTTGTGTTTGAGTTTGGTTTGATTATTAATCGAATCAAGCTCGAACGAGCTTTAGTCGAGTCGAGCACGAATCGAACTCGAGTACCTTGACGAGCTATACATTTTATCGAACAAAAAAATGTGTTCAAGTTTGGTTCATTATATTAACGAACCGAGTTCAAACGAGCTTTTAATCATCGATATCGAATCGAGAATCGAGTAAGCTTGGTTCGTTTTTCAGCTCTAATCGCGTCGGATCGCATGAACATTGGAATACATAATGGAGAGAAACCGGATCGCATTGCTTTATACAACACTTTTTATTGACCAAACTACCGCTTTCTTCTTCCTAATTTCTCCCCTATCCTAGTACTCCAATGATTAAATGGAGCGCATATTACATCTGTTTTTATTTTTATTTTTATTTTTGGCCTTATATATTTATATATGTTTCTCCCTGTCTTTCTGTGCACCCACTAAGATTCGCTTTTGCCAAGGTACGCTATTCGTCAACTTCCTCGTTAAGGTTTTGTTCTACACAAACTTCGCTCTGGTTTTACTTCAAAATTTAACATTTTCTTGGATTTGTACGAACATCTTAATGTTTTAATTAATCATTCGAAATTGCAGCTGATCTCATGAGTTATCTGTATTGAATTCTGCAATTTTGTTCTTTTATTACACTTGTTTTTATGGAGTTGTGGATTATTAAACTCTATAGATGAACTGAAATGGTTACAAAAGATTGAAATGGATACACGTTTTCAATTTGGGGGAAATCAATCTGAGTTTGAGAATTTAGTCAATGAACAGAGAAATCAGATTTCCCCCTTTCAAGAACAGAGCATTTTAGGGTTACATTCACTCCCCTTCACAAATGGTAATGTGTTATCTAGCTCATCATTTCGGGACACTGTCGATGATTCTTGTGAATTTTCCGATGGGCCGTTGCTTAATTTCATAAATCAAATGCTAATGGAAGAGGACATGGATGAGAAGACACATATGCTTCAAGAATCCCTCGATTTTCAAGCGAAAGAGAAGTCCTTTTACGACGCCATTGGCGAAAAGTATCCGCCTTCTCCACAATCCGAATCGGCTTTTTTTAGTCGGAATAGCGAGAGCCCGGATCATAATCCTTACATAAATCCCCATACTTCATCATCTAGCAGTAGTGATGGTATAATCCAGGGGCGGAACCAGGATTCGACTTATAATGTTGATAAGTTGTCTCATGATACGTATAATGAGAGTCGATCGGTGTGGAATTTCAAGAAGGGGGTCGAAGAGGCAAGTAAGTTCCTCCCTAGTGGAAATAATTTGTCCTCTTACGAAGAGCTAATTGCTGGAGAAGAAAGTCGAACCAGAATTGTCATCTTGTAAGAGAAATCATCAGAACTTGGAGACATATATGGAAGAAGAGAGAAGTAGCAAACTACCAGCATCGCATACAGACATCGATACGCTCGTAGAGGAATTTGACGCGATATTGCTTAACTCCATGGGAGAAGGTAGGAAAAAATTTGGAGCTTACAGGACAGACTTGAAAAATGCCATGAGCCAAAAGAAAGGAGCTAGTGGCAAAAAAGGTTGTAATAAAAAGCAGAACAGGAAAAAAGAAGTGATAGATTTGAGAACTCTTTTGATTAACTGTGCTCAGGCTGTTGCTGCCGATGATTGCCGCAATGCCAATGAACTGATCAAACAGATTAGAAAACATTCATCTCCTTGTGGTGATGGGACTCAGAGGTTGGCTCATTATTTCGCCGACGCCCTCGAGGCGCGTTCGGCTGGCCGTGGTAGCCAGATATATAAATCACTCGTTAATAAACGAACGACCGCTGCGGATTACTTGAAAGCTTACTACACATCCCTCGCATCAGCTCCGTTCAAGAAGATTTCGAATCTCGCCACGATTCAGACGATCATTAATAAAACGAAGAACGCGACGAAAATCCACATCATCGATTTCGGTATCCTCTATGGCTTCCAATGGCCTACTTTAATTCAACGTATTGCTAAAAGAGAAGGCGGTCCTCCGAAGGTTAAGATTACCGGCATCGACTTTCCTCAACCGGGCTTCAGGCCCTCCGAACGCGTCGAGGATACGGGCCGGAGATTGGGCCGGTATGCCGAGAAATTCAACGTGCCATTCGAGTACAACGCTATAGCCCAAAAATGGGAGACCATCAAAATTGATGGTCTCAAGATCGAGGACGATGAATTCGTAGCTGTCACATGTCTCTACCGATCGAAGAATTTAACCGACGAAACGGTGGTGACACACAGTTCACGGACCGCGGTTCTTAACCTTATCCGAAAAATAAATCCGGATATTTTCATCCATGGCGTAGTAAACGGGACATACAGCGCCCCGTTTTTCGTCACACGGTTTCGGGAGGTATTGTACCATTTCTCGGCCCTATTTGATATGTTGGAAGCTAATGTGCCTAGGGAGACACCGGAAAGAATGCTTATCGAGAGAGAGATATTTGCGAGGGAAGCTTTTAATGTGATAGCTTGTGAGGGATGGGAGAGAGTTGAAAGGCCTGAGACGTATAAGCAGTGGCAAGTTCGTAATATGAGGTCGGGTTTTTACAAGTACCCTTTGATAGGAGATTGTAAAAGAGGCAATGGAGAAGGTGACAGCATTTTTTCATAAAGATTTTATGATAGATGAACATAGTAAATGGATATTGCTGGGATGGAGAGGTAGGATTATTAATGCCATATCTTGTTGGAAACCTGTTTAAGAAATAGTTCACTGCCAAAATTTATAACAATTAGGTTGTTGATATTGATCATGTACATTTTTAGCAACTCATTTTGATTGCCATTTTTTTCTCTTCTAAGTTTTATGGTAAGAAAATAAGAGTAAGTCTCTTAAGAGTCACGAATTTAGATTAATGTACAAATCAAAGCAAGTTAGATCCAAATTCAAATGAGTTACCTAATATGGGTCAGTTAGGATCCGTCTCATGAAATTAAATCCGTAAGACCGTCTTATGTAATACGTTTTGTCTGAAGATTTTATATTTCCACCAAAATCCATTCTTTAGATACCCACAAATGTCAATGCAGGTTCCCGAGCTCTCAATGGAAAACCTAACATACTTCATCTGAGGCTATGATAAAAAAACTTAATCTTTGTATTGACTGTCATCAAGAATACAGTAAAAAACACCGTGCCCTAACATCTCAGACGGGACTACTACTTGATGCTTTACATGAAACAACCGCTGCATACCTTTCTAGTATAGACTCAATCGAAGTGAAAATTCACTGCTCGGGTGGAGTTGGCTCGTCAAACCATCGCTGGGGATCGAAACCAGATCCTCCTGCCATGTTTAGAAACAAATTCATTGTGTTTCTCTTTTTACTATGAAATCATAATGGAAGCTAAAGTTCTGGAAATTGATAGTATAAAAAATAATAGCAAGTGACAAAACCATTTAATAATGATGTGCAATGTGAAAAGATAAGGGATCAATACACATAATATCATCTTCCTGAAAGCAATTTGAATGTAGGACATATGTTTGTGAATATTACCAAGAGGATTGCAACGACAGAGACGCCAAGCGGTCAATACCGTCCCCTTGACAACACCATATTTCTTGTAAGCAATCATGGAGTACTCACTACATGTTGGAACATAACGACAACTATTTGGCATCAATGGTGAGATTTCTCCTGTTACAACCAACCAACCCCTAAACTAAATTTCAAGTCATATAAAAAAAAGTCCCAAAGTGAAAGCAAGATTCACGAAAATGACAGATACATACATAATTGCTGATTCTTCACTCTGCAGCTAGAATCAAGTAACTAATAACAATAATTAACACTTAAAAATAATTAACAATGACTTGAGAAAGAAACTCACGTTTGTAGAACCTTAGCATCGACAATGCAGCTTTGACGCCTACACTATTCACTTCATTATCTGAAAAAGAAAAAAATACCCAAAAACTCAAGAACTCTGCAATGACTTAAAAATCTGCTTATACATAGGAGTACGAAATTACCCTCTAAACCGCTCGGAGAGGGATCTTCTCCTGAACTGTTACAAACCACGAAACGGTGTCGCAGCTTCCATTCCTGGAAATTGACAGACACAGAAGAAAAATTAAATGAAGATTTGCCAAAAGATAACGTGGAATGGAAGAGAAAAATGAAGTCTCAAAATATCACTAAAAGGAGTTGTGAAATACATTGGTGGAAGAGGAGAACGAAGGGTGGTTGTCGGGGAACTGTACGGACAATTGTGGTTGATTGATTTTGAAATTAGGGTTTCTGGGAGAAAAGGGCTGATGGTAAATTTTACAGTTGAGAGAGAAAACTAGCGCCGTTTGGGCCTCAAGAATCAAGATTATTTGCACGAGTGGAAGATAACCGTTACTGGTTAGGGAAATTTATACAAAATTACCTCCAAAATTACACATCTTTTTTAACTTTGACACACCACATAAGAAACATTATTTTCAGTTTCTAAAACACATTTTCTGAAAGTGCTAACTAGAAAGTTTGTACTGTTTTGGACTGTTTTGGACTGTTTTGAAATATTCTGAAAAAAGTATTCAATAATGTGCAAAAACTGAAAAGATATTTAAATTTATTTTGGGAGTAAATACTTTTAACTATAAATAATTTCATGCAAGTTTTTGTTTAGGACCTTTATGTCACATTAGTTTTTTTATATTGGTATTGTATTAAGAAAAAATATTGAAAATTAGAAAATTTTACTAATGTAATAAGTAAAAAATATATATTATTAAAAAAAGGTTCGAGTCTCTACAATTATAAAAAAAAATACCACATGCATTGCGTTGGATTTTTCAGAAAGCTTTCTTCTTTCCACACGGTCCTAACACTTTAGTTATGCTACAATACAAGCGGAACCACCACAAATTTTAACTAAGAAATCTACAGAAAATATGTATTTTCGGGAATTATTGCAAAATGTTACAATCACATTATACTGGAGATACAGCAGACATCACAAAATTTGCCGGATTACAAGTGCCATAATATAATGAGAGTTGTTCAATACAGTAAAATACTAAAGAGCCTTGTTCCACAATTCATCTCCAAATGCAAATAATAATCACTTGGCACTAAATAGTATCGATGCTGATTAATCAGAAGCGAGTCGTGATTTGGGCAAACAGAGCCTTAAAATCCTTGGTTGGCGTCCCGGTTCCTTCGGGCTTTGAGGCAAGATCAAAAGCTTTGAATTTTGCCTCCTCAAAGTTTAGTGCCTGTTACAAATGTTCATGTTATTAAAAAAAAAAAGCTTCAAAATAAAAGCAGAAGCAGCTTAAAGCCCTTTATTACAGTAATCACCTGAATGCAGACTTCTGCAACATCAGCCCTAGCAATTGTCCTTGTTTCGGTCTGAAGAAGCTCGTCGTCCTTTCCTACTAATAGCTCTCTCACACCACCTTCTTTATCTTGCAACCCTCCGGCCCTGTTACCAAAATAAAGCGATGAATACATAATTATGAGCTCATTAGGTCCATAAACCATTCTAGGTATATTAGCAAAAACACGATGATCGTACCTAATTATGGTGTACGGGATCCCAGAGTCAGCTAAGTATTGTTCGGCCTTTCTCTTCCAAACCTGCAACGAAATTATAATCCAATTACTAGGGAGTGTTTGCAAAAACTTCTGATTTTATAAGAAGTGATTTATTGTAATACAAGTAAAAGAAAATAGAATCAGAAGTTGAGAATGTTTTGTGAAAAAGTTGGAAAAGTCTTTATTTGTTTGTAAAAGTCAAACCGGAAGCAAAATCATAAATCTTAAACACCCATCTCCCGACTTTTTGATCGTAATCAAATGAAGAAGAATCACAAGAAGTTGGCATTTGCAAAAACTAAAAAGTGATTCTTTTCAACCAAAAGCTGAGAAACACTTTTTTAGGGAATGCAAACACTCCCATAATCAAAAAAAGCAGACATGAAAGGAAAAAAGAGAAAAATGTCTACAAACCAAGATATTTCCATTTCCCAAGCTATTTAAGGGGTGATTCAGATTTGTTCCTCCCATTGATCCAACCAACACAATTTGCTTAACTCCAGCAGCTTTGGCTGTCCAAAATATGCATTTACAAACTTTTTAGAACATCATATGAAGCAATTAAAACCTTTAATTTGACTAAAATCACCATAGGTCCTTACCGGCATCTATTTGGTTCTTTTGTCCGATCCAGTCAACCTAGAAATAAACAAACAAGATTACTAAAGTTAAACATAAGGGACCATTAACACAAAGTGTGCACTAATAGGAGATACGGATAATTACAAAAACACCCCTGAGGTTCTGGCTAATTACAAAAAAACCCAAAGACTTTTAAAAATTACAGAAAAACCTTTAGGTTTGATGCGTCTTACATTTTCCCCATCCATATGCAAAAGAATTTCAAAAGCCCCACTTACGTTTATTTATCAAAATATTACACTTACCCCCTTAAATTTAAGACACAATCAAAACTCAAGGGCTTTTTGTAATTTTCAAAAACTCTTGGTTTTTATTGTAATTAGTCCAAACTTTAGGGGCTTTTTGTAATTATCCCTAGGAGATATTATAAACCTGTTCAGGAAATGCTCCATCTTGAAATAGAATTCGGGTCTTCCGCCTGAAGCTGGATCAAACCGGGTTTCATCTTTGGCACGGCACTCGTGAGTATTATAAGAGCATCGATACCTTGAATTGGTGAAACAATGCTCTCGACGTTCCTTATGTCGCCAACGTAAACATCATCTTCTCCACCGATTTTTTCCTTGCTCTCCTGAGTTCTCACCAAACCTCTAGCAGTATACTGGTCTGACCTCTCCTTGAGTTTCTTGTAAACTATTTGGCCTGCAATGATCAAGTGATGCATTGTAATGTCAGGAGAATTTTCGACGAGTGAATTTTACAGTTTTGACTCATATATACAAAAACTAAGCTAGTATAAGCTAAGAAGACTGATGCATATGTTTATTATGGTATTGTTTATCAAGTCAGTCAAATAAGAAATCTAAGTGGACATGTTGGGCTCTTGATTGATTCGAGTCCAAGATAAATAAGAAACTACAAATAAATCTGAAGAAGTTAAATTTTTAATAAGCTGGGGGTACGGGTTGGAGGGGAGGGAATAAATTTCAAAGAAACTGAAAGATACCGGGTTCGAACCCCGGTCAACACCCTTACGAAGGCTTAGCGATACCACTTGAACTACAAACTCGTGGTAAATGTGAAGAAGTTAATGAAAGTGCGGAAACTAGCAAATGCAGAAATATACAATAAGTCTATAGAGCAAATTCCAAGAGAGGAGGCAGAGCATATACATTATAACTGAACAACAAAAATACCATAAACACCGGAAGTTTACAAATGCCGATCACAGGGCAACTCCTTAAACCTAAAGAACATGGCAAAACATATGTGAAGCCAGGGGAAAAAACTAGAAATACGGACAGAGGATACAAGGAATATGAACATACTGAGCCTACACCTAACTCCAGTGATCGGCTCTAAAAACCATACTCAATTCGTTTCACAGGAAGCAATGAGGGTGCAAAAGAAAAAAAGGACCGGTCATCAAGACACCTAAAAAAATTCTCTAATGAAGAGTATAAACCTTTGAGGAAGTGGGATTTTACATCATCTTGAAATCCTTAACCGAAGAATGAGAAATATATTCACGATTTTCAGTAACGTCGTCGTCCCATTTTAAAACTAAAGCTCATATTCAACATAGATTAACATAAACTAAATTCAATAGAAACTGGAGGACAAGCTCAATAAGATAGAAAGAAGGAACAAGACTAATGACTTTCACCCCTTCTTTTTCCCCTTGATGTTGTATGATCAGTTTCATTTTTATCTACTAACATCAATCATAACTCATCTTTGGTAATATAGAATTTCGTGAATCACGAAAAATCAAACCAAGAACCAGTGTTCTAAAAAGTGCTAGGCGCTAGGCGGGCGACAAACTAGGGCCTAACGCCTAGGGACGGGGTTAGGCGGTACTTAGGCCGAGTTAGGTGGGGCCTAATCGGAAAAATAACCTAGCCGGACAAGGATGGTCTGGGACTAATCGGGGCTAGGTGAGGATTTTTAGAACAGTGCCAAGAAGTCGTTCATATCCATAGTTTTCCAAACATATCCCACAAAACCAAAACCTCACACGAAAAACTCCCATTCACCACCAAATTGAATACTTTAGACAATCATTTCAAAAACCCAGTAACAAAAAAACCCATCATCTATCCACAAAATGTAAGCCCACTTGATTTCAAAGAGTATATCAATCATACAACCATTTAATCCCAATAAGCAAACACCAGAGCTCAAGAATAAAAAAACCCATAAATTACAAATACACACATTAGCAGAACACAAACAATTTATCGCGAAAAAAATCTCCAAGAATGAAATTTTACCAGTTCTACCACCGGCACCAGTAACAAGAACAGTGCTTTTGCTCAAATCAGCCATGGCAACCACCGAAAATCGCCTCAAGTTTTTAGCTTTTGCGAGAGGAAAAAGAAATGGGAAAGCTAAAGAGGTGGAAGATTCCGGAAGTCTAGTAGCACCAATATTTGTTCTGTTGACTAAATAACATTTGTGGCTAGAAGTTGGACATGACGCCGTGAAGGGGACACGTGTCATGGCAATCGCTGGTCTATCGGGACAAAATTTTCTATCGATCCGGCAGGTCGACGGGAAAAGAATTAACGAGACTGCGAAAATAATGGACTTGTTACAGATGTTGGCATTTCATAAGGTTTGGGCTCTGATTTTTCTTATCCTTTTTCACCAATCGCCTTATCTCCTGGGCCTCCCAAGAAAACACGTGTTTTGTAAAAATTAGTAATTTAATTTCCTCACTACAGATAGATTATGAAGTTCAAAAGAAAAAGAACTTCCCATAAATTTAAAAAAAAAAAAAGAAAAGAAAACTACCTCTGAGATAGAGCTGTCAAAACGGTCAGGCCCGCCCCGCCCCGCCAAGGCAAAGAGAGTGGGTTAAGTATTTAGTAGCCCGCCAAAGCGGGAACTAAATGGGCTAGCCCGCCGCGGGCTTAGCGGAGCGGAGAGCGGCGGGCTAGCCCGCCATAAATTAAAAAAAAAAAAAAAAAAGAAAAATAGATAAAATAGAAGAAAAAATAGTATAATTAATATTTTATATTTGTATTTCTTATAAAAGTGTATATAATATTTTTATAAAATATGTACTTGTTACCCATTACTATATTTAATTCATTAAAATTAATAATATAAATACAAAAATATTTTTTTCATTTTTTTTTATTTTTTTCATTTTTTTTTTTTTTTTCATTTTTGGCGGGGGCCGGCCCGCCCAACCCGCAACCCAAGGCGGGTTGGGTTGGGTTGAGGGTTTCTCGGCCCGCCTCGCCCGCCAAGTGGCGGGTTTTGGCGGGCCGTGGGCCGCCCCCCCCACCGGCCCGTTTCGACACTCTACTACTCGAGATTTTAGCCTAATTACAAAAACTCCAATTATTTTTAATATTACGATTCCTCTTAAGGTATTACAAACACCTCATTGAGGTTTGTTTTACCTAACAAATACCCCCTGAGAACAAAATTTGTAAAGTAAGAACAAATGTTAAAGAGATATTTGTAATTTTGAAAGATGATTGTTTTTTTCTTAAATTAGGTTAAGTTTCAGGGTATTTTTGTAATTATCCCTAAAAAGGATTGTAGTAAAGGGAATTTCTACAGAATTATGGCAAATGTGACAAGATTAAAAGCTTTCATTCAATTAAAAAACAACAATGACGTGAAAGGTAACTATGGTCCAAAAAGATTAAAGCTTTCATTCAATTAAAAATGACAATGATATGAAAGGTAACTATTGCCAAAATTACAGCTACCACGAGCATGTAGTTAGTGGTATCGTTCACCTTTTATGAGAGTATTGGCGGGGATTCGAACCCAAGTATCTTTCAGCTTTTTTTGAAATTTATCTCATTCCCTCCAATTAGTACTCCCAACTTATTAAAAAATTGTCAAAATTACAGCTAATTAGAACATCAATTCACCAAAATCAAATACATCAATAATCTTGGCCATCACTCTCATTATCCAGGTGTGTCAAAATAAATGTTGGCAGCTAATCATACACTACACCAGAAACCAATTATTGAATCCAATCATCATTTCAATTGACATTCAGATTTCGTAATAAACTCAAATTGTTAGATTGGTTGATTGTGACATTCAGTTTATAACTAATAATTACCAAACCTGAAAAAGAAAAAAAGGCATGTTATATATGTTGCGTGTGGGATTCTTAATTCATAAAGCAAATAATCTCCTGTATTATTGCAAGAAAAGATTATACATTAATTGATGACAGCAGCAGCAGAAGCAGAAAGCTTTACATCTTTGGTGAAATGAACAGGACAGATACTAGAAGGATCCCATGAAACATGCATGGTTAATTTCTGTCTTAAATAAGACAGTGACATAAAACCTAAGCTAAGCTAAGCTGTCACAGAAGTTTCCACTGCAACCCCTGAGTAGTTAACTTTAGCAAGCTTATCGGCTTCCCAGAGCTCCGGTATCGCTTCTCGGAGATTATGGATGCTTTCTAATGCATAATCTGCTCCTTTCACTCTCTGGGATTTACCAACCTGCATTCGTAATTTAGCGAAAATCTTCAGTTTGATTGCAATTTCGAAGGGCACGTTTCCATAAAGATGTTAGGGTAAATTACAAAAAATTACCCTGACATTTAATGTAGATACAGAAAACTCCAATTATCTTTAAAAATTACAAATATCCCATTGAGGTTGTGTTTTACCTAACAAGTACCCAATCTCGAGAGGTGCAATTTGTAAAATAGAAACAAATTGCACGGGTATATTTATAGTTTTGAAAGGTAGCTAGGTTTTTCTGTAAATGGACTAAGCCTCAAGGGAATTTGTAAGGCATAACTACAAAAAGCCCCTAAGGTTTGGGTTAATTACAAAAAAACAAGAGGTTTTTGAAAATTATAAAAAAAAATTTTGATTGTCTTAAATTTAAGGGGGTAAATGTAATATTTTAATAAACGTAGGGGAGTTTTGAATGTTTTTTTGCATATAAAGAGGAAAAATGTAAGACAGATCAATCCTAAAGGGTTTTTTTGTAATTTCCAAAAATATCTGGGTTTTTTGTAATTAGCCTGAACCGGTTTTTTTGTTTTTTTTTTTTTTGTAATTTACCCAATATGTCATTAAAAGGCAGTGAGCTTTTCAAGAAATTACCAGTACTGTATCGAGTCCTATGCGTTTTCCAGACTGAATATTTCGGACACTATCCTCGAAAAATAGCTGCAAAGACAATATGAATAAAAATATAAGCATGAGTGAATCAAAAAACAATTGCTAGTTATGTAATGTTAAAGAGTGCAAAAAAATGGTGACAACTTACTGTTCTGTGTGGATCAATGTTGGCAATTTTAAGAGCCTTTTCGATGGCGGATTCTGACGGTTTGCAGACAATAGGAGTCTTTGGCAGACCGGACGGTCCTGCATCAGGACAAGAAAAATGTTCAATAATGTCGAAAATTTCAGGGCTTCCACTCGAAGCATTAGAAGAATGTGTTGATCCTAGAAACTCGATATCGTCCTCATCGTCGGATGCATTGATCTTGTGAATAGGATTAAGAGTTTCGAAACAGATGATCCCTTCAAAACAGTCTTCGATACCGAGTCTACCAAGAGCTTTAACAGCATGTACCCTATCGGCATTTGTGAATATCTGTTTTGCAATAAAGATAAAAGAATTAAGTATCTGCAAGACATCAAAATGCTTATAGCTTACTAGAGATTATGGCAAAACTTGTGAAAAAGACTTACAACTTTTCGGATGGGCAAGCTTAACAAAAGGCTTCTCAAAACAGGGTCCGGCTTTAGATTTTCGTACGGTAATCTACCATGGACAAAACTGCAATATAAAAATTTCACTTGTTTAAAAAAAAACTATATCATACAACATACTCAAAACAATTAAAACTAGAATGTGGTAAGGCTTTCCAACATACCTATGATACTCATCATAGTCGAAATCATAGCCGATTGCCTGTGCATCGAAATCTCATGATCAATAATCTTTCAAAATAAACCAAGTTAAAAACAAGGGATAATTACAAAAACCTCCCTGAGGTTTGGGCTAATTAATTAAAGAAAAACTATAGATATTTCAAAATCACAAAAAGCCCCTTCAAATTTGATTATGTGTTAAATTTGTAATATTGTTTAGGGAGCCATTTGAAATGTTTTTTGCTTATGAAGGGGGGAAATGGGGAAAATGTAAGACGAAATCAAATCTTAAAGGGGTTTTCTGTAATTTTCAAAACCCTCTAGTTTTTTTTTTTTTTTTTGTAATTATCCCTAAAAGCAAAATTAAAAGGGAGCATAAGGGCTTACCCTAAGACCAGCCATTGTGGTGCCATAATTTTTATACAGTAGATTACACAAGTCAGGGATTTTGCTCTCTTCTACACCCAACTTTTCAATCATATAATCTGAATGAAATTGCATATTTACATAATATATATCAGAAACCATAGACAAAACTTTAACTTAATGAGCAACAACAATAGAAAATTTGTACCTTGGATGTTCTTAAGAACTGATGTTGCTAGACCAGAACTTAGAGGGTAAAGGGTATCATCAAGATCTAAACAAGCGTAACAAAAAATATTTACATATAATTTAGTCAGATTTGTCTCAAATTGACTTTTACAAAAAAATGTTTTAAGTTGTAAAAACTTACCAAATAGAAGGCAATCATATTTTGGCCTCTGAACATAGCACTCCTCGTACTCCATCATAATCTAGAACAACAATTTGAGTAGAAAATTAAAATACGTGAGCATTACGTGCAAGGATAGCGTAAATCCACCAAATTTGACATGAAATTTCAGTTTAATTCTCAATTTACAGGCTCTCATGGCTGGGAAAATAGAATATAATAGAACATCACACAGAGAACTACATGAATGGACAATTTATTTGTAATAATCCAAACCATTCATTAATTCATGAGGTTTAAATGGGGAAATTGCAACCTCTTCTATATGCCAGTCCAAGATAAGAAGAAGTCCAAAAATTGGAGTTTTCATATACTAACAATCTAACCACTTGTAACTCAAATGGTATCCCTCACCAAGTTCGAACAATGTATCTTTTAGTTTCTTTGAAATTTATACTCCCCTCCGACCACTACTCCCAACTTATTAAAAAAATAGGGATAATTACAAAAACACCTTTGAGGTTTGGGCTAATTACAAAAAGACCTAGAGATTTTTGAAAATTACAAATAACCCCTCGAGGTTTGATTTGGTCTTCCATTTTCCCCTTTATAAGCAAAAAAACATATAAAAGACCCTCTCATATTTATAAAAATACTACAATACCAAACTTAACACATAATCAAACCTGATTGGGTTTTTTGTAACTTTGTAACATCTCTTGGTTTTTTTGTAATTAGCCTAAACCTCAGGGGCGTTTTTGTAATTATCCCAAAAAAATACTGACTATCTATAAAAATGCTTGACAAGAATCTTGCTAAGAACTCCCAGAATGAAACAATATGAGGCAGCAAAATTAAGGTGGAATTAAGCTAAGTACAAGGAAAACCAGTTCAATTATTGGACAACATAAATGTGCAGCAAGAAGAACAAAATAACTACATATTTATATATTAATACACACATATATATAAAATAATCCCCTGCCCACAAAAGAAAAATAAATACTCCATAAAACAAGAAAAAGAAAAAGAAACCAACTTTATCAACATTGAAAAGGGCATGATTAAATGGGTTAAAACCAAGAAACAATAAACTTCCTTCCATATCATATGCCCCCAGAAAAATAGCAAAATGTAAAAAATTCAAAAATCAAGAAAATCATCATACACAACTCGAATAATTAATAACACCCACAAAAACCCACATTCGAACTCGAGTCAGAGTATCACATTATTTGACCATAACAATTTGAACCCATTACTTATCAGAGCTTCTGAATAGGTTAAATGTTAAATGAATTTATATCCGTATTTATGTGCATGAAAATTATAAAGAAAAAAAAAAGGCAAGAACCCAATAAAAGGAAATTACCTGATTATGAATGAATGGGGATGAACAGAGCTGGAAATAGAATAAAGGGGCTGGAGATAGCAGATTTTCAAATTTATAATCGTTTCTTGTACAATACAGAGAGATTGTGCTGAAATGAAAGGGGAAGGGGGAAGAGAAACGAAGGCATATTGCTGGCTTAAATAGACGAACCGTTGGCAAATAAATTATTTTTTCTAAAAAATTTAATTGTAAAATATGAAATTAATTAGAATTATTTAATTATACAACTCTTTTTAAGTGTGAAAAGAAATAAAAAAATGGGAAATATTTGTCACAAGCAAAAGGTAGTAAAATGACTACTAGTATGATTTGTGTTTTGTCGCACAAAGTCCTAGCATTAGCATATTCGATTTAAAATCCTAATTTCTAAAAATTTAGGGTTGGATATTTGAAAATAGATTAGATATGCAGAAAGTCTTGTGATCCTTATTTTTGCAGGGGATTATTCCAATGTTTCTTTTTTATTGAGATAATATTCCAAATGTTTCTTATCCACTATTTAAGTATAAAATGACAATAGCTTGTTTCAATGCACCTGTGCCATAAAATATGGTGAAAGAAACCCTTTGATATTCCTTATTCTTTTTTTTTTTTTTAATAAAGAGAACAAATTGAGCCCAGATCTTATCATTATACAAAAATTTGAATTTGATTTAATTATGATATACAATAAAACAAGAAGTCATGACAATTATTTGTTGAACTAACTTTCAATCAGGCTAACAGTAAATAATTATATAATTTCCCGTGTGCTACCACGTGAAAGACGTGAAACTTGATTTGAACATCATATTTTCACCAAAAAAAGTTAACTGAATAAAATAAAAGGATTGATCTGGGCAACTGCCCCATCTTTCGGGATAAATTTTAAGGGATAATTACATAAAACCTCCTAATGTTTGGGCTAATTATAAAAAAAAATCCAAAGGTTTTTTGTAATTCCCTGGCATCATAAGGAAGAAATATTTCAAAAAAACACCATGATATCCCCTTAAATTTAAGACAAAATCAAATATGGGGGCTTTTTGTAATTTTAAAATATCGCTGGATTTTTTTGTAATTAGCCCAAACCTTGGGGTGTGTTTGTAATTATCCCTAAATTTAATCGTAATTGATATAGATGTTTCACTTAATTTCTATGTAATATATACTAATTAACAGCCACAGGCTGTAAAATAAAGTGTTGAATGTTGATACGTGGGATCGAGTTTGGACACAAATTAAGTTGACATTTTTCTTTTTTTAATTACAGCATGAAAACTTGGTTTTGGTATCATACTAAAATATCTGGAGATTTTTCCACTCAAAAAAATATATATATATATATATATATATATATATCTGGAGATTTGTTGGCAAAGGGCCTTATTATGCCCTTTTTTCGCTTGTTTTACTTAACAACTTGTGATAAAAATGTTCATTAAAGACAAATATCAGCATTAGGTACTAATGTACCTAGTGTCTGAATCTTGGACAGCATTATCATGGTACGAAACATTGGTACGTTCAACAAGTCCCAAAAGCGATCCCAATTATAGGCTTAATTGCAATTTTAGTCATGTAACTCTTGGAGGTTGGCAATATTGTCCCATAACTTCGATATGACAGGTTTTGGTCTTTGACGAGTTTACTGCTTTAGTCAAAATATCAATTTAAGTCTTGTAACAAATGAAATATTAAAACATCATCTGGGACCAAAATCACACAAAATTAGAACTTAAAAAAACCTAAATTGCACAAATTAAAACTTACAAATTAAGCGGTAATGTGGAAACTGCGAGGAAGTCAAAGATAGAACAATCAATTGAGACACAACTCTTTGTGCACGACGATTTTACATGGGGTTATTTAGATGACTAGTGTTCATGTGAGAACATGGAATATTGGTTATATAAAAAAAAAGATTACATCTTTTGTAGTATATCGAAATGATATATGAAAGTAATTTTTAACTGGTATGAACTTTTTTAATAAGTTGGGAGTATTGGTTGGAGGGGAATAAATTTCAAGATACTAAAAGTTACATGGTTGAACCTGGCCAACACCCTTACTGAAAGGGTGAACGATACCATCCGAACTACGATACAAACTCTTGGTAATCTGATATGAACTTGTTCGTAAAGCAAAAAAATCATATTTTTCTCACTAAACTTGGACTTAAAGAACCCCTTCTTTTTTTGGCTCTGTCTAGCAATCAATAATTTGTTACTTGAATAAAAAAACTATCAGTTAATAATTGACAATTCTATATATATGGATTATATTTTGTCTTACAAACTAAAATTCTGAAGAAATGACCATACAAATGTCAACAAATGAAATTATTAGGACTGGCCAAATTGGTAAATGACTTAGCATTTTGTTGAATTAATTAATCCATATTTGATAATTTAAACTATTAGGCACGAATTTCATGTGGATGTTCCCGTAAAAGGGTGGTTGTGTGTGTAAACACAAGCAATATTCCCGAAAACTCTCTCAATTAATTAATCTTAAACCATGTTATCAAACTGAAAATGACCGATCTTGTGACATAACTCAATATTTATTTTTTTAATCATGGAGGCCAATAATTGGATCCATAGGGTTTATTAAACTTGATGTAAGTACAAAAAGAGTAGCCCAAAATTCTTTAAAAGGAAACAAAAAGAGACCCTTGTTTAGTCTTCATTCACCATATTATAATATATTTAAATATAATTATAGAAGGAAAGATCGTTACGTTGAGCAAAACCTATATTTTTTTGACTCTCTCAATACAAATCTTCAAACTTTTCAATTATTTGCACATCCTGGCTAGCTGGCTGGCTGGCCTTGATTGTGACACAAATAGTTTAACAATTTATTTAATATTAATATGTACTAATTTGCAATTATATTTAAATCCGTGTTCCAATAGGTGAGGTTATACATGAAAGCTACATCAACGGAGATCCTATATATCGTTTTATCATATATAGCTACGACGTGGGAATCTAATTACTCACAATCCCACCTAATTTAGGTGTTAATTTAGTAGTACTTTATTTTTCTTAGTTAGCTGGAAATTGTAATTAATTCTTAATAAGGAACATTAGATTGCTACATTTTTGGAGAGTTAAAGAAAAATATTTATTCATTTTTTTGACGACCCAAACACAAATCTTACATTTTCTTTAGATTATGGGACATGCGTTCTTCCCAATGATGGTTTTAATTTGTGGGAGATGTGGAGCAATCCAAACGTCACACTTCGCGATAGTCAAGATTTGAACCCAATACTAGGGGTGATCATAAGCGCCGAACTGCCTCGCATCACATCGTTCATAGTGATTTTTCAATTATAACTGCGATTTAGAATACTGAATGAAAACCACACTGCCTTATTAATTCGGTTGTGGTTTTGGAAGAAAACCGCATCACCCTAACAATTTTAGGGGTAACTTATAAGGTTTTACATCCCTCTTTAGTTGAATAATTGGGCAATCAAATTTAATAAAAACTAACTTGGTGAATAATTAAATTAGATTTGCAGTTTAAATTCCAATAAAATGTATTTTAAGTTTTTTTAATATTATAAATATACATTATACTTTGCATTCAAAGTAACATAACATTGAAATGCATTAAGTTTTTAATGTAATCGGATTAAAAGATAATGCAAGAGTCGTCATATTTGCAATATCATCTTGTTTAAAAACAAACTAAATCTTCAATGTTTCACCATTTTTCTTAATATTCTAAAAGAGATACATTATTTTATCAATTTTATAATAATTTTGTTTATTACAACCGCTAAGCCGCCACAAACGCGCCTTAAAAACCGCACCTTTGATTTTACTTATATAACCACGATTTGAAATTATTTTTTAGGAAAATCGCTTAAACCAATTCGGTTTGATTTTTTTAAATAACCACAAACCCCAGGCTGCTTAGCCAACCCTGGGGGTACTAAGACAAATATTTATTCATAAGTGGTATTTTTTGGAAATTACATAATTATAAACTCTTTGTGATTTGAGTAAAGAAGGCTATAATGCCTGTGGATTTGGGATCTGACCATAATTCATAGTGTATGAGTTGCCATTGGACTTCAAGATGCAATTTTGGAAGCTTATAACCAATAATGCACTTCACAGTATAAAAACAAATTATATAATATATAGATATTTATATATTTGTAGTCTAATAATAATTTAGAGGATGTATATCTTGTAACAATTATTGGTGCCAAATTAAGACCCTTTGCTTCGTTAACTTGAATACAATCTCCTTTTATTAGCTTATCCGTTAATCCACATGTCAGATGCAGGATTCTAATTATCAATAAGTCATTTTTAATTAATTTGTAGAAACAGATTGAGCTATAGATCAATTTTCAGGTTCATTGTTTGTGCTACAGAGTCTTAATGTGTTAACACTTGAGATGAAAAAAATGGGATTCTAATTACTTATACTACTTGTCAATCATGTTGAATAGTGGGAAAAGGGTTGTTCTTTGGTATTCTTTTGCCTTTTTTTTTGAATCAATCAAGTTGGTTTGGGAATTTTTTTTTACTAAAACACAAACATATTTTAAACCTATATAGATCTAACTAATAAAATAGAATCAGAAATTAAATCGCAATAGCGTTGACGAATCATGTAGCCACATTTGTCATTGAACTTTCGATGATGAGTTATCGAATCTTTCTCTATTCTATTATATATAGTTCACAAATCAGGAATTTCTTTTATCTAAAATAAGGTGCGACAACAATCAAGCTAAAGAAAAATAAGGAAGATGGCTTCTTTGTGTTGATTTTATTTGAAAAACCCTTCTTATCACCTTGCATTTTTACATATATGGATTTTACCGATATGTAATAATAATGTCATAAATTTGAATGTGGTATATAGAATAATATGACCAAATTTCTTTAATCCAATTTCAAATTGGATTCTACTGCACAAAATGTCAATTATGAGGACAACTTATGAAAATTGAAAGTCATGCTCCTATCCTTCGATAGAAGAATGAGGGAAGAAGAGAGAATAGGTGACGACTGACGACACAATTATGTTAGGAAGAAGAGAATTCTTTAACAATTATTTTATGTAACTTTTTTTTGCAATTTGGAGCCACATAAATACATAATTAATTTACAGCTAGCCTGGACCCGGACCAATGCTCTTTTTTGTTTGCTTTAGGTAGTAGTGCCCTTTGTCTTTCACAAATTTGGCAATGTTTAAATTTTGAATGACTAGTGTTAGATTGAGAGAAAAAAAAAAATGTAAATAAAATGTGACATTGGGTTTCATATAGACATTCATCCACCCCTGAACAATGTCTATTATTTTAATGGCAAAGTGTCATAATAATAAAGGAAATAACAGAGCAATAAATAAACAAAGACTTGAATGGCACATCAATGTTGATAAGTTTTTGATGGTACTTGAGCTTTCCTACTTGGAAGCCATATTTTATGTGTTGTGTTTTCACTTTTCATAGGATACCTTTGAATAATTGCTCAAAACCCAATGTGCTTTCTTCACTATGATTCTCACAATCCCATTTCCACCAATTATCAGCCACTAATTCTCCCACCACAAAAATTAAAAAAATGAGCTAAAATTGTGTCCCCTCCAACACATAAATTGTATTTCTTTCTTCTTTTTGTACATGTTTTCAAATGAAATTGGAGCATATTACTTGGCTGTCATAGGCACAACTGGTATAGCCATAACCAATGCTCATCATCTCAACCTTCACCAATCACCAATCATAGTGGAACTACATAAAAGGGGACAATTGAATCTTTTAGCCCTATGTATGATAAAAATTGCCCCCTTCATGGGGGTTATGTATATTAGGATGAAACAGTCATTTCACTATTCACATATCATATAGATACATGATTCTCATCTACTACTACTTTTTTTTCCATAATTTTTTTATGGGATAACATATGTGATGTGATCAAGATTTAAATATATGTGAATGATTAGGTATTGATTTATCTTCGGCAAGAAGTAACTTGTAGATTTGGGTCCTGCTTGCAACATGAACAAACAGTTAAGGGTTCCGAGGTAGTTTGAAAAAATACCTCTTCGACGCTCAAGTTAGTGATAGAGCTAGAGTAAATGAATTTGTAAAAAATATTAAATCTTCAAACATAGGATATCGTAGTGTGTAATCCAGTGGTAATTGGTGCATAAACTATGAGCTTCACAAGCCTACGGGCTTAGGCCTAGTGTCTTTCATGGACTTAGTTTATGTATTGCGATTCATTACTTTCTTCACTTATGACCCTCATGCATTTAGCTGTTGGGCCTTATAAACTATGATGCATCAATATATACCATTATTTTGGACTAGCCCTAGTAACTTAATTTTCGTTTCTATTTCAAGGTCCAATCATATTGTATTTGAACACCACATCTCAAACCAATGCTTTTACAACCACATTTTTAATTGAGGGAGGGAGTGGATTTAAAGTATTTTATATGGCATTTCATGTGATTTTCATATCTGCTGATTATTAAGACAAAGTCCCATCAAAGTAGATGTCTTTGTCTACTTAAAGATGTTACAGTTCAGAAAATGGGTGGAAGTTTGAAGTTGAATAGTCTATTGACAATGCAAAGCACATAAACCTTATCCAGCTGATCAAAGTATTAAGCACAGACCACTAATTTACGCAAGGGAGGTGACTGGGCATGGACACAGTGCCACATCCCAAGGGCCCACATTTTCCGTGCACCTGTCTGACGTGGCAACTCCTGCACCTTGTGACACTTGGCCATTTGCATAATGTATGAATTGCGATGGAGCTAAATTTTTTAATTTCATTTCTCTCCGAAAGTTAACCTACAAGGGTTGATTTAGTGGCCTTGGAGTTACAATTGCAACATCAAGGTTCTAGGTTCGAACATTGACTAACGTGAAGTGAGTGGTTGGGGTTGCCCCTCCTGCCCTAGAAATTAGAGGAGATCATAGTCCGAACTAGGTCGACCAAAAAAAAAAATCTCTCTGAAAGTTAGGGCATTGATTTCCCTTTCTTTTAATTTTTTTTTCACAAGTACTTTTCTTCTTGTATTATTTTATAATTTTTTTAAAATTTTGAAAACACCTATATTCCTAATTGGTAACTTTTTTTTTGTAGGAACCCAAAAAAAAATTACAATACGTGCACGTCATTATTTTGTTAAAAATATCAAAGATACAAAAATTTAATTTTTATTGACTTTTCAACAACTTGGTAGATTGATCAGCAAATTATCAGTAATACCAAAACTTAAATCTTAAGGTCTTTAAATAATATATAGTGTAAGTTATTTTTTTTATGTATATCTAAAAAAATCTATAACTTTGACAATTGTATATAATTCAAGCAATTTAAATGCATTATTTATTTCTTCTCGTTTACCAAAAAATCCAATTAAGAGAAGAAGTCAATGGCAACCCAATATTTTTAGTAATTGAAAAACAGATAAAAAATCAAGAAAATGTTTCTTCTAATAATAAACTTGCCTTCACTACCAATAGTTAAGTCTTAATTAGTCGACAACTTATGACTATAAAACGGGGTTTTAGAACTTAAGAAACAAATATCCAACTGCTGGCTGATAAAAACTGAACCTAGACCAACATAACAGACAAGTGCAAAACCTAGGTCATCCATGTTTTGTCTTCTGCTGATAGTCCATGACCTTCAGGAAGAGATCACTGAAGGAAAATCAACCTTGACAGCAACTCACTAAAACATTCTAAACAAACCTTATTATCGATAGTTCGACTCGGCCGACAAATAACCACGATCCAGGTTCCCACGAGCCGTTAACCCTAACAATTCGGTTGACGGCTCAAACACAGCAAATTAGCAAAATCTATTCATTTACAAGTAAAAGTTATGCATACATAAATTACGCTGAACGACATCTGGCGCCAACGGTGTTGATCCATCATCATCCTCTGTGGTTTTATCTTCAGGACTATCAATAGTCTCTTCTTTATTATCTTCTACGAACCCTTGCTTGAACCTATCGTAATTTGTCGGCTCACTAGACTTAAAAAGACGCTCACCAAGAACTCGGACCAAGTCGTCCTGATGCAACACCTCTTTCTCCAGTAACAATTCGGCAATCTGAGCAACGTGCTCCTTGTGTTCCTCTATCAGTTGGACCGTGCGGGTGTATGCTTTTCCCACCCATTCTCTTACTTCGTTGTCTATTATTGCAGCCGTTTTGCTGCTGTAGGGTTTGCTCATCTCCATGCCGTCCTCCCTTTGGGGGAACGAGAGAAGACCCACTTTGTCACTGAAACCGTAAACTGCCACTTGGGCGTAGGTCATCTTGGTGACCTTCTCCAGATCGTTTTGGGCTCCTGTCGAGATCTTCCCCAGCAAAACCTAAAAAGGAAAACAAACACCGACACACAAAGTTTCCACTTAAATTAGCATGAAAAATTAAGGTATAATTACAAAAGGCCCCCTGAGGTCTGGTAATAAGAAACAAGAAACCTAGAGGTTTTTGAAAATTACAAAACACCCCTTGAGGTTTCATTCCGTCTTACATTTTCCCCCTTCATAACCAAAATACATTTCAAAAAACCCCTTGACTTCTATAGAAATATTATAGCTATCCACTTAAATTTAAGACAAAGTCAAACCTCCAGGGGCTCTTTGTAAATTTTAAACACCTCTGGGGTTTTTGTAATTAGCCCAAACCTCAAGGGTTTTTGTGTAATTATCCCAAAATTTAATGACATGATTACATATGCTGCCACGCAGAGCATTGGAAACACCCCTGACCTGAATAATGTGCATACATTTTAACAGTATAACAAATTAAAGATTTCACATATTCAAGTCCAAGGCCCAATCGTACTAACAAAAAATACCAGCCAGATAGCTTTAGACTTATATTTTATATTAAAATGCATAAGAAATAAATGATTTCACCTGCTCTGCTGCCCGGCCGCCAAGAGTCATGCATGTCATATCAAAAAGTTGCTCTTTGGTCATCAAAAGATTCTCGTTTGGAACATACTGAGCAAAACCAAGGGCTGCAGTGCCACGAGGTACAATTGTAACTTTAAGCAATGGTTCAGCATTTTCCAGAAACCAGCCAGCAACAGCATGCCCAGATTCATGGTAAGCAACAGTTCGGCGCTCCAACTTGCTAATAACCTGAACGAAGCAATAGTTCCATATTAAGATATTATTGTAGTATGAACATAAACCATTGATCAGATTCACAGCTTATAGTACTCGTTGTATTAAATACATAATACTACTTGGTTTTCATTTCACCATAAGGAAGATACTGCAGAGTAGTACTATTAAGGACAATTACAAAAAAAAAAAAAAAAAAAAACCTGAGGTTCGGGCTAATTTACAAAAAAAAACAAGAGGTTTTTGAAGCTTGCAAAAACCCATTGAGGTTGGTTTCCGTTTTACATTTTCCCCTTCATAAGCATAAAACATTTCAAACATCCCCCTGACATTTATAAAAATATTACAGTTAACCCATTACATTTAAGACAGGAAAAAAACCTGACGGGTGTTTTGTAATTTTGAAACAGCTCTGTTTTTTTTTTTTTGTAATTAGCCCAAACCTCCGGGGCGTCATTGTAATTACCCAACCAAAAAAGATACCAGGTAATAAAATGAATACCTTGTTCTTCTTCTCAAGACCTCCAATAACACGATCAATAGCTGCCTCAAAATGTTCCATTGTAATTATCGTACACTCGGTTCTTGCAGCAATTAAAGCAGCTTCATTACAAACATTAGCAATGTCAGCCCCCGCAAATCCAGGAGTCAGAGCAGCAAGCCTCTGGGAGTAATATGATGGCTCATGATCAAGTTTCAACTTTTTCAGATAGACAAGGAATATCTGATCGCGGCCCCTAATGTCAGGTTTATCAATGGTGATTTGGCGGTCAAATCGTCCGGGCCTTAACAAGGCTTTGTCCAATATATCAGGACGATTTGTGCCAGCAAGCACCACAACACCAGAAGTGGTTCCAAATCCATCCATCTCAACAAGCAACTGATTTAACGTACTTTCACGCTCATCATTACCTCCAGAAAATGCCCCACGGCCTCTTGCTCGGCCTATTGCATCAATTTCATCAATGAATACTATACTTGGCGCACACTGTCTCGCCTCTTGAAATAAGCTTCGGACCCTGGATGGTCCAACTCCAACAAACATTTCCATGAAATCTGACCCGGATATGGAGAGAAACGGGACACCAGATTCTCCTGCGGTTGCTTTGGCGAGAAGTGTCTTCCCTGTCCCAGGAGGACCAACAAGAAGAGCACCTTTTGGAATTTTTGCACCAAGTAACTCATACTTCTTGGGATTCTGTAGAAAGTGCACAAACTCCATGATTTCTTGTTTCGCCTCGTCACAACCAGCTACATCTTTAAAGAAGACCTAATCATCAATTAAAAAAAAAAAAAAAAACTCGCTGATTAACCTAAAATTGGTGATGAAACTAACTTTACCATTATAAACAAATGGAGCGCTCTAAACAAAAACTAATCGAGCACAACAACTAAATTGGGCTGACCTTATTCTTGGAATTTTTATCCAATTTCGTTATTTGAGCTTTTCCAATATTGAAAATTCCACGGCCACCCTTCATGCCAGGACCTCCAATACCAAGCCCACTTCTCCTTCCCATGTATACGAGAGCTCCCAGAAGCAATAATGTTGGACCAAACTTCATGAATTCTTGGAACCAATTCATCTCAGAAACGTAAGTGACGGGAATATGATTATGAGGGTCAATTCCTAATGCTTCCTGGGCTTCCTCCAGCTTCTCCTCGAATGATTCAACGCTTCCAAGGTTAATATAGAATTTATAACGGCTGGGAGTTTTTCTCTCATTCGTATCACCAGCGGGAACTTGCAGGGTGTCAGCTTTGGGTTGACTATCACTAGGTTGTGAACTCCTTACATATACTTTAGCGACTGATTTGTTCGAAATAACAATGTGATCCACAAGGCCAGGTTCAAGTAGCTTGTTCTTGAACTCTTGGAAACTTATCTGGAATAAAAATGAAGATTCAGTTAAGCAAAACCAAAGGGAAACATCACTAGCATCAAACTGGAAACATGTGTAATATAACATCATAGGAAGAGGGAAGAATACAAAAAAAAAAAAAAAAAACCCAATCTATGTCTTCTTCCCATCATAATAGCAACATAAATACAAAAGATTAAAAAAAGGCCCAGGGAATAAAAGCCTGATTATGCAAGTTGCAATCAGAAGGATGATCAAGAAAGTAGCCTTAATTAACAGAAATTCCAGTTTCAATCACATTTAAAAACATAGGAGGCTGAAGAGTAACTTCCTTACCTCACTACTAATTTCATATTTTCTGTTGCAAATAACTGTATACTCTGTTAACTTAATGTGAGTGGTCCAACTACTAAATGGAAGCTCGTACAAGGATTCAATTTTTTTCTGAAAAAAAGAAAAGCAAAAAAAGGGAAAGAAAGAAAGACCGATCTCCAGAAGTGAAACTTATGACTTGATGATACCCAATGGATAACAGTTAATTCTTCTCTCGAGTATAGAGTGCACAGCAATATTTAAAACTGATTCTAGATTTAATATATGTCAAAAAGGTACAATGCTAACAGATCTTCATTTGAATCACTTGAAAAAGACGCACTCTGCTATAAAGTTAATCTTCACCCATGTCTTTTTGCAATTGCGTAAGTAAAAAAATCTAAACACCATGCGCGAAAATGGAAACAGGAGTGGGCAGGATGTTGCCCGGGACAACAGGTGATTGTTCCAAAAACGTGGAAAGTGGCATGAAGGAACTCACCTGCTTCTGGTCATGAGAACTCCCAAACATCGATGTCAGCACAAACGCAATCAACAACGAGGGTACAACAAAATTTTGAACTTGCTTTGACATTTCCGGATTATTCCATGGTTCACCTGCTCCCGAGTCTTTTGCATTCAGACAAGATTACAGTAAGAAAACTAGGAAACATTTCAGCATTGAATAGCAAGGGTAGAAAAACAATTCATGCCAGTCAGCTGAATTGAAAACATCGATACTTTCATAATTATAGAAATAAACTAAACAAGACAAAATAATATCTGTCAATAAGTTCTTACCAATATCAGTTATCTGCTTGAGAGACCAACAGAAAAAATTACTTAAACATCAAATAAGGTTCAATACAATACCGAATGCACTTTTACAAAATGTAGCATGGTCCAGTACCTTTAGGCCCAGACTTGTGATTGTTTTCTTTTGGAATTTCGGGCTTCCCCTTTGGATAATAGTTTTCATATTCTACAAGCACCACATTACAGAAATCAAACATAATTAAACTTCCAAAACACGAGACCCGAAAAATAGTAACAAAACTAGACAAGCCACATTGTGTTCTTACTCCCTTTCTTGGGCGCTTGACTGCAAAAGAGCCTCCGAAGCCTAGGGTTTGTGAAAACCGAGTTGAATTCCTTGAGAAATTGACTCTTCAAAACCTGTTTACCAGCTCCAATCGATGTCAAATAGCTCCTAAAAAACCCTAACCCCCGCTTTCACAGGAAGTGAACGCATTTCCCGAAGATAATTCCGTCAGAACCGATGATCGCAATCCATAACTGCCCGTAAAAGCACTCTGCCAGCAGAAATAAAATACAAAAACCCGCAAAAACATCAACTTTATGCGGAAAATTGATATGACCAATGTATATATGGAAATTACAACTTAGAGCTCACTTTATTTAGCGACGCACGAGATGATCGATAAACAGAGCGTCCGATTCGAGAAAACATGTTTAGTTCGAAGATCAGGACATGAAGGTTCGACGGGACCGCGAGGAAGAAAGCCCTAATTAAGTATTCCAACGACGTCGTTCTGTGAATAGCTTAAACAATTCTTATTCTTTTCGTACATACAGTACGTAGCTTCAGAAACATTAAACCTAAACAGTGTCAGGAAGAGAGAGAGACCCCAATGAAAGAGAAGAAGAGGTAGCAGCTCAATTTACGTCTTTACCCTCACGAGTTGGTCATATAGGAGGTTTTAGTTGTGGTTTTTGGGTAATTTCGCTGCTGATCTTGTGGTTTAAAGATTATCCACAACTTGGCTGTGAGACCCTTGTAAACGAAACTGGACGACCGACGGACTCTGTTTTCTGGGCCTAAATGGTTCGGTTCAAGGTTTTCCAGCAATTTGATATTTATTCGTTTGGCCCAAAATTGTTATTGGGCCTAAATGGTTCGGTTCAAGGATTTCCAGCAATTTGATATTTATTCGTTTGGCCCAAAATTGTTATTGGGCCTAAAAGGTTTAAAAAGTTTCGCTTCATCTTTTTTTTATTTAATTTACAATATAAATTACAGATCGCATTATAATTTACTACAAATAATAATCCAAATAAGATCTTTACTCTATAAATAAACGCACAAGTAGAAAATCAACCCATACGCCAACATTGAAGATCAAACTTAAGACTAACTAGTCTCAATTGAGTTGTTAAATGGACGGACCACGCCAAAAGAAAAATCAGACTGGATGGCGTCAAGCTAAATAGTGATTGGACCTCTATTTTTGGAGTTCGATCTGACCCAACTAAATCAAATACACATAAAATATGTGGTTGACTGGGCCGATCAGATATTTTCAGGCCGAATGTGTCGGGCCAAATAAGCCCAGTTCATTTCAGGCCTCGAAAATGATGCCCAACCCGACTTTTTACTTTGTCGAGCTCATTTTGACAAATTTCTAAAAAGCAGGTGGCTGCGCTTACTACTAGGCCAAGACAAATCAACTCGCCGAGATTTTCAAGATAAAAATGGCATCCATAAAAACATGTAACAATAATAAATAAATAAGCATTTTATGATAAACTTGAGAAGTTAACATAGTAAATGAATGGTGCCAATGCTAGAGAATCAGATTATCACTAGATATTATGTATTATGATTAAAAGGAAATAGAAGCCTCGATGACTATTACAACGCACTATTTATAATACACAAGAATGTCTTTGGGTTTACAAACAGAGCTTTACCTTATTTTTGACATTACAACAATTAGGGATACACATATACAATATAATATAACCTAAAACAAGATTCTATAAATTTCATTTCAAATTAACCCTAAATATGAACAAGTAGGAGACCAAGAAAATGAATTGGACGAAGCCGGTGAAGAAGGATCATGTGATTCATGAGAAACTGAAGATGATGAATTGGAAGATGTCGAATCAATATTGGGCTTCCTAATCATCAATGGCACCATATCTTCAAGCAGGCCTTGTTGGTGGCCCATCAATTCATGTTCAAATTCCTGAGTTGGGTCCATTTGTGGTATGGAATCAAGATTTATGAGGCCTTCTTCAATAGCATTCCCCGTTTGGGCTCCAATGTCATGGGCTTTATATTGGGCTTCTGGAATGGGCCCTTTTTGCTTTTTTATGGGTGGATCTGAGTGATGTTGATGATTGTTATTAAGTGAGAAAAATGGGTAAGTAAAGTGGAGGTGTAGGCCTTCGTAGGTGATAATAAGAGTATCTGGATCTTCAATGGACCTCTCCACTTGTTTCTTGGCACTGCATCTTGGGTTTGTGCACCTGTAGTAGCTCCTGTATGTTTACAATAATAGTTAAAATTAAAGAAACTCTGATTAATTTGAAATAATTAATGTCAGCTTTTTGGATGAGCTAATTAATTTTTGACAAATAAATTGTATATTTGTGATGTAAAGTTTGGCAATTTTGAAAGATGTTTGTTGGTTCTAAAAAAAAAGAAAAATAATTATCCCTAAGGGCCCCTACTGTCTTTGTCCTATAGCTTTGTGGAGGAGGTGAATCGCGGGATATGCCTCAACAAGTTAGGGTCATAAGCTCATAGACTAAGTCAACACACATGCATGAAAATATGAAATCCTCTTCCATGCACCCTGTTACCAATGGGATTCGAACCTTCACGATGTGAGTGTCAACAAACAGACAACACGTCACTCGTCCTTTACCAGTTGACCCAGGGGCGTAGATAGGGCGGTGGTGGCCCCAGCACCCTTTTAATTTTTTTGTCCTATTTTTTCTATGGAAAAAATTAAAAAAAATTATATTTATAATTTTTAAGGGGAAAACAATTTGGGGCTAGGGGTACTAAACCGGGCTGGCTACGCCCCTGAGTTGAGCTGTGCCCTGGGGTTTTAATAAATTGGTGTTTTAAAGAGATACTAGCCCCAAAACGCTTGAAATGTTATTTAATGTCATTTGATTTTGATCATAATTATATAGTACGTCATATGATAAGAACATTCGCTTGTGCATGAAAAATAGGGACCAAATTTCGTGTTCTACAATCCTATATTTCATTTTATGTTCCATTTTATTGGATGAATGATACGGGCGTATTACATTCTCAAAAAAAGGGTTACTGTTCGATATCAAAAAATTATCAATCTCTATATTAGAAAAAAAAATTATTAATTGAACTATATATCAAGAAAGGTCAACTTAAATTAAAAAGAATAATAATTTGTAAATGGTAACTAACCTGGGATTTGGGCTATTCTTGATGGATTTCTGGCCATATTTCCTCCACTTATAACCATCATCAGCCATGACATTGCCACAACTCTTGATTCTCAAAGTATATTTATTGTTCTCATGACTACCCTTGTTCAGATTATAACCTCTTTCCACCATTGAAATTCTGCACATACATTTACACACAAAACAAAAAAATAAAATAAATAAAATCATCACTCTGTATATTTATAATTTACCAACCGTATGACATAGTGAATGAAACATTGGTTATTAGCCAATTAGAGTAATAACCAAATTTATATACAAACCTGTCGGCTTCTGATTTATCTTCACGCTGGAAATTTTGGATTAATCCATAATTGGTATACGATAAAGCACTCTCGATATCTTCAATAGTCGGGCCGGAATATACCGGTGAAAAATGTCCCGATTTAGTTGATTGACCCGAATTCGATTCCATTGACAGATGATGAGACTGCACGAAAAATGGCGATATGTCGTCGAGAAGTTGTTTCAATAGTTCATCTTCAGTTGTTCCTTGTGTCAACTTAATTAGTTCCTCCATTATGTGATGGTTTTAAGAAAAAAAAAATGAGAAGTATTAAAGAAAGGTTAGGTTATAGAGTGGAGCAGATGAAGAGGAAGCTGGTTTGATGTTTTTGTATGTTTGCCTTATAAGTTCAAAATTGTAGCAACAAAAGCTTTAGTTGGTGGTTGCTAGTTATACTGAATAAATTTGGAGATAAGGTGGTGTACATATGCAATGTATACTCTGTTTCTGTGTGTGTGTGTTATTTTTTATTTTTATTTTTTGGTTTTTTATTATTTGTGAAGCTAGCGAAGGTGGAATTTTCTGTATTACTAGGTTGACTCTGAAAATTCCATGCTTGTCAAGTGTCAAACCATTAAAGTCTGGACCAATATTGCATTTTAGTACAGGCTGATATTGTGCTTGAGTTCACTACCAATTAGAGCTGGCAATTTTTGGCCCGGCCCGTTGGCCAGTCAGAGATTGGGCTAGGTTGGACTATGTTTTTTTTATGCCCGAAATGGATCGGGCCTACTTGGTCCAGCATGAGGGAACAAACACATTTTATGTGCAAAAATGTGTTTAGGGTTGAGTTGAGTTGGCCCGCCCCGGCCCGATTTTACGTGCCGGTGCTGATTATTCTTGAATTTCTTGTTATGAATTAGGTGGGGAATTTAGTTCTTTAAATTTGCTTGCCAAGCATATTATTAGAATTACATAATATTTGGTGTTGATGAGATGGGATTAAAATACAGAAACGGAGGGACACTGTGGATGATATATCACAATTGTATTTGAAGTACCCCATCTTTAAATTGGTTGTATTCTCTGTTTTTTGTTTTTCCATCTGTTTTAAATTTGTTGTATTCTCTGTTTTCCGATTTTTCCATCTGTTGTTTATTTGTTTTGTTATGATGTTTTGATAAGATTTGTATTTTTATAAGGTGGACCAGATTTTTTCTTTTTTTAAATGCTACCAATTTTCTTTAGTAGTATTTTTGTTTAAAGGTGGACCAATTTTACCTAAACCATTCATCTTTCAGGTAAGATCAAGAGTCAACTGCTAAAGAAGGAATATGTATAGATATCTAATATTTCTAATTTTCTATTACTTATGTGTTAAACATTAATTGCACTTGGTATAATATTTTCTTGAATCCTGGATTTTTCTTAGAGCAGTTGAGCACGAACTCTAATATTGTTATGGGAGGATTGCCTTTTTGTACTGTAACTTGCACAATTTGTAGAGTGAACTCAGCTAAGTAATCATTTTTAAATTATTATATCTTCTAAAAATTTGGTCATCTAGCTCGGTTTTGACTAAAATTATGTAGTATTAATGGAATTGTTGACTAGGGCCAGTGACAACTGACGTGTCAAAGAATATTAGAATTTTTGGTGATTTAATTTGGTGCAAAAATTGATATATCAAATCACCAAAATTGATACGTAAAATTTGGGGATTACAATATTTAGGTGGCAATTTTCCCAATTTTCACATTTTTGTATCTCGTCTATCACAGTCAGCAATTTCTAATAAAATTACACAATTTTGTCAAAATGATACTAAATATCCAAATTTTTAAAAGATATTGGACTAAAATTGGAAGGTGGTTACTTAGAAAACTAAATATAAACTAGCCAAAGTTACAAGGCCAAAAAAAATATTTTTTCCTTTTTTTTTTTATAATTGAATGTCAACTCATTTTTTTGACAAATATCAAACGCATCTTTCAATCAAAGTCAAAAATTTCAACCTTTTATGTACTAGCATCAAGGCTAATTAATTAATTATCTCCAAAACTGTACCATTATCTATCTCGTGCACACACAAAAGTGTCCAATTTCAATTTCTGGTTGCTTCTAAGATAGGGAGACTTCATTTCTTTTGTCTTTTTTTGTCAAATGGGGTTGACTTTTAACATAAGTCCGATAAATATTAATTGCAGCGTGACCCGTTTAAGGACAAAAGGGCTTAGGTTTAGTGAATGGATTTTGTGTCAGGTAGTGACGAAAGTGAGGTGAATAGCCCCTGTGAACCAAATCTTGATGGACTTTTCTACAAAAGTCAACCACCCCCACCCCACCCCGGCGGTGGTTGACACGTGTGAGGAGGCGAATAGGGGAGCAAAGTCACGTGTGGAAGATGGGAATGGAACTGGTCGAGTTGTTTTGTGTGGGGCTCGAATTTTTGACCCTATTTGAGTGTGTGAACAAAACTTAACGGACTGGGTCGGACCCTCTTGCAAAGTGATGGATCCTGTTTTTATGCTTGTGTCTAAATCATGAGTTGGCCATGGCACCACCTATTTAAAGGTATTCTTACTTGAATTCTATAATATTAATATTACTCATACTCATCTAAATCCTCTAAAGAAATTACATATGATAGAAGGAAAAGAGTGATTTGCCTATTTTACCCATGATAAAAGTCGATAAAAGTCCACCTAGGAGTACAGTGGGGTCCGTATCTTGACCTGGGCAGATCTAGAGTCGACACAACAATTTGGGTGTGACCCAACAAGAGGATGTAGATTATACTATCAAATAGTATAGTTAGCTTCCATATGAAAACAATTGGTGCCAACAAAATCCTCATTCGTGCTTTAAATATCTATAAATACAATGATACATCAAATGGTAATCGTTATTTACTTTTGCCTATTCACTTTAACTATCACTTCCTTTCTTATATCTCAATTCTCAAGAGCTCGATATGACTTAAGTATCGGATAATCTTAGTTGGGATGATTCGCTAGCCTTTGACATGTTAAATTTTAAGAATTGATTGGCTAAATCCACACCATTGTTTAGCTTATAAATCCAAATAAATGAATTTCAAATCCATCCTGAAATCCTTTCTTTTTTTTTTTTTCCTTTCTTTATGCACTATTTCATATGCACACATTTACACACACATTGCACATATTTACACGCACTAAATATTTACACACTCTTACACATACGCACATATTTACACCTCTCTCTCTCTCTCTCTCTCTCTCTCTCTCTCTCTCTCTCTCTCTCTCTCTCTCTCTCTCTCTCTCTCTCTCTCTCTCTCTCACACACACACACACACACACACACACACACACACAATCTCCTCGCATATTCATGCGCACTATCCTTAACGTACATGAATATTCACACATAAGAAAATTTGTATCTTTCATATTTTATTAGTGTACAAAATTATAATTATTTATAAAATAATAAGATTTATCTTTTATTTTATTTATTAAAATTCTATTAAGAAAATAAATAGAGCTTTTAAATTCTTTTATCATTTTATTTTTAATTGATTTAAAATTCCTACATAAATATATATTATTCAAACAAAAAATAATTTCAAATTCAAGGTATTTGAAATCTACTTATTTTCAAATACATCCCAAATGCACCTTAAAGTTCCTAGCAAATCATGACTATGTCAAACGCTACGAAATAGAGAAACCAGAATTGCGTTTAAAATGGGCTAGAATTAGGAATAGATCAGTGGTGGACTAAGGCCCATACTAAAGGGCCTTAAATAGCCATCGAAAACCAACAAAAGCCGAAAAGGCCTAAAACAGGCATCCAAAGAGACGGGCTTTAGAGTTAAGATTGAGGATAAGCCTATAGCCTAGTTATTTAAACTTAGGGGCCTACTTTGAATGAGGACCAGCCTACAATGTAACAAAGGCCCAAATTATGCACGATAATGATTTTTATTAGTTTTTTAAAAATTTGGCCAACTTACCAAAAATCAACAATAATAGTTTCAATTTGTTTATTAAAAAATAGTTTGAATTTGCAGAAAATGAGAGGAAGAAGAATAAGAGAGGAAAAATCGTTCTTTTTCTTCGAGAAATAAAAGCAATTGAGTTTAATTTTAAAAAGAGAAAGCAAAACTTTAAATGTTGGGAGTGGCATAAAAAACAATCGCAAAAATTTGTGTGAGACGATTGTAGTGTGATGGTGAAACTTTTAGTGTAAAGTGATACTTTGCCGTGGTGCGACCAACTCATAATAGACCTGCTAAAAAACAATTTAATAGCTTTGCACTCTTTTTGGGCAATTCATGAAAAGCAAGCCAAAAAATGTATTTATTGAGTTAGCCTTTTAGGTCCATCCTGAATTGCTGATCCTAAACGATAATAGGCGGCTGCACATTTTTTTCTCACTTTCCCCTACAAGAGGTAAACATAAAAGGAGGAAAAAAGTAGCTCTTTGGGCTGTGGCTAGTAAAATTAACATCATTGACTTCCACTTTTATTCTGGATATATTTTATTTATAAAATAAAAAGTAGCAGATAAGCAAACAATTAATATTACCTGATACTTTCGAAAATTTTAATATATTGTGCAATTTTTCTTTATCAAATTCAAGTCAAATGTCACTCAAAAAAAAATTCAAGTCAAATGAACAAAATCTTATTATTGGACCAGATAGAGAGAGAGAGAAATCCAAACATTTTTTGACTTAGGGTAAACATATTTTGACTTCAAAGTCTAAATGTTGCCAATGTTTACTTGGTCTTGAGTCTTTGATTGTTGACCAGTACACAATTCGTGCCATCAATTGAGATAAAATGGGTTTCAGGTTTCATAATTACTCTATATTTTATACATAAGTAAATAAGCTTTCTAGTTTTAATAATAATGGGAATCATCAACTCATCAAGGAGTACAAAGCATGTTACAAAATGTATGTGAATGGATTGCAAAATTCTCCAGTCCCTAAACACATCCATAATGACACATCAAATACTCCTTTTTGTTTCATAATTATTGTGATCTCATCTTAATCCCGCAAATATTTTCATGTTAAATTAAAAAAATAAAAATTATGTTTATAGTTTTATATAATTATTTTAAAAATAGTGATTAAAGGCCAAAAATAACAAGAGCTAGGGTGCTTTCGTGCAAAAATTTCCACGTGACAATGAAGATCGAGCTGATTACATTGTGAATTGTGATAGAGCTAGCAATTAGGCCCCGCCATTTAGCAAAATCGGGCTAGGTCGTCTTTGGACCGAAATTCCATCCGGCTAGTATTTCCATGGCTCAAACTGGTCTATGTAATATATTTTGCTTTGGGTCAACAGGACCGACCGTGCCATTGGGTTTGGTTAAATTTGGCCAAATAGACCCAATCCTTTCCGGGCCTGCAAAGTCTAACCTGAGTCTAGTCTTATCGTCAAAATTTTAGGACCCAAATTGCCAAGTCTATAGTGTGAGTGTAGAACTTCAAATAAAAGAAAATATAATTTTAAAAAATTATTAAATGCTACAAGACTTATTGTTATCAGAAGTATAATTAAATGAAGAAGATTGAGCATCAGTCCATATTGAATTAATGCTCATCCAATATTCCTCCATAGGGGTCTAGAGTGTAACCTACTTCCCTTCCACAAGGGAAAAGCAAAAAAAAAAAACAATTAATTAACAATTACTAATCAATAATAAATATATAAAAAACATTCCTCCGTACTCCATTAATTATTTCTACTTATCCAATTTTTTCCAAGCCAAACACCATCAAATTTCCCGTAAAACAAAAAAATAAAGATAATCCTACGGTTGGGATTCAAACAGAGGCCACCCTAAAACCCAAATATAATTTTCCCTCAAAAATCCGGCGCCGCCCTATTTGAACCGACGGGGTGGGGCCACCGCCACGTCATCAGAAACAAAGTCGGTGCCACCCCATTCTTAACTGTCAGTCTGTCACTTTAACTATTCCCTCACCACTCTTATTTCTTCATCACCCACCAAAAAAAAAAGTAAAAATAAAACCCTTTCAAGTAAACCCTACATTTTCAGCAACAGAATTCGAAATAATTCCTATTTAATTTTTTATTTAGGAACTGTTTCGTATTCCTTTCTCATTTCTATTCCACCTCAAATTCATCATTTTCTCTATTTTTTTTCCTGAGAACTAGTACAAATTAGTACGTAGAAAAGTACCGTACGTACTCGGTATATAAAAAAAAAAAAATATAAAAGGGGAAGAAAAAGAGAAATTAATTAAAATTGTGAAATGGAAGCGGATCAAGGATGTACAACACCGAAGAGCGAGGAGTACCAGATTCCGGTGGCGCGTGTGTGTCCTCCGCCGCCGAGGAAGCAGATTAAGCGGCGGACGAAGAAGGAACCGCCGAAGAATGCCTATTTTCAGTCGCCGGAGCTCGATGCGTTTTTTAGCAACGCGGCTCAGGGGAGATCAGAAGCTTGGGCGGCTTAGTATGCATGGGTGCTTGATTAGTTGGTTTATCTTTTAAATCAATTCTCTAATTAGGTTTTTTTAGGATTATCTTATTTTGTATGTAAGTTTATTTCCTTCCATCTTTTTTGTTGCTTCTTTTCTTAAAGTACTGCAGATGCAGCTTCTGTAATTTCTCTCATTCAGAAATAGATGCCATTCGTTTAAATTGCGATTTTAAATTTTTTTACGGTGAACAGTAAAATTAAAATGGCTATTGAAAATTAACTCGTATATTCCTGCAGACACAAGCTAGATAAATTAGTTGGGTTAAGAGATCTGAGAAGGTTTAACTCTGATATGGATTATTTTATTTTATTTTAATAAGTTGGGATTAGTGGATGGAAGGAATGAGATAAATTTCAAATAAACTGAAATATATCGATTTTGAATTAAGTCAACGTACACCCTTATAAAAGGTGAACGATATCACTGGCATTTCTGTTTCGTGGGTGATATGGATTATTTTATATTTTTTTATATTTTTATTCATGCATGAAAGGTAGATATGTGTTGGGGTTGGGTATATAGGGCATGGATTATGAGATTAAAATTCAGATGTAACATATATCCTTTTCAATTGTCGGTTGGTCTAAAATGAACCACAACAAACCTTGGCTTCAAACATTATTAACGAATGTTTTTTTTTCTCTCTTCAGTTTTAGTAGCTTTCACCGGAGATCCACCTACTGGGAAATTTCATGTTATTTTCTAATTATGGATACAATAACTAGTGATAGTATTATATGACAGACGATATCGTGTGTTAGATCTAATGTACGGTGTATTGAGCGCACGAATTAATATGGGTCACGTGTACTATTTGACACTAGAAAGTGGATTTTGCTATATCCGATGCACGTTCACCACGTGCAATATTGGTAATAAGTAAAAAGGTATCAGCGGCCAAATGTTGAGTGGTCATTGATGTATGTAAATGGTGACAATAATTTTGATTATATGAGATACAATATCGTAACTTCGATCTAATGCATGGTGTATTGAGCGTATGAAGGAGGGCCACGTGTACTATTTGATACTAGAAAGCGGATCTTGCTATATTCGATGCACGTTCAGCAGGTGCAAAACAAGTAAAAAGGTATCAACGACCAAATGTTGAGTGTCATTAAGACAATATCATACTTTATCTAATGCATGATGTATTGAGTGTACGAAAGAAGGCCACGTGTATTATTTGATACTAGAAAATGAATCTTACTATATTTGATGCACATTCATGAGGTGCAACGTCTACAAGATTGATGCATGTCATGACAAGTAAAATTGTATCGTGTGATTTAAATGATGAGCGCGGAGGCGAAGCTAGACATTTAGTTTTGGAGGACTAAATCAATAAAAAATGAGCATTTAAATACCAACACTTAGTATATTATATATATGAGCGTACGCGTGCACACATATATATCATATATGATATGTATTTGGTGACAATAATTTTTATTTTATCACAAACCATACTTTTCACAAGCCAATTACTCGTTTTAAAAGTTGTCTTGGAAATATCACTATTGATAAGAGTCTTTTTATGCATGTTTTATGTGTATATTTAAGTATGATTTGAGTTATTTTATTGTTAGTTTCATAAATTTTTGATTGTACATGATTCACATTACTACTCGGAGTGCTTTTATTGGTGTAGATTGATGATTTGGAGTTGTTTTTGGTGAATTTTGGGCCATGATTTCATGTCAAAACATACCGGGGTTTCGGATGCAAAAACACTCAAAATCCCAAGCTAAACGCGTCATTTCGGGGCCTTTTCGGTCAAACACGGGCGGGTGTGTTTTAAGCACGGCCGTGCTTTTTAGAAGTTAAAAACGAGCAATTTTTCGGCCTCGACGTACCAAACACGGCCAGGCCGCCGTGCTTTTCAAGCACGGCCGTGTTGGGAAATTCCAAAAACACGGCCTGGCCGTCTTTTAAAGCACGAGCGTCTTTTCGCCCAGACCAGTTTTTTTTTCTTTGGCGGAAATTATGGAGACTTTCCTTTTTGCTTTTTGACAATCTTTGAGCAACTTTTACACCTCATTTTGATGCACCAAACTCTATTATTCCCTCAATTGTCATGTGGACACAATGATTCAACCAACTCAACCATGAATGTGCACACAATGATTCAACCAACAACCATGAAAGTGGAGCATTTGTTAGCATTATTGATGTGTTCTTTCACAAAGATGGTGCCTATAAAAGCCAAGAGTTTGAGTTGGAAATTCATAATTCATGTAGTATTCATTGATAGAGAGATTCATTGTATATTCTAAGTTTCAAAGCAAAATACATTGAGAGGATAAAAGAGAGGTAGAGTTGGAAGTTGAAGAGCAATAGAGGAGAAGGCTTGGAGCTCAACATCATTGCAATCAACCAAGGAGGAAGTCTTGTATTGGTCTTGAATAAGAGCTAAGTACACCATGTTCATTTTATTCATATCTTCTTGTGTAGTATACTCTTTTGACAAAGCCATGTGTAGCTAAATTTCTAATGTTTGAATGTAATGAACTCTAGAATGAATTTGTGATTAAGGTTTGTATGTTTTTAATAAAATCTTCAAGTTTTGTGTGATTCACTTATATTATGCTTCGTTCATTCGAATTGATATATGCACAATATTGATTTGAAGTTTATTTTTCATCCGGGAAATCGAGAGATTCATGGTGAAATAGAACCTATATAAGTGAAAAGAGTTGCATGCAATCCTAGATATAAGACGACATAAATCTTCCGGATTAGGGTCAAACTAATATGGGAATTCATAAATCGTTATAATCTTTGTCTTTGGGGGTTTTAACTAGAAAGAGACTTGAGTTAATCAACTTGAGATTAGAAGTTATTCGCTCGATAGAGGGTTTAACTTAAATCGAATTTCTGATCCATGAAACATGAGATTTTACTAAAAGAGGTTGGTTTTTGGTTAAGAGATTATGGTTGTATTTTTATCTTGTTAAATCACAAAAACATTCTAGAGGGATTTACATTCAAACACATTTCTAGCTCTTGATTTCTTAATTCTACAATCTATTTTTATTTGATCTTTTGTAAGTTGCAATTATTTTAAAATTCTCTATTTTTCATTTTCATTAAACAAACAAAACTCGAAAATTGCTAGATTAAATAACAAAAAGACGGTAATTATTAGTACTTACAATCCTCGTGGGAATGACACTCGGTGACTCAATAATCTATACTACAAAACGATAGGTGCACTTGCCTATGGTTTTCTAGAGTAGCTTTTGAGCCATCAAGTTTTTGGCGCCGTTCGGGATTGTAATATTAAGAACGCTCTATTTTTGTTAATTTAATCATTTTTTATTTTATTCTTTTTCACCATTTTTTATCCATCTTTGTAAGTCTTGAATTATACTTATCATCTTTATTTACCAAAGATGCATGCCTACTCGACGTCGAATTTGGGAAGCGTGATATCTGCGTAGCAACACGTTCTGAAAGGAAAGTACTAATACGGACCACGAAGAAGATATTAACGAAAGCAAAAATTTCGCCATGGCGCATTTAACAACAAAGAACCATGTACGACTATGCCAAACCATCCATGGACGGCACATCGTCTAGTATTGTAAGGCCATTTATTGCGGCCAATAATTTTGAGATCAAACCGAATGTCATTCAAATGGTGCAACAATTTGTTGATTTACTACCCGGCGAAGATCGAATAATCATATCGCGAATTTCCTCGAAATTTGCGATACCTTCAAAATAAATGGAGTCTCCGACGATGCCATCCGTTTACGCCTGTTCCCATTTACTCTTGGGACGGGCTAAACAATGGCTAAACACTTTACCAAAGGAACAATCACAACATGGAGCATTATGGCTGAAAAGTTCCTTTTGAAGTATTTCCCACCCGCCAAAACCGCACGATTGAGGAATGAAATCTCTTTATTCACTCAAGAGGACGATGAGACCTTATACGACACTTGGGAAATATTCAAAGAATTCTTTGCGAAAATGCCCACATCATGGCCTCCTATTCGGATGCAAGTCAAACGTTTTACAACGGGCTACTCTCATCGACAAGGCAAATGATTGATGCGGCAATGGGGGAACATTGAACAATAAAACACCGGCCGCCCAAGATCTCATAGAAGGGATGGCCATGAATGGCTATCAATGGCAATCAGACGAGGTAAGACCAACATGACAAAGAGGTGTATACAATGCAGATGCGGTGGTTACACTAGCCACGCAAGTCGAAGCTCGACTTTAAAATTGACGGATTGTGATAAGGGTCTTTTTATGCATGTTTTATGTGTATATTTGAGTAGAATTCGAGTTATTTTATTGTTAGTTTTGTAAATTTTTGATTGTACATAGTTCATATTACTCCAATGTGATTTTATTGATGTAGATTGACCATTCGGGGCTAATTTGGCGAATTTCGGACCATGGATTCATGTCAAAACATATCGGGAGTTTAAGGATGCAAAAATGCTCGAAATTTCAAGCCAAATGCGTCATTTCGGGGCCTTTTGGTCCAACACGGGCGGGGGTGTCGGGCGACACGACCGTGTTCACGGAGCCAAAAACTCGAAATGTTTACACAAAACAGACCTCCAACACGGCCTGGTCATGTTCCCCAACACGGTAGTGTCCAGAACACGGCCTGGCTATGTTGGGAAGCACGGCCATGTCGCCGAGTCCCCTGTGTGATAAAACAGCACGGCCCGGCCGTTCTGGGCGACACGGGCGTGTCCGGGACCTCTTTTTGCAACTTTTCTTTGCGGAATTTGGGGAAAACTCACCAACCAACCCATTTTGGCCACTTTTGTACACTTTTAACACCCTATTTTCTTTGAAACATGTCTCCATGTCCCCTCCTCATCACTTGAATACAAGAATTCACCAACCAACAAGGAAAATGAGGGTGATTGTTTAATAAAAAAGGGTACTATCAATGTATTGGTTGCCTATAAAAGCCAAGGGTTGAAATTGGGAGAAATATTCATTAGATACTCGGAAGAAAATATTCATTGTATTCACTTCATTAAGTAGAATTGGGATCAAGGGGTCTTGGAGGAGAAAGCTTGGGGCAATATTGGAGAAGAAGGCTTGGAGCAACATCATCAATCAAGAAAGAAGTCAATTGAGATTTTGAGAAAGATAAGTACACCATGTCTACAATACTTAAATCTTGTGTAATTTATTCTTTGGTCAAAATCATGTGTAGCTAAACTCCTAGTGTTTGAATGTAATGAACTCTAGAATGGATTTGTGATTAAGGTGTGTATGTTTTTAATAACATCTTCATATTTTTGTGTGATGCACTTATATTATGCTTCGTTCATTCGAATTGATATATGCACAATATTGATTTGAAGTTTATTTTTCATCCGGGAAATCGAGATTCATGGTGAAATAGAACTTATATAAGTGAAAAGAGTTGCATGCAATCCTAGATATAGGATGACATAAATCTTCCGGATTAGGGTCAAACCTAATATGGGAATTCACAAATCGTTATAATCTTTGTCTTGGGGGTTTTAACTAGAAAGAGATTTGATTAATCAACTTGAGATTAGAAGTTTTTCGCCTTGAGAAAGAATTTAACTTAAATTGGGAATTTCTACGGTCCACAAGACATGAGATTTTATTAAAAGAGGTTGATTTTTGCTTAAGGGCTTACGATTGTATTTTTAACTTGTCAAATCACAAAAACATTCTAGAGGGATTTACATTCAAACACATTTCTATCTCTTGATTTCTTATTTTACAAATCTTTCTTCATTTTTACAATTTATAATTTATTTTCCTTTTTCATCAAACAAAAACTCGAAAATTGTTAGATTAAATAACAAAAAGACGGTAATTATTAGTACTTACAATCCTCGTGGGAATGACACTCGATGACTCAATAATCTATTCTATAAAACGATAGGTGCACTTGCCTACGGTTTTAAAGGTAGCTTTTGAGCCATCAAGTTTTGGCGCCGTTCGGGATTGTAATATTAAGAACGCTTTATTTTTGTTAATTTAATCATTTTTTATCATTATCTTTCTTTTTATCTATCTTTGAAAGTCTTGGTTTATACTTATCCTCTTTGTTTCTTTGCAAGTATATGCCTACTCGTCGCCGAATTTGGAAGCGACGACACCGGGTAAAGCAACACGGAGAAATTACTAACACAGGACCACGAAGAGAATACTAACGAAAGTAAAGATTTCGTCATGGAGGATGAACAAAGAACTATGTATGACTATGCCAAACCATCCATGGACGACACGTCATCTAGCATCGTAGGGCCCATTTATTTGCCGCCAATAATTTTGAATTCAAACCGAATGTCATTCAAATGGTGCAACAATTCGTTCAATTCGACGGCCTACAGGACGAAGATCCGAATAATCATATCGCAAATTTCCTCGAAATTTGTGATATATTCAAAATCAATGGGGTCTCGATGATGCCATCCGTTTACGCCTATTCCCATTTACTCTTTGGGGACGGGCTAAACAATGGCTAAATACTTTGCCAAAGGAACAATTACAACGTGGAACATCATGGCGAAAAGTTCCTTTTGAAATATTTTCCAGCTAAAAAGCGCACGATTGAGGAATGAAATCTCTTCATTCACTCAAGAAGATGACGAGACCTTGTACGACACTTGGGAGAGATTCAAAGAATTGTTGCGGAAATGCCCACATCACGGTCTTCCTATTTGGATGCAAGTCCAAACATTTTACAATGGGCTACTCGTCAACAAGGCAAATGATTGATCGCGGCCGGGGAACTTTGAACAATAAAACACCGAGAAGTTGCCCAAGATCGATAGAAGGAATGGCCATGAATGGCTATCAATGGCAATCCGCATTTGAGGTAAACCTAAAAAGCGTGGGTGTTTATAATGCGAGATCACGGTGGTTACACTAGCGCGCAAAGTCAAAGCTTTGACCCAAAAGATCGACGATCTAGCTCATAAACCACCACCACCGCGACGTTTTATCTTGTGAAACTTGCGGCGGATTGCATAATCATCAAGACTGTCCCACACACAATACCTCACGCCGAACATGCTAATTACGTTGGGAATCAAGGCGAAATTACCCAAGTAATCCTTACAGCAACACATATAATCCTGGGTGGCGACAACATCCTAATTTCGGTTGGGGAAATCAAGGCCAACCACGACCTAATCCCAATCCTGATCTACACACGTCTCCCGGATTTGGCCCAAATCAAGGTAAGCCTAACTTGAAAGATCTTATAACAAAGTTTGTGCAATCATGAGATACCCGATTCCAAAGGCGGTGGAAACATCCTTGAGAAATCAAGAGGCATCTATCCATAACTGGAAAACCAAATAGGCGGATTGCGAAGATGATTTCGAAAGGCCACAAGGTAATTTGCCAGGTAATCGAGCAAACCCAAGGGAGCACGTAAAGGCAATCACCATCAGTTTTCCACATGAGCATGATTATGCCAATGCCGCCATGCAGAAATACGTGGAGGATGACATGCCCAAAGAAAAGCTCATGAAAAAAGAGATTGCAGAATACAAGCCCAAGATCCCTTAAGGAGTCTAACCAAAGAAGATAGAAGGGAGGACAAATTTGGTAAGTACTTGATTCTTTCAAACAATTACATGCCAATATTCCATTTGTTGACCTTCATTCAAAGCATGTTAGGGATCTTAATGACATCATTCCTAGTGAAAATAAGCTTAATAAATTATCAAATGTGCGATTGAATGATAAATGTCCTTCCAATGAACTACCACAAAAATTTAATGATCCAGGAAGCTTTATTATCCCTTGCACAATTGATGGTTTACCTGTTGATAGGGCACTAGCCGACTTGGGAGCTAGTATCAACGTGATATCTTATGAAACATTCAAGCATGTGGAATTAAGTGAACTTAAACCTATTAGGATGGACATTGAATTAGCCGATAAATCGATTAAACATCCTAGAGGTATTGTTAAAGATGTCTTTAGTTAAGATTGATAAATTCATATTCCGATTGATTTTATTATTCTTGACATGCATGATGATATATAAGTTCCCTTAATTCTAGGGCGCCCTTTTTGGCTACCGCTAAATCTCTCATTGATTTGCATGATGGAAAGCTTACTTTGAGAGTAGGGGGTGAACAAGTTATTTTTAAAATTCCTTTGAGAAATCCTATAAATGATACTTGTTTTCCTATAAACTTGATTGAGACAAGGATAAATGATTCTTTGCCGATATGTCTTCTAATAAATCCTTGAAAGTATGTGATGTTCAATGTGCAAAAGTTTCCACAGATAAATCCCATTTTGAGAATAACATGCAGAAAAATAGGACCATGAAGGTCAATTGTTCGAAAATCGATACGGGTGGCGATGTTGTTCAAAGAGATAAAATTTTTCATAAGTTCAAGGCTCCGCCCGATTAAATCTTCACATTTAGGTTAAATGGTCCAGCTATACTGACGTTAAAAGCGCTACCCGGGAGGCAACCCGATGTTTGTGTGCAATTGTTTTCATTCATTTTTATTTTTTTATTTTATTTTCTTTCAAAATAATCACAAGTCCTTAGAGTCATTTTCAAATAAAAAAAAAACTTTTGAACATCTTCTTGGTTGTCCTAATTGGGAATATTTGAGATTTCACGGTATTCGAGTTGTGTGTTGATTAACTTTGATTAGGTATGAAGATGCCGTTGAAGGTCCCATACCAAAACAACCCAATGATCGCTCAACACCGATTCCACTATTGTAGTAAGGTCGTATTTTTCTTTTTCTATTTCTTTTATATCATTTTAGTTTCTTTGCTTTTTTTTTTTTGAGTGTGTTGTGTGTGTTTGTTCATTTTTTTCTTTCACATTGAGGACAATGTGAATCATAAAGTTGGAGGTGGGTACAATAATATTTTCGGAATGCTTTGTGTGTTTGTTTTCAAAAGATGTGATTTTTTTAATAAATTAAATGTTTGCTAGTCAATAACTTGGCCCAATCATACCTATATTAACTTGTTAATTTGTGTTTTTGATCGCGAAGCAATTGATTGTCTAGGATAGATTGAGCGTGGATGCGGGCTAAATTTTGACGAGATTTCCAACACCATAAATACTTGATGTGTTAAGGCATATACGATGATACTTAGTGCTATGAACTTCCAAGAACTCATGATTTAGTAGTGGTTAACTAGTTGTTAAACCAAGTTTGTGAATAAAAAAAGAAAAAAAAATAAAAAAAAAACGAAGAAAAAAATGGACCAATCGAGGTTATACTCTCTATTTGTTGTTGCTTAGTAACTAGGAGCATTCATGAGCCCCATGTTTGTCTTTTTACGTAAAACGGCGACACGAATATGAGTATGGGAAACCACCCTAGGAGTGTTTGAACAGAAATTCAAAATATAAACCTAGTGGAAGCATGTCTCGAAAAGTCCCGGAAAAAAAAAAAAAAAAAAAAAAAAAAAGAGAACGGAAAAAAGGAGAATGAATACTCCTTGACTTCTCATTCCAATAAAGTTCAAGAAGCTTGGTTACATGACTAGTAGGCTAACTACAATGATCTATTGAATTCTTGTATTTTCATGGCGTTATTGAATTGAAGTTGTTCATAACTATCGATTTGTGGAATGAAGATTTCAAGCTGAATAATGCCTGCCGATATTACGATCGATCGCTTTACAAAACTATGTTTTTACTTAATGGTTAATTCGGGATGAGAAGGCAAGAACTTGATGCTTGTGTTCAATGTGTTGAAAAAAAAAAATTGTGTGTTGTGATTTATTGAATCCATCCTTTTAATATTATGTTTTGCTTGAGGACAAGCAAAGTTCAAAGTTGGAGGTGGTTTGATAAGGGTCTTTTTATGCATGTTTTATGTGTATATTTGAGTAGAATTCGAGTTATTTTATTGTTAGTTTTGTAAATTTTTGATTGTACATAGTTCACACTTCATATTATTCCAATGTGATTTTATTGATGTAGATTGACCATTCGGGGCTAAATTTTGTGAATTTCGGACCATGGATTCATGTAAAAACATACCGGGGAGTTTAAGGATGCAAAAACGCTCGAAATTCCAAGCCAAATGCGTCATTTCGGGGCCTTTTTGGTCCAACACGGGCAGGGGGTGTCGGGCAACACGGCCGTGTTCCGCCGAGAGCCAAAAACTCGAAATGTTTGCACAAAACAACCTCCAACACGGCCTGGTCGTGTTCCCCAACATGGCCGTGTCAGAACACGGCTGGCCGTGTTGGGAAGCACGGCCATGTCGCCGAGTCCTGTGTGATAAAACAACACGGCCTGGCCGTCCGCTTAACACGGGCGTGTCCGGACCTCTTTTTGCAACTTTTCTTTGCGGAATTTGGGGAAAACTCACCAACCAACCCATTTTGGCCACTTTTGTACACTTTTAACACCCTATTTTGTTGAAACATGTCTCCATGTCCCTCTCTCATCACTTGAATACAAGAATTCACCAACCAACAAGGAAAATGGAGGCAATTGTTTAACAAAAAGAAGTACTATCAATGTATTGGTTGCCTATAAAAGCCAAGGGTTGAAGTTGGGAGAGAAATTCATTAGATACTCGGGAAATATTCATTGTATTCATTTCATTAAATAGAATTGGGATCAAGGGGTCTTGGAGGAGAAAGCTTGGGGCAATATTGGAGAAGAAGGCTTGGAGCAACATCATCAATCAAGAAAGAAGTCAATTGAGATTTTGAGAAAGATAAGTACACCATGTCTACAATACTTAAATCTTCTTGTGTAATTTATTCTTTGGTCAAAATCATGTGTAGCTAATCTCTTAGTGTTTGAATGTAATGAACTCTAGAATGGATTTGTGATTAAGGTGTGTATGTTTTTAATAAAATCTTCATATTTTGCGTGATTCACTTATATTATGCTTCGTTCATTCGAATTGATATATGCGCAATATTGATTTGAAGTTTATTTTTCATCCGGGAAATCGAGAGATTCATGGTGAAATAGAACCTATATAAGTGGAAGGAGTTGCATGCAATCCTAGATATAGGACGACATAAATCTTCCGGATTAGGGTCAAACCTAATATGGGAATTCACAAATCGTTATAATCTTTGTCTTGGGGTTTTAACTAGAAAGAGATTTGAGTTAATCAACTTGAGATTAGAAGTTTTTCGCCTTGAGAAAGGGTTTAACTTAAATTGGGAATTTCTACGGTCCACAAGACATGAGATTTTATTAAAAGAGGTTAGTTTTGCTTAAGGGCTTACGGTTGTATTTTTAACTTGTCAAATCACAAAAACATTCTAGAGGATTTACATTCAAACACATTTCTATCTCTTGATTTCTTATTTTACAAATCTTCCTTCATTTTTGCAATTTATAATTTGTTTTCCTTTTTTATCAAACAAAAACTCGAAAATTGTTAGATTAAATAACAAAAAGACGGTAATTATTAGTACTTACAATCCTCGTGGGAATGACACTCGGTACTCAATAATCTATACTATAAAACGATAGGTGCACTTGCCTACGGTTTTAAAGGTAGCTCTTGAGCCATCAAGTTTTTGGCGCCGTTGTCGGGATTGTAATATTAAGAACGCTTTATTTTTGTTAATTTAATCATTTTTTATTTTTTTATTTTTTTACCATTATCTTTCTTTTTATCTATCTTTGTAAGTCTTGGTTTATACTTATCCTCTTTGTTTACCGCAGTGTATGCCTACTCGTCGCCGAATTTGGAAGCGCAACACCGCCGGTAGCAAACACAGAGGAAAGTACTAACACGAACCACGAAGAGGATACTAACGAAAGTAAAGATTTCATCATGGAGGATGAACAAAGAACTATGTATGACTATGCCAAACCATCCATGGACGGCACGTCATCTAAGATCGTAAGGCCATTATTGCCGCCAATAATTTTGAAATCAAACCAAATGTCATTCAAATGGTGCAACAATTCGTTCAATTCGACGGCCTACCAGCATTTAAGATCCGAATAATCATATCGCAAATTTTTCGAAATTTGCGATACATTCAAAATAAATGGGGTCTCACGATGATGCCATCCGTTTACGCCTATTCCCATTTACTCTTGGGGACGGGCTAAACAATGGCTAAATACTTTGCCAAAGGAGAACGATTACAACGTGGAACATCATGGCGAAAAGTTCCTTTTGAAATATTTTCCACCGCCAAAATCGCACGATTGAGGAATGAAATCTCTTCATTCACTCAAGAAGATGACGAGACCTTGTACGACACTTGGGAGAGATTCAAAGAATTGTTGCGGAAATGCCCACACCATGGCCTACCTATTTGGATGCAAGTCCAAACATTTTATAATGGGCTACTTTCTCGCAACAAGACAATGATCGATCACGGCAGCGGTCGGGAACTCTTAATAACAAAATGCCGGAAGCGCTCGCCAGGATTTGATTGAGGGAATGGCCATGAACGGCTACCAATGGCAATCCATACGAGGTAAAACTAACAGTCGGTTGGTGTGTATAATGCGCAGATCACGGTAGTTACGCCGCCGCACAGTCGAAGCATTGACCCAAAAGATCGACGATCTAGCGGCTCCTAAACCACCACTACCACATGTTTTATCTTGTGAAACTTGCGGAGGATTGCATAATCATCAGACTGTCCCACACACAATACCTCACGCCGAACATGCTAATTACGTTGGGAATCAAGGCGAAATTACCCAAGTAATCCCATGCAAAGAACACATATAATCCTGGGTGGCGACAACATCCTAATTTCGATTGGGAAATCAAGGCCAACCACGACCTAATCCCAATCCCGATCTACACACGTCTCCGGATTGCGGCCAAATCAAGGTAAGCATAACTTGGAAGATCTTATAACAAAGTTTGTGCAATCAACAGATACCCGATTCCGGCGGTGGAAACATCCTGAGAAATCAAGAGGCATCTATCCATAACGGAAAACCACATAGGCGATTGCGAAGATGATTTCCGAAAGGCCACAAGGTAGTTTGTCGGGTAATCGAGTCAAACCCGAGGGAGCACGTAAAGGCAATCACCATCGAGTTTTCCACATAAACATGATTATGCCAATGCCGCCATGCAGAAATACGTGGAGGATGAGATGCCCAAAGAAAATCTCATGAAAAAGGAGGTTGCGAGAATACAAGCCCAAGATCCCTTACCGGAGTCTAACAAGAAGAAGATAGAAGGGAGGACAAATTTGGTAAGTACTTGATTCTTTCAAACAATTACATGCCAATAATCCATTTGTTGACCCTCATTCAAAGCATGTTAGGGATCTTAATGACATCATTCCTAGTGAAAATAAGCTTAATAAATTATCAAATGTGCGATTCAATGATAAATGTCCTTCCAATGAACTACCACAAAAATTTAATGATCCGGGAAGCTTTATTATCCTTGCACAATTGATGGTTTACTGTTGATAGGGCACTAGCCGACTTAGGAGCTAGTATCAACGTGATGTCTTATGAAACATTCAAGCATGCGGAATTAAGTGAACTTAAACCTATTAGGATGGACATTCAATTAGCCGATAAATCGATTAAACATCCTAGAGGTATTGTTAAAGATGTGCTAGTTAAGATTGATAAATTCATATTCCCGATTGATTTTATTATTCTTGACATGCATGATGATATAAGTTCCCTTAATTCTAGGGCGTCCCTTTTTGGCTACCGCTAAATCTCTCATTGATGTGCATGATGGAAAGCTTACTTTGAGAGTAGGGGGTGAACAAGTTATCTTTAAAATTCCTTTGAGAAATCCTATAAATGATACTTGTTTTCCTATAAACTTGATTGAGACAAGGATAAATGATTCTTTGCTTGATATGTCTTCTAATAAATCCTCGAAAGTATGTGATGTTCAATGTGCAAAAGTTTCCACTGAGATAAATCCCATTTTGAGAATAACATGCAGAAAAATAGGACCATGAAGGTCAATTGTTCGAAAATCGATACGGGTGGCGATGTTGTTCAAAGAGATAAATTTTTCATAAGTTCAAGGCTCGCCCGATTAAATCTTCACATTTAGGTGAAATGGTCCAGCTATATGACGTTAAAGAAGCGCTACCCGGGAGGCAACCCGATGTTTGTGTGCAATTGTTTTCAATTATTTTTATTTTATTTTATTTTATTTCAAAATAATCACAAGTCCTTAGAGTCATTTCCAAATCAAAAAAAAAAAAAAAAAAACTCTTGAGCTTCTTCTTGGTTGTCCTAATCGGGAATATTTGAGATTTCACGGTATTCGAGTTGTGTGTTGCTTAACTTTTATTAGGTATGAAGATGCCGTTGAAGGTCCCGTACCAAAACAACCCAATGGTCGCTCAACACCGATTCCACTATTGTAGTAAGGTCGTATTTTTCTTTTTTCCACCTCTTTTATATCATTCTAATTTCTTTTTTTTTTTTGAGTGTTTTGTGTGTGTTTGTCCATTTCTTTCTTTCACATTGAGGACAATGTGAATCTTAAAGTTGGAGGTGGGTACAATAACATTTTGAGAATGCTTGTGTGTTTGTTTTCAAGAGATGTGATTTTTTTTTAAACAAATTGAGTATTTGCTAGTCAATAACTTGGCCCAATTATACCTATATTAACTTGTTAATTTGTGTTTTAAGTGTGAAGCAATTGATTGTCTAGGATAGATTAACGTGGATGCGGGCTAAATTTTGACGAGATTTCCAACACCATAATTACTTGATGCGTTAAGGCATATACAACGATACTTAGTGCTATGAACTTCCGAGAACTCATGATTTAGTAGTGGTTAACTAGTTGTTAAACCAAGCTTGAAAAAAAAAAGAAAAGAAAAAAAAAAAAAACACGGACCAATCGAGGTTATACTCTCTATTTGTTGTTGCTTAGTAACTAGGAGCACTCATGAGCCCCATGTTTGTCTTTTTACGTAAAACGGCGACACGAATATGAGTATGGGAAACCACCCTAGAAGTGTTTGAACGAAAATTCAAAATATAAACCTAGTGGAAGAATGTCTCGAAAGGACCTACAAAAAAAAAAAAAAAAAAAAATCGAAAGGGATAATGTATATTCCTTGAATTCTCATTCCAATAAAAGTTCAAAAAGCTTGGTTATATGACTAGTAGGCTAACTACAATGATCCATTGAATTCTTGTATTTTCATGACATTATTGAATTGAAGTTATTCATAACTATCAATATTTGTGGAGTGATGATTTCAAGTTTGAATAATGCCTCGATGTTCGATCTTTCTTGACAATCGATCGCTTTGCAAAATTGTGTTTTTTCTTGAATGGTTAATTCGGATTGAGAAGGCTAAGAACTTGTTGCTTGTGTTCAATGTGTTGGGAAAAAAATCCTTGTGTGTTTTAATTTATTGAATCATTTTTTTTTTGATTTAATGTTTTGCTTGAGGACAAGCAAAGTTCAAAGTTGGAGGTGGTTTGATAAGGGTCTTTTTATGCATGTTTTATGTGTATATTTAAGTATGATTTGAGTTATTTTTGATTGTACATGGTTCACATTACTCGGGTGCTTTTTATTGGTGTATATTGATGATTTGGAGCTGTTTTTTGGTGAATTTTGGGACATGGTTTCATGTCAAAACATACCCGGGGTTTCGGATGCAAAAACACTCAAAATCCCAAGCTAAACGCGTCATTTCGGGGCCTTTTCGGTCAAACACGGGCATGGTGTGTTTTTAAGCACGGTCGTGCTTTTTAGAAGTTAAAAACGAGCAATTTTTCGACCTCGACGTACCAAGCACGACCGTATTCGGGAAATTCCAAAAACACGGCCTGCCGTGCTTTTAAAGCACGGGCGTGCGTGCTTTTCATCCAGACCGGTTTTTCTTTGGCGGAAATTATGGAGACTTTCCTTTTTGCTTTTTGACAACCTTTGAGCAACTTTTACACCTCATTTTGATGCACCAAGCTCTATTATTCCCTCAATTGTCATGTGGACACAATGATTCAACCAACTCAACCATGAATGTGCACACAATGATTCAACCAACAACCATGGAAGTGGAGCATTTGTTAGCATTATTGACGTGTTCTTTCACAAAGATGGTGCCTATAAAAGCCAAGAGTTTGAGTTGGAGATAGATAATTCATGTAGTATTCATTGATAGAGAGATTCATTGTATATTCTAAGTTTCAAAGCAAAATACATTGAGAGGATAAAAGAGAGGTAGAGTTGGAAGTTGAAGAGCAATAGAGGAGAAGGCTTGGAGCTCAACATCATTGCAATCAACCAAGGAGGAAGTCTTGTATTGGTCTTGAATAAGAGCTAAGTACACCATGTTCATTTTATTCATATCTTCTTGTGTAGTATACTCTTTTGACAAAGCCATGTGTAGCTAAATTTCTAGTGTTTGAATGTAATGAACTCTATGATGAATTTGTGATTAAGGTTTGTATGTTTTTAATAAAATCTTCATGTTTTGTGTGATTCACTTATATTATGCTTTATTCATTCAAATTGGTATATGCGCAATATTGATTTGAAGTTTATTTTTCATCAGGAAATCGAGAGATTCATGGTGAAATAGAACTATATAAGTGAAAAGAGTTGCATGCAATCCTAGATATGGGGCGACATAAATCTTCCGGATTAGGGTCAAACCTAATATGAGAATTCACAAATCGTTATAATGTTGTCTTGGGGGTTTTAACTAGAAAGAGACTTGAGTTAATCAACTTGAGATTAGAAGTTATTCGCGCTCAATAGAGGGTTTAACTTAAATCGGGAATTTCTACATTCCATGAAACATGAGATTTTACTAAAAGAGGTTGGTTTTTGCTTAAGGGATTATGGTTGTATTTTTATCTTGTTAAATCACAAAAATATCCTAGAGGGATTTACATTCAAACACATTTCTAGCTCTTGATTTCTTAATTCTACAATCTATTTTTATTTGATCTTTTGTAAGTTGCAATTATTTTAAAATTCTCTATTTTTCATTTTCATTAAACAAACAAAACTACGAAAATTGCTAGATTAAATAACAAAAAGACGGTAATTATTAGTACTTACAATCCTCGTGGGAATGACACTCGGTACTCAATAATCTATACTACAAAACGATAGGTGCACTTGCTTATGGTTTTCTAGAGTAGCTTTTGAGCCATCAACTATGGACAACTAAGTAAAATTCTAATGGCAACTTAAATATTGTCGTATAGAGTCATTGTGATAACATATGTTACTAATCAATTTTTTTGAGGGGACATATATGTTACTAATCATCAATAATCCTTAACAAAGTTAAATATATAAAGTATCCCACATATATAGAGAGTCAAGTGATGAAGAGGCATTTTTTTTTTAAATTAGTCTTAGAGAATGCAAATGTTTTTATAACTTCAAACCCATCTTTTGTATTATGTACTTCCAATCATTTTTTTTTATAACACGCCTTCCAAGTTTACGCCGATTATTCCCGGAGTGAGAGTGAGTACAACAATTTCACCCCTCATCCGCTCCTCATCGGTGTCACCAAGGTAAAAGCTGCGGGGTGTGCATGCCGACCAATGTTATGGTATGATTAATCGATGTACAACTAGATCCTCCAGGGTAAAGAGAACAATTATGTTCGACCCTCCAAATCTTGTAATAGTTGATCTATCCCCAAATCAAACTCACATGGATCTTTATTCAATATAAGTTTCCACCAAATTTTTAGAACTGCGTATGCGCGTGGAGCAATTTGATAGAGTAAGGTTTTGAACACATGACCTCCAACCCACAAGTGATTTAAGTGCGTTGTGGTGGCTAGAATTTTTTTTTCTTGATTTTTAAGTGAACGAGTTCTGGAAATTAATCAATTGTACATTGTCAATTAATTAAGACCTAAAAAGTTTGAAATCGGTCCCACTCCCCCAACTAAAGCCAAATAGAATCTTTGTCTCAATAAAGTGGGAGGTATATAGTTGAACGAACGAGTTGATACTAATATAATATAGAAATAATAGAATCAACATTCATTCAAAGTAGTTTAGACAAGTGATTGTTTCTTTTAATATAAAGTAAAAACATAAATTGGTCAATTTTCTTCAATAGGAAGTAAGAAAAGTTGGACAGTGGCCGGTTGAGGAACATTCAAATTTTCCAAAGATTGAAGTTTAAGACAAATATAGGTCTCACAAAATAATGATATATGGTAAAAACCGGTAATCCCTTCCTGCAACCAACTTTTTCTTTAGCAAGATTAAATTTTGAGTGTTAAAGGCTTCATTGATCACCTAATTAGGATGATAGGTTTTATTCAAATTAGGTGAACTCAATTAAGTATATACTTATAAAGATCCCATTAATTATCTGTTTTTTTTTTTTGAGCGGTAATCCTTGTCACTCAAAAAACCCAACAAAGAAAACGAGTGCTTGACTAAATTTGATTGTTTCTAGTGATAGTGTAATAACTCAAAAAAGAAAATTTTAATGTTTGTGCATTTCTACACTGATGGTTATTGTTGGCATTTGTAAAATTATTAACCGATAATGATAAACTCATTCTTGAGAGATGTATGACATCGAGATTTAGACCATTTTCAGGAGTTCGCACCATTTTAGTGCATGTTCTGCACTATTTTAGTGCAAATTCTGCATTCCATCTCCACTCGTTTGCAGTAAATTATGCAACATAAAAGAATATTCTATACTATTCCATTTTAATGCAAATTTTCATATTCATACACAAATCATTAATTTAAAAAAAGTTAGCGCGGGCACAATGTTGCGTTGTTTCTGCTTCAAAATTGTTCACATCTTCAAAATGACACATGCAAGTTTTAGCGCAGTGCTTCAGCAAATTTTTGCTCCAAATGAAAGACAGAGCACTCATAAAAAAATTATTTACCATCTTCCAAGACAGCGACAAATTTGGTAACATTTTATTTAAATGAAAAAAAAAGAATATTAATGCTTGCAAAAAAACAAGGCAGATTGATGGTTGCTGTTTCCTTTTCAGGGAACTGGTAGCACATGCAAATGTTGGATAAACTCATTGCATAATTATTCATGCTTGAAGCAGCTTAATGTAAAAGAAATCGATGTTCCATCTTGAAACTAATTTATGTAAATTTATAGCTGCTAAAAAAAAAAAAAATAATCCACTCACAATAACATATCTCAAAATCAAAACAACTATTTGAATACACTCTTTATTGAGTTCAAAGTAACAAAAAATGCTTAAATGATTAATCTCCACCGTGGATATTAACCATCATGTTAATCAGGATTAATTAGCAAAACATTGCAAGAATTATCTTACTTTAATAGCACTCTAAAATTCAGCTTGACCAACAGCAAAGCGGAGCAAACAAGGTGAAACCAACTCAACAGGAAAACGAAACTCCATTAACATTCCTCTTTAATGACAATATTCATATTACCTAATCACCTCCTTATTTATAGACCCACAGGAAATACCAATTTCAGACAAGCAAAAATCCGAAAATATATTCTATTACTTATCATTTGTTGTCGAAAAAATGTCGTCTCATGTCTCTATGCCAGCAGCAATGGCAGCCCTGCTGTTCGGCCTTCTTGTTTTTCCTGAATTTGCGTCCTGCACGACAAGGCACTACACGTTCAATGTACGTTACGTAATGCATTAGTTCAGTTTATAATATTTGTACTAAATTTTTCTCCAAGATTTTAACAATACTGAAAAGTGTTTAATGTGCTGTGCTAGATTATGCAACATAATGTGACACGATTGTGCAAAACTAAGAGCATTATTACCGTTAACGGAAAATTTCCCGCCCTAGGCTTGTTGCGAGAGAAGGTGACCGGGTACTAGTTAAGGTGGTCAACAATGTGACAAACAATGTTACTATTCATTGGTAAGATGAATTAAACAAGCATGCAATGTATAATATTATTGCTTTGAGAAAATACAAGGGTTAATTACAAAATGTACACTTGAGGTTTGACCTAATCCTTCATAAGCAAAAAAACATTTCAAAATCCCGCCTCATATATATAAATATTACAATTTACCCCTCAATTTTAACACTGAATAAAACCTCAGGGGTACATTTTGATTTTGAAAGTTAGCTTTTTTTTTATAATTAGGTCAAACCTCAAGGGTACTTTTTGTAATTATCCCAAAATATAATAGAAAACTTACGTAGCATGATTGTTGCTTAAACTATGATGCAGGCATGGAATAAGGCAACTTAGGAGTGGATGGGCCGATGGACCGGTTTATGTCACCCAATGCCCAATACAGACGGGCCAGAGTTACACGTATAACTTCACGATCACCGGGCAGAGAGGTACTCTGTTCTGGCATGCTCACATCTCGTGGCTGAGAGCAACACTTTACGGGCCAATAATCATCCTCCCTAGACGAAACGAGTCTTATCCCTTCAGAAAACCATACAAGGAAGTTCCAATCATATTTGGTAACTACGAAAACGTCGTAATTTCCTATTTCTGAAGGGATTGTCGAAGGTCAGACGAAATTTAATGATATGACCTTGTTTCTTGATTTACAGGGGAGTGGTGGAATGCAGACCCTGAGGCAGTTATTAATCAGGCTCTTCAGACAGGTGGAGGTCCAAATGTTTCAGATGCATACACCATAAATGGCCTTCCAGGGCCCTTGTACAATTGTTCCTCCAAAGGTAATATCTAAGTGACACTGATAACAAAAGGGGATAATTACAAAACTACCCCTGATATTTAGCCTATTTACGGAAAACTCTAGTTATCTTTTAAAATTACAAATACCCACTTAAAGTGTTATAAACACCACTTGAAGTTTGTAAATACCTAATAAATGTTAAGGAGGTATTTGTAATTTTGAAAAATAACTGTTTTTTTTTTTTTTTTTTTTGTAAATAAACCTCAGGAGTAGTTTTTGTAATTACCCTAATAAAAGAGTTCCTAAAAAATGAGTTCATTTCATGCAAATCTCATTCGTTCTTCAACTATTTCTCCTTTCATTTGATTCAACAATACTGATGTCTAATATGTCGAAATTTCCAGATACATTCAGACTGAAAGTGAAGCCAGGGAAGACATACATGCTTCGTCTAATAAACGCTGCCATGAACGATGAACTATTTTTCAGCATTGCCAACCATACTGTCACCATCGTCGAAGCTGATGCTGTATATGTAAAACCATTTGTTACTAATGTGGTACTCATAACCCCAGGCCAAACCACCAATGTTCTACTCAAAACCAAACCCTACTTCCCAAACGCCACCTTTCTCATGGCCGCAAGGCCATATTTCACCGGCCAAGGCACATTCGATAATTCAACCGTTGCTGGTTTCTTAGAATACGAACACCCATCAGGATCACATCATTTATTAAACAAGAAAAAGAAACTTTTCAAACCGAGTCTGCCGCCACTAGGTGCCACCGGTTTTGCTGCCAATTTCACCAAGAAGTTTCGCAGCTTAAATAACCCAAAATATACAACAGCAAACGTTCCGAAAACAGTGGACAAACGGTTTTTCTTCACTGTGGGACTTGGCTCGAGCCCGTGTCCTCAAAATGCAACATGTCAAGGGCCCAACGGAACTAAATTTGCAGCTGCGGTTAATAATGTTTCGTTTGCTCTTCCGACAACAGCTCTATTACAAGCTTACTTCTTTAAAAACTCGAATGGAATCTATACCACTGATTTTCCAAGCAATCCAACGAACCCGTTTAACTACACTGGAACACCGCCTAATAACACGCAAGTGAGCAATGGGACCCGCCTGGTTGTTCTGCCTTTCAACACTAGCGTCGAGCTAGTTCTGCAGGATACAAGCATTCTTGGAGCTGAGAGTCATCCTCTTCACCTGCACGGTTTTAATTTCTTTGTTGTGGGTGAAGGATTTGGAAACTATGATCCAAACAAGGACCCTACAAAATTTAATCTTGTGGATCCTGTTGAAAGGAATACAATAGGTGTTCCATCTGGTGGCTGGGTAGCCATTCGATTCCTCGCAGATAATCCAGGTGCGTATAGACAAACATACATTAATTCAAATTAAAAATCAAATTCAAATAAGTTCTAGCCAAATTTCAGCCAAAACAACTAGGGATAATTACAACAAACAAACCTGGGTCAATTACAATAAAGGTCGAGTGGTTTCACACCCGGTCGTGTCATCTCGGATAACATATTGCTCGCAGAGCTTATCCATGATATCGGCTTAGCCACGGATATTCCTAATGTGGTGATGAAGTGGATATGGCTAAAGCTTATGATAGGGTGCGGTGGGATTTCTGTATACGACTATGATTCACATGGGCTTCCCGTTCGGTGGATTGATATGGTTGGCGGTTGTATTGAGCATCGTGGCTCCTCGTCCTGGTTAATGGTATCCCCGGATATTTTCTTCGACTCGGGATCTGGCGGCGGGGATCCTTTATCTCTCGCTTCTGTTTGTTCGGCGGCGGAGTATTTATCCCGAGGATTGGACTCACTATTAGCCGACACCGAGATATGATTTATCGGACGCGACGAGGTGTTTTCCGGTGACGATCGCCTATCCGATGATGTGGTTATCTTCACGAGGGCGTCGAGGATGGTTTGGTCACGTTGAGACACTTTTTGGAGCACTATTCTCGCTCTTACGGCGGTGGTCGATGTCGGTGTACGGAAGAGTAGTTTCTTCTTCGCCCCACGTTACATTGACGGGTGGGAGCACATGGTGCACGAGCCGACCGGGCTTTGTTCGCGATGACTTGCCGATGACTTATTTGGGTGTCCCTTTGTTCAAGCGGGCGAATGACGAAAGAGCTCTTCCTCCCAGGTGATTCGAGGATGTTGGATAGAGTTGCGGGGTGGTCGATCGACATCTCTCCTTTGGTGGTAGGCTCGCTCTTATTCGAGCACGCTAATGGCCACCCGTTGCATATTCTTGGTCATGCGGCCGCAAAGACAGCGATTCTGCAGCGATTGGAGCAGATCATGGCTAGATTCTTTTGGGGATCCTATGCGGATGGAGAGAAGAAGACTCATCATTGGATCGATTGGGATATTATCCGCCACCCTATTTCGAGGGCGGTTTGGGGTTGCGCCCGACTTTTCGATATTCCGACGCCCTTGATTACAAGTTGTGGTGGAGGTTACGCGAGGCCATTCGTTGTGGGCTCAATTCTTGATCGCCAGCAAGATCTTTATTACAATGGGCCGGTCTCCCTAGAGCCTCTCAGTAACACATAATCATAGTCATCGTGGAGGCGCTTGAGGCGGATCGGTATTCGGGCCCAGGAGCGGATTTTTGGTCTATTGGCGTGGTAGCGGGTCACTCACTGGGATGATATTTCGCTTGGACACGAGGCCGCTTACGGATCATTGTTTGGATCGACCTTTGGGGCACATGTGATTGATTGGTTTATTCGCGATGGTGAGTGGGATCGCGATAGATCGCACCAGTCTTGGTCTCCGGATGTGGGCTTCCCGAGAGTCTCATTGAGGATATATCCAGGGTTCCGATTCTCTTTGGGTCCGAGGATATCATGCGGTGGATGCTTACCTCTCACGGTGGGTTCTCTATGTCTTCGCTTGGGATTCTCTCAGGGGTAGAAATGCTCGTAACCTTCTCGCACGGTGCCATTTGGAACGATGCTCTTATCCCTACTATCTCCATATTCCTTTCGCGCCTCCTTCGTAATCGTCTTCCTGTGGATATCAAGCTTCCAGGCACGTGGCACTTCCTCGCCTCACACGTTCTTTGGTGTTCTTGAATAATCCACACTCTTCTCCTCAGTCGAATCTATCCCTCACCTCTTTTTGATGAATGATCTTTGTTGATCGTGTGGAATCACTTTCTTCCTTGGTTTGACACTACACTTCCACACACCATCGATATGATATTGTTCCTCTCCTTCCGGAGGAACCGCACACACGGATCACACACGAGGCACTTCGAGTTTCTTGGTTCCCCGCTTGATTTTATGGTTTATGCGGGACGGAAAGGAATAGTGTCAAGCATCGACAAATTCCTTTCTTGGCATCTCACATTATTTGGCGGTGGAGCGGTATCTCGGATCCTTGTTTCAGTCGGCGCCCCGAGCCCATCAGTGGTCCGGATGTTTCCCTCTTTGTTGGCTTTTTGCGGGGAGTGCTCCACCACGGGTTCCACGCAGCGGCGAGGATGGTGATTTGGCGAGCTCCTCGGCCCCCTCGGATCAGGCGAACACGGATGGTTCGTTTGATCCGGCACATTGATTCTTTGGCGGAGGGGTTTGATACGGGATCATTTGGGCGGACTTATGTTGGCGTTTCGATTCCTTCCAGGCGGTGTCAGCTTTCATGCCGAGCTACTAGCGCTTGAGATGGGATTGCGGCATGCCCGACGGTTCTCACTTGATTTGGATCGAGTTGGGACGCAGCGGCGGTGGTCACCACGATCACTTACGGTGGCCTTGGCTCTTGGCGCAGTTCAAGATACCCCGATTCGCATTCGGAACATCCGAGGACCTTGATACTTTCGATTTCCCACATACACAGAGAGGGAATCGACCAACAGATCACCTAGCGGAGTTGGGAGCTGGGAGCGCCCTTGGCGATCACTTTGTTGATGAGGGCACGGCCTCTCACCACCTCCTGCGCTCATTCGGATGGACGGTTGGGATACCCGAGAGCTTGATTTTCATAGATCATTGGTTCTCATTGTATTTTTAGATTCTCATTATGATAGTCTTTCTAGATATCTTAGTGATAGGTTATTTGTTCTTTGATTTTCTCCCGCCTTGGGCATGACATTGTATGACATTTTGTTTATTTGATATACGGTAGGGGATCACGCTCAATCCCCCACCCCAGGGGTGTTATTTTGCTTTAAAAAAAAAAAAAAAAAAAATTGCAATACTTTTACAAATGTAAGTGGGGTGCTTGAAATGTTTTTATATGAAGGGGTAAAATGTGATACATAATCAAACCTAATGGGTTTTAATTTTCAAAAACTTGTGGGTCTTTTTGTAATTAACCCAAACCTCAGGGTAGTTATTGTAATTATCCCAAAAATTATTTTCTCACATTTCTTTGTGGAAATCTTGATATAAATGTGTAGAAACAAGTATGTTGAATTTAAACATTACAGTTGGCATTGCTTACAGCCTTACACATTATCCGAATGGTTTATATTTTGGGCAGGAGTATGGTTTATGCACTGTCACTTTGATGTACACACAAGCTGGGGGTTGAGAATGGCCTGGATTGTACAGGATGGGCCGCTACCGAGTCAAACATTACCACCACCACCATCCGATCTCCCAAAGTGTTGACAGAGAATGTTGAATTTGCTTGGGCTCCACAATTTTTTGAGTTTATTTATCTTTCTCGCTCGATAATTTTCTTTTTCGGAAGTCTTGTTTCTGCAATCAAAGCATTCACAATTGTAAAAGCAAAGAAGCAGTTGGGAGTGGGCAATAATAGCGGTGTTATTTTGTTACATTAAATTATCTCATTCGACCTGCTCTTACTAAAAGCTTTAGCAGACATAATTCAAACAACCCACCGGTATGCCATCTGTCCAACAAGAAATGACTATCTGCAATATTGAGGAAAATCAATTAGAAAGTAAAGCCATATCATTGAACAATAAGACGAAATAAGCATTATGGTCTTACATTTTTCGGATATGTGAGTGTACCTGAGAATCGAAAGGAGGTGTGTATATACAGCAACAGCCAAAGAGCAAACGAGCACTTTAACTCCTCATGATAAGTTGGATGGCATAAGTAGCATTGTAATGAAAAACTTCGGAGCAATAACTAAAACGTAATGCAAGTGTGGGATTTAATGTAAACCATCATCAAATATTTCTGGCATTTTTTCACACTCCACCAAAACGAAAATGCGAAGAATGCAAATGATGTAATATGGGAAAAAGCATAAAATCCACTTGATAATCATCAATGTAGTCATTCATACAAAATAAAACATAACTCACAACAGGATCAAAGAGAGAAAACCTCAAAGCATTTTTCTCGTACTGTACATCATTAAATACTACAGATGACATAATTATTTGAACATTTACAGCATAAGCATTGAAAAGTACTCTTCAAACTCCTTATCAATTGTTGGTTTCCTGGTCCCCTGTTGAGAATCTGCACCCAAAAGTACAAGAAAGGAATTAATCCATTTTTGACCAATAAATGCAAAGTACGGAAAGAAAAAAATTCAGAAAATTATGCTACCTTGATTAACAGACCACCTTCCAGATGAAAGAACATGACTACTGGGACCAACCCCATTTGAGTAGAGCGTCTCGTCAAGATCTTTATACAGCTCAATGCCATCAGTTTGGTATTCTGAACAGCTGCAATCGGCGTGATTGCCACATTCTAGGAGGTGATCCTCATAATTATCAGATAGATGCAATCCATAATCATGAAGTTCTTCACAGACAGAAAATGACTCTGATTTACTGGAACTTGCTTTTGTTAGTGATCTGCTCTCTAAAGAATAAAGATTAATATCAGACGAGCTATCATCCCAGCTAGCAGATGAAGTAGAAGGCTCGAAAGAAGAACGGGGTTTTGGATATGTAAGATAAGTTTTAGCGTCATCATAGCTATAGATATCTTTCGCAGATTCTGGATCTGATTCAGTTCTTGCAAACATGCTACTTTTCACAATCTTTTGCTCAGTGCTTGAATCAGAAGAAGATTCATATTTGAGTCTTTGAGCCCAGCACACATGCTTTGGCAAAGGCATTTCTAGCAGTTCGGCTTGAATTTTTCTTTTCTTATTCAAGTAAGCAATGCTGATATTCAAAACACAATTGTCGTTAGAATTGGAATGACAAACGAAAAACTAATGAAGGCATACAATTGTCGTTAGAACTGGTAATGCCAGGTGGTGGAAGGGTATGAAGCAAACAAAAGTCAAGAACAATGTGTTTCAAACATATTTCTTATGCTATAAGCGGATAGATGCTAAAATCGGACAAAGTATATAAAGATTGCAATCAGGGACTTGCAACATATGTGCACACATCACAAATGGGATTACATAGTCCATAATCAATAAATTCCTCAACAATAGTAAAAATAAATCAGATGAAGAAGAAGCCAATTATTTACACCTAATAGTAAAAAATGTCCAAGTGAGAACTAGTCACCTTCATTTTTTCCCCAAATCTGTTTATGAGTAACTACATTTAGGTTTCATTTGAGTTGATGGATCAGAAGCTACGGGTTTCAAATCCATAATAACAAATCCATTGAGCTTGTTTGAAAACAACGGGTTTCAAATCCTTAGGCTCCCATTTGAGCTAACTTCTGAATCATTGTGGTGGATTTCAAATACGTTTTCGTCAAATCAAATCCAAATCCTTCCATCGAAATGCAACCTTACGTTTCTAATATATGATTTTCCACTCTTTTTCATAGAGTACATATAAATATATATAAATTATCACACAAAAAGCTTCCCAAGCTGTCCATATTTGGAGATTCATACTCGCTACCCACAGCACAACTAATCTTACAGGATTAATAACAACACAATAAAATCAAAAAAGTTAAAAAACTTTCACTAAGCCCGTGAAGAAGCAAACAAGTAAAAACTTCTAAATCAAGCTGAAAAACAAGAAAGACAAAAAAATACGAAGAACCCATAAAACCAACCTGTTTATTTCAGCAGCGTCGATCATATTTTCCTCCATTACGATCTATAAAGAAAGGTTTACAGAGTCAAACTTCCTGTTCTTGCTCTGGTATCTTGGAATGATTGAGCTTCTGAAAGCTGATTTTTTTTTTTTTTTTTTTTTGGGGTGGTTCTAAAAGCTGATTTGATGAATGAATCAATATAAAACTTTAATTTGGGAAAACGAGAATGGGTCTTCTGCTACTATATGACTCTCACTGAGTGCTCTGAGTTATGGTCCCTGCGTTTGTTTATCAATCTTCTTCCAGTTCCTCTGCACAGTTTTTATCCTTCTTTCCTCATAATCCACGCGCCTGTTGGAGAGTGAGATCACTCACTAGCAATCGTTTTTTTTTTTTACAATAACACTAGCAATCGTTTTTAGTTGAATAATAATAATTTCTTGTTTCACAAAAACTCACATCATACCGTTTTTACTGGCCTCGATCTGTTAGAGCGGGTTTGCCCGGACCGTGGTATTTACGTAATATTAATGATCGTGTTCTAGTATTTTTCGGGACCACGGGTATTATGATCATTCGAAAAGTATTATAGTCGTCCTAAAAAAAAGATTAATTCTTCCGAAATGTATAGTAGTTCCGAAGAGAATTTTTGTATTTTCGCTAAATATACTCCGAAATTTATTAGATCCCTCAAAAAAGTATTAGTAGTTCCTCGAAAAAGTATTAGTAGATCCTCGAGAGTATTTTAGTAGTTTCTGAATATAATTATAATTTTCTCCGAAATGTATTAACATTCCTTCTAAAAAAGTATTAGATGTCCTTCTAAAAAGTATTAGCGAGTTCTTCCGAAATGTATTAGTAGTTCTGAAGAGAATTTTTAGCATTTCTCATGAATATACTCCCAAAGTTTATTAGCGACCACTCAAAAAAGTATTAGTAGTTCTAGGAAAAGTATTAATAGTTCCTAGAGAGTATTTTATTAATTTCCTGAATATAATTAAAATTTTCTCCCGAAATGTATTAGATGTCCATCGCAAAAGTATTAGTAGTTTTTCGAAAAAAGTATTAGTAATTTCTATATAGTATTTTAGTGGTGCTCCCCAAAGTATTAGTTTTCTTATGAAATGTATTAGTATTTTTCCATAAAAGTATTAGTAGATATTAATTCTTGTATCATTTAGTGTTTCGTCTTCAAATACTCTCCTCCGCAATTTTTCATTCGAACTACACCGAAGAAAAAAAAACAGAGCAAATCTGCAACCTCTTTGTTTTGTTTCATATCCTTAATGAAAAGACCCCACCCCCACCACCGCGTAGTACTCGCCCCCTTTTCTCGGCTTCTCCATAAAAGTTATGTTTTCTTTTATTCCCCCCCTTTTTGCACATAAATTTAGAATAACAATATATTTTTACGTATTTTTATATTTTCTTTTTGTTTTGTGAGTAGTTTGGTATTTTCCGGGACGATGGAGCCATGGCCGGCGGTGGCGGTGGAGAAAGGCGGCGGAGAGAGGAAATTGTGGAATTAAGCGAAGAACGAGTGTCGGCAGTAGCAACATCGCATCGTTTTTATTTTTATTTTTTTGCGGATCCGGTCGGTCTGCGAGATGGGTAGGATATTTAGATCTGTCTAACGGATCTAGATCCGTTAGACGGATCTGACAGGAGACTAGCCCTTTCTTGTTTATTCAATAAAAAGAGTTCTCGAAAAAATGAGGGAGGATTTCATAAAAATGAATGTTCCCTCAATAATTTTCTGTTTGTTGTAAATTATCTCTATTTTATATCTAATATTTTATGATATGTATACTTATATATATGATATGATATTATTATAAAGTATGAAGTAAGAAAAACAAGGAATCAAAATAAGCAAGATTGTGTTTTGCAATGAAAGTCTCGTTTCATCTCATTTCATTTCCACATATTTATACACAAAAATGTACTATTACACTTGTGATATTCCTTTGTAATCTTGTGAATATTCTAATACTAAAGTTCACCTCATGTGGCTCATGAGCCTTCTTGTTATAACACAGTTAATGTTTTTTCTCTTTGAAATCATACATATATCAAATATTTCTTTTAATTCATACATAGAGATGGCAATGGGGCGGGTCAAAACCCGCCCGCATTAAACCCGCCCGATGGGGGCGGTCTATACCCGGACAAATGGGTCCCGGCGGATCTCGGTCCAAGGTTACAAAACCCGCCCGAGTCGGGCGGGTCCTATGGGACCCGCCAACTTGACATGTTAATTTTTATTAAATTTTTAAATATATATTAAAATATTTTTGCATTATTTACTTTAAAATTTGAGTATTATATGTTTAAAAATATTAGTTGAGTACTAATATAATATTATTTACTTTTAAAGTTTAATTTATTAATATAATTCTTGTAATATTCTACTTTGAATATTTATTTTAAGTATTAGTTGAGTACTATGTAGTATAATAGTATTTGTTTTTTAAAATAAATCTTAATAGTAGCCAATTCTAAAAAAATAGTTATAATAAGTTGCATAATTATATTTATTTATTTTTTAACCTATTGGCATTTGATTACTTTTGGAAAATTGGCCATAAATAGAAAAATATAAAATATTATAAATTAAAAAATATATTTGGCGGGTCTAAGCGGGTCTAGACCCGCCGCTGCTGGTTTTGAGCGGGGCGGGTCTTGAGGCGGGCGGGACGGGTCCCGGGTCTTACTTCTCCTTGGCGGGGCGGGTCCCAAATTTGGCCAAACCCGCCCGTTTCTATCCCTATTCATACAAGATCTATACATCTAAGACTTCATTTTGTTTTCATTGAATTGTAATCTAGACAAATTAATATATGGCTACAGAATTAAGTCGAATGCCACAAAAAAAAAAAAAAAAGCAAAAAGAAAACGCAGACACGTATATAAGAAAGTGTGGAGTCTGTATTTTAGGTTGATGAGATACTTTGGGTGGATCAAAAAAATATAATATTACTCCTTAAAATAAATGAAATATGATAGCAAATTCTGTGCGTGATTTTGACTCTCGAAAAAGGGAGAGTAGGGATCCAGTTCCAGTCGTGATGGCTGACTGGGGAAAGAACCATTTGAAGTGCACGAGGTTTTGTGTGCATCCGGATAAAAGTTTTATTTAATTTACACGCACTCACATAAGTATGAAAATAATGTACACTGTACACATGACATGGTGGCCCCTTCCTTTTTATTATTTATGGAAATATACACTGTCAATACAATATCCAAAATAAAATACCACAAGAAAAAAAAATTATCTATAGTATATTGGTACGCCAAATTTATCTATATATAGTATATTGGTATGCCAAATAGGGATATACAGGCATGTGCATGCATGTGATTAGCCAACCTAGATAAACAATTGACAGAGGTCCAGAGGATACCAGATTTGAGAAAATCTATGGGCTTATGAGGGATATTTTTGCAGGAACCTGTGTATTTCATGACCTGGCAAAGCACACAAACCACCGGAGTTAGCCCAGTGGCCACTATTATTACTTTAGTGAAGAAATCCGGGTTCAAGTCTCGTGCAATGTCGGGGCGAATTTTTAGTAAAAAACAAAAAACCTAGCAAAGCACAAACCCACAAAAACATTTGTGCCTCTTTTAAGGATATGAATAAATCACTTTCTCTAAAAGCAGATGTTTTTGCGCACACTCCCTTAACACCTGGAAAAAATGGACCCGGCATGAAAAATCACCATTTCAAAATTTTGAAGCTACTACAGAGCTCAAAATGTAATCACCCACATCTTACAGAAAAGTATAACCATCTATTGCTGGGAAAATCTTTGGCAGTCACAAGATTACAATTTGCAAGTTTAGCTCTACGATCTCTCTACTGGTGTGAGTCAACCAGGGCCTATTTCCTTTTTGTACAGGAAGGTACATGTTTTGTAAACTTCTATACAGATAACAAAGAAACCTTCTAGATCTAGGATGCTTAATAAAAGAAGGGGAAAAAAACAAAAAAGCTCAATACTTGTTGACTCCTGTTAGCCGCGACATGGGCATGAAATAAAACCTACAAGGCACTCTCGAAATCAAGAACTCGTATCAGGAAAGCTCAAATAACAAGACTACCATTGGTTAATAGAAGATCTCTAGTGCACTTTTAAAAGTTGAAGATACAATTGTTTGTTATGGAGTATGGCCGACAGAGGATACCAACTTTAATCTGGAGTTGATGATCCGATAAGTTTGTCATACTTAGTTCGAAACGAAGGCCAGAACCAAGATGTCCTGACGTGGGGCAAAGCCAGCAAAGAACTTTTGGACCTAGAATCTGTAGTAGTTGAACAGACCAAGTCAATCATACGCGCAAAAACCAATTATGAGAAGTTCAAATAACATCATCAGTTCTCAGAATTTAGAAGTAAAACCAATTTTAAGAGAAAATAACAGTTTGCCGACATTAATGAACGATTTCTCTTGCATTACACAACAAAAATGGAAATAGCAATTAGCAAACAAGAGACTTAAAAACTTACTTCTGTCAAGTTCTCATATGCACCAATATCATACGGATGCGAATAGAGCTGGCCTCCTTTTTCTGCAAGCCACATAGCTCTTACGCCTTCGTGATACTGACAGAGAGACAAAATAAATTAGCTATAATTTCTTTGGACAGCGATCAGTAAATGACAACTAGTAGGGCTATAAACCTCGATTGTAGTCTTGTTGTTTACAATAAGATAGATATGCCAGCCAAGGAAAAATCCCAGTGCTAAACTTAAAGGTATCAGCAATAACCCTGAAATTATCTGGAAATAAATCCTTTAGTGAGCTAAACAACAGAGGAACGTCAAAACCAAAAACGAAATAGAAAAAGAAAAAGAAACCTAGTAATTACATGTATGATTCTGTAAGAATCTTCATCATCTTCCTGAGAATCAACTGTTACACTACCAACAAGCAATACCTGCAATATCAGAATGCGCATTGAATTGATCAATGGAAACCAACCATATATAATAATTTAAAGTGAAATACACAAAAGTAACAAGGGTGCATCATGAAGTGGAGAATGCGGTGACAATATATAGCACAGAGATGAACAGAAAGAACCATACCAGGGAGTATATGCACGCGACAACAGCATAAACCACAAAAACAAAGAAGATCTTATAGTTTGCGTGTCCCACACAATTATTCATCCAAATGCAATGGTGATCCTTGCATCATGAGACAACAGTTTAACAACATCATCCATGGCATTCAAGGAAACACGTGAATTTAACATGGACCAGTCATTCATACCATTCGTAAAAACACATCTATTACAGATGCGGCAATGATGGGCCCGAGGCGGCTTATAGTGCGAACACTTTTGGCAGTACCTCAAATCACCACCCTGCAGAAAAATTCCCCAGAGTTTAAGAACTATATATTTATGCATCTTGTCCTTCAACACCCCTCACCCCAAAGATACGATAAAAAAAAATAAAGTGAAAGTAATATAAACGCAAATTGTCCTTCAACCATTTTTCTTCTTACTTTTTGGTAGTTCAAGAAGGTTCATATATATATATATATATATATATATATATATATTGAAAAGCAATTTTAGGGCAACTCTTCAGTAAAGATGCATTTATATGCAAATAAAGGTGTCCGTAAGGTAGATAAGGAACAAGTTCCATCGCAATTAATTCTGGAGTCAAAACTTGTGCCTATTATAATACAAACGACAAGAACAAAGGACTGACTAAGTTAATAGCTTTTGATCCGACAAAACCAGTGGCTTAAATAAAGATACCAATTACCATTATGACAAGGATAGTATAACGACAAAACTTATGAGCAAACATCAGCAACCAAACATTTCAGCTAGAGCAAAAAGATTTAAACTACGACCCCGAACAGGGCAGAAGGCATAACACTTCAGCCACGGACAGCTCATGACGTCAACGGATAGACCAAAAAACACACAACCACGACAATAGTGGCAACTCATGAGGGGCCTATCTATTGTCCAAGTATTTCCTATTTAAATCAAATTCCATCTGTACGTTTCTGAAAAAAATATATGCAAAATTTACCTTTGAAACTACACTGCTGTAACCCTGAATGAGATAAATGGAAAACAATCTTATGATTCTAAGACAACCATCAACCCTAACATACAAGGGAAATGTGGTGCCAAAACCAATCAGCTATCGATATTAAATAAAGAACTAACCAACATGGTTTCTTTTCCAATCTTTGGGGATTAAACAATATAAAACCACTGATCCAGCTGTTTAGTACAGGGCATTCACTCAATTGATTCACTGCATATGAATTCCATCAGAAGTTCGAAAAAAAGAAAATCAAACTCACAGAAACTATACTTAGTTCAAACACTACTCAAATCCAGTAAAATGGAGAAAAATCTTGAAATCTAAAGGGGCCAAGAGTTAGCATCACACAACTGCATTACCAACTAAAACTATTTAACAATACAAAATTCACAAATAGTAATGAATAGCTCACAACAATATCATGTTCAAATAATGAAATCAATAAATGCAGTTAATTAGACAATCCAAATTTCAAGAAAATATTGAAATTAAACGGCAACCATGAATCAATAAGAACAACAATTTACAAACTAAGAAACCCAACTTTAGAAAGCTGCATATTATGAAGAAAAAAATACCAGAAACGGCATCTGCAGGAAATGCCGAAATCGAGAAAACGCATTAAGCAAAACACCTCAATAATTCCCCAAAACACATGCAAGTTTATAATTGCAGAGTGAAAATACTAAAGGAATAATAGACCTTGCGTTTGATCTCGTGGATCGGATTTCCGGAATCCTCAACATCGGGCACGAAAGTAACAGGGACCCGACCCGGATCGGTAAAAATGGCGCGGCGGTAACTGGAGACGCACATGACAGCTAAGAAAGTGAAAACGGCGGCGTGTAGCATGCCGGGAGAGGACCCGAGTCCGAACCCCCGGTCAATGAAAACGAACACTGTCGAGAAGTAGATGTAAGTTATGGCCGCTATCACAACGCCGACGTGAAATGAGAACTTGCAGCCGCGTGACATTTTGATCCTTTCCTGAATCCAATTTCTAATGTACGGAATGGGGAGGCGGAGGCACCGGCGTAATGGCGGATTACGACGGCGTCTCCGGCGGAGGTGGAATTTGGTCGGGGGTTTTACTTTGCAGTAGAAGGTGCGGTGGGCCGGTGGCGTGGGCAAGCTATTTGCTTAAATGGGTTTGGGCTTGTCTTTATTATTGGGTTAGTTGCATTATTTGCATCCATGTCCTCAATGTTTTAGCTTTTGCATTTACCTCCACTGAAATTTAAATATTTTTTACAAGAAATTTATTTCTAGTATACTTTTGGTAAAATATCTTGTTTATTTTAAAATAAAGATACCTTTATTCCTATTTTTCTCAAAGAAAAAATAGATAAATAAAGACAGAATAACTTTCATAACATTATATAATTTTCTTGAAGTAAACTTTGCTAACAAAATTTTATTTAATATGTTTTTATGGTATAAATTAAGAGAATATATTTATTATCTTGTATAGAAGTTTTAAATAATGCACGAATTTCCAACAACACAAAAAGATGTCTCATGGATATTTTATGAGACAACTCCTATATTTAAATAAATTTCAACTCAAACCCAAAACTAGAGGTGGCAATTAAATTTGGCCGGGTCGGCTGTCTTGATCCCGCCGGCCAGCACAATAATTCTTAGGCCAGGCCGGGCCGGCCCATAATCTCTGCGGGCCTCTAATTTTGAGGCCCAGTCTAGCCTGTAATGGGTCGTCGGGCTGACGGGCCAAAATGGCCCAAAGTTCCTTATTTTTAAAAATATATATATTAGTTTCATATTATATTATTATTATTATTATAGATTAGATGACGTTATAATTACTTACTGCTACTAGAATAAAAGAGCAACTACTATTATACATCTCTTGACCACTTGTAAGTTATTAAAATAGTAGATTAGTTTCATTAATTTTTTTGAAAGGAGAACAGTAGAACTGAGAAGATGTAAATACTAAATAGTAAATACCAACTAGTTTCTTGTATATAAATTGCAACTTGCAAGTCTGACATAAACACAAATTAAAAAGAGAAACATATGAACAATCCTCAATATCATCACTCATTACAAAAAAACAACATTGGAATCTTCATTGGACAACTGTATCTCCTCCAACTCTTGCTCATCTGTATTTCAAAATATAAGAAATGTGAAAGTTTAATCAATAATTAAGACAAAATGCAAATTACAAGTAGAAAAGAATGATTATTGTTATTATTACCAGAAGGACCAACTTCTTTAAAACCATGCAACCAATTACGAGTACAAATGAGGGCTTGTACAGTTTCAGGAAGTAAGCAATTTCTATACTTGTGTAAAATACGACCACCAATGCTAAATGAAGATTCTGAAGCCACTGTTGTGATTGGAATGCTCAAAACATCACAAGCCAAAATTGCAAGTTGAGGGAATCGGTGCTTATTCATCCTCCAATATTCAAGTACATCCATGTCACTTCCAACAATACATCCTTCTTCCAAGTATATATCAAGTTGAGATTTGCCTTCATTTGAAGTTATTTGTCTCATTTCTTGATGATACTCCTAGAATAAGGGAAACACATAACATAAACAATACCAAAACCAGATTAAATGCTTGAATAGAAATTTAAAATAATATAATCAAGACCCATAATATAATTTAGACTTACATCCAGAATTGATGTCATGGGTGATGAGCTTGTTCCATTTCTCATTGAATGTGGTTGTGAATGAGATAAACCATCTCTTGGTGAGCTAGAAGAAAATGAACTTGATGCAGCCCCATTTTGTTTATATTCACTAAAGAGTTTATACAAAGCATCCTTCACCCTATTCACTTTCTCATGATAATTTTCTGGATAGAGCCTTCGATAGCAAAAGTTCAAAAATTGCAACTTTGCCTTTGGATCAAGAACACATCCAAGTGCAAGAACAACACAATATTCATCCCAATACTTATCAAATTTGAGTTTCATTCTTGTTGTCATATTCCTTATCACCTCATCTTCACTAGTTAAATTTTCATTCAATTTCATTTCTATGCTTGCAATTTGCATGAAATATAAATTGGAGGTGGGATAAGATGACCCAGATATCAAGTTAGTAATATGGTAAAATGGGGCCAAGAAAACACACATCTTCTCCGCTCTTTCCCATTCTTCATTGGTTGGACATAACTTGTAATTTCTATCATTGTAACTCAAATTATTAAATGCATTGCGATACTTAATAGCACTTTCAAGCATCATATATGTCGCATTCCATCCTGGTTGACACATCTAACCTCAAGAAACTACCACCAACATCACTTAAATGCACTTCTTCTATGCATCTTTGAAATTGCTTCAACCTCCCCTCCGGAAGCCCTAACATACTTAACACTTTTCTCCGATTTTCTCCAAAGATCTCGATGCCTCCTTCAAACCATCTTGAACAATAAGATTCAAGATATGTGCACAACACCTCACATGAAAAAACTCATGTGATATATTATACCTATCGTCTATCGATAATTCTTTAACAGAATTCGGCGGAGAGAAGAGAGTAGTGCCGTAGAGTCTGTAGAGATGGGAGGTTGGGAGCGGGCGGCGGCGTCAATATAGTAGGGTTGGGGGTTTTAATTTTTTGTTGTTATGTAAATATGTTTTGTAATCTTATCTGTTATCTTGTATTGTGCTTGTGCTGAGTTGTGCACGTCTTTTCTCCCACTAATTTAGTTTTTAACATTTTAGTTAAAATATATACATAAAAAATGAAGTTGTCTGGCGGGCCAAAAAAGCCCGAAAATTTTGGGCCAAAAATGGCCTGAGCCCATTCAGCCTGTCGGGCTAACCGGGTCGGGCCAAATAGGCCCGGTTCTTTTTGGGCCTCCAAATTCAAGGCCCAGCCTAGCCTTAATATCGGGCTGACTGGGCTGGCCCATTGGGTCGGGCCCAAATTGCCGCCTCTACCCAAAACCATGAAAAAGAAATTGTGTTTCCTAGTATCCATGTCATGAACTTAGAGCTATGAGATGGTCACACATAAAACCCCATCTTCCAACAATGAATTAAACACTTAAGATTTCGATAAGGATGTCTTATGTAAGACTGTTTTATCGATCTAAGTTAATGATACGGGTATGTTGAATATAACCTTATATTAATTTTTCTAGTCTTTTTATTTATTTTTTGAAATATTTTTTTCTCATTGGTTAACTAAGATACTTGTGTTTAATGAAAGAAAGTTTTAAAGTTTTAATTTTTGTTTCTCAATTTTTATATCTATAATTCAAAAATAATTCCAATTAACTTTCTACAAAAATAATTCCAATTAACTTTCTACAGACTACATATATATATAATAACATGCATATATACTATGGACTAGGGTGTTTTTCATACTTCACTTCAAATTTTCAACCCAATAATATTCTAGAAATGAGATTTTTGCTGAAATTGAAAATTTAGGGGAAAAGGATGTCAAAAATTCTAAACTCCAAAGAAAGTAGATGCAAGAACCCCCCGTTTATTATTTTGTCTAGGTGTCTTGGCTTTTCCTCAATCCTCACCTTATTTTATTGTCCTTTTGTTAGCTGCTTTTGTAGCTTCTACTTATTTAATTAATTGTTTTTGTTGGAAGGTTTCTTTCTCTTTCAGCTGCACAAACTCATCTTTGGGTGGCGGTGGGGCGGGGATGTGTAAAAAAAAAAAAAAATCCATCCCTAAGGGCCTAGTGTCCCGGAGCTTTGGCATTTGTGGAGAAAGTAAATCGCGAGATATGCCTTAACAAATTAAGTTTTTAGTTGTTTTAGACTGAGTTATCACATAAAAAATAATCCTCCAACTTGTTCCCAAATGGATTCGAATATTCACACGGCAGATAAAACATAACACCAGTTGGCGGTGGGGATGTGTGTTGTGTAGGGACTCGGGACTTGGGAGTATTATTTTTTAATGATTCCAAGACATTTTTTTTCTTTGTTACGACTTTCAAGAAAGCAGCTCCATTGTGTTAAGATTTTATCATTTTTTTTCTTCTTTAAGTTACGTTAATGGGGCTTCTAAATTAAGTTGAATTTGATGTAGAAATGTATACATGCAGCTGAAAATATCGGTGGTAGATAACAGACTTTGAGACTATAAACTGATTAAAATATGCTAATTAAAAGGTGTTTTGGGTATTAAAAATAATAATTCATACTAATGTACGGTGCACAAATGTAGCTGAAATATGTTAATAGATGAAATTGTGTGTAATTATTTATATTTTATGAAAGAAAAATTAATATTACATAATAAATAAGAAAATCTTGTAATCTATTAATACATTTAAGAGCCAAGTGAAGAAGTACATCAAAAATAAGAATCTAAAAGATGTTTTCTAAAACAATTAATATACATTTATGTGAGATGAAAAATAATTATATTATTCATATTATATTTATGTATTTATTTATTTCCACTTTAATTAATACTAATATAAATAAAAATTAGACCAAATTATTTATTTTTTGCCAGTGTATAGAAATTTAAATCACTATCGTTATTTGTGCATATATTGTATTGAAAAGTAGTTATTAAAGTTTATATATTAAATGATATTCGTAAATATTTCTATTACACAAGATGCAATATGAATATATATATATTGACTAATATAGAAATTTATTTAGAACAAAAACCAAATGTTTAAAAATAATAATTGAATTTTTTTTATAATATTCATTGACGACTAAATATTAATAATTTAGCTTTTATTTCCTTAGAAATAAAAGTTACATCCAATTTCGAAATTCAACAGACAAAAAACCGATTACATATAACTTGCTCAAAACTTACAAAGGTAATGTTCTACCTTCACTCCAGGTGGGAAAAAAAAAGAAAAAAGAAAACAAAACAATATAATAATATCAAGAAGTGGAAATTCCAGTCTTAACATTTGGGAAGATCCGCCGGCGGTGGCGGCAGCTTCTGATTCCGGCGGTTTCCGTCCATCACGACCCATGCCATTTTCAGTCCCCAACTTGTATGTACTTCCAAGTGACAATGCATGAACCACACACCTAATTTGATCCATAACAAATTTAAGGTCATGTAAAATCCAATAAATCAAAATAATCTTTAATCAAATAACTGAAAATTGAATCCTGGTCTGACATTCAAGATGATACTCGCGCACGTGCAAAAAAATAATAACAATGTCATTCGAAAATCCTGTAGTAATTGACGCCCTTCGTTTAAATTGCATCTTTAAGTTATTTGTGTTGTTTATTTTTCCGAAGTTTAATATTGTTTTTTCTTTACTATCTGATCGGCTCGTACCTGGATTATCTGCTAGGAACCGAATTGCGACCCAACCCCCGGACGGTACCCCGACAGTATTCCTCTCAGCCGGGTCAACCAAATTGAACTTAGCCGGATCCTTACTCGGGTCGAAATTCCCAAAACCCTGACCCATTACGAAGAAATTGAACCCATGGAGGTGTAGCGGGTGGCTTTCTGGGCTCACTAAGCTGGTATCCTGCAACATGACCTCCACGCTGGCATTGTACGGCAGCGCCACCACTTTCGTGGCGGTGTTCACCATAATGTTGGCCGGCGGTTTGCCCGTGTAATCGAATTTGATCAACGGGTTGGCGGGAAAATCGGCGGTGTACACGCCTCGTGATTGGTTGAAGAAGTGGGCCTGGAGCAGGGCCGTTTTCGGCATCACGAACGACACGTTGTTGATGCTAGCCGCCAGCATCGTGTTGTTCGGGCCCTGGCAGGTATTGTTCGGGTTGGTGCACGGGCTCAGGCCCAGCCCGACCGTGAAGAGGAATCGCCTGTCGACTCTCTGTGGGACTTTCGCTGGAAATTTCGAATTGGCCAAGCTACGGATTTTTTCGTTGAATTTGATGGCGAATTTAGTGTCGTTGAAAACGGGAAGTGATGGTTTTAGAAGGGTAAGTTTGTTGGTTTTAGAAGGCCGATTGTATTCGAGAATTCCAGCTGTCGTGGAATTGTCGAATGCGGCCCCGCCCGTGGCGTACGGCCTGGCGGACATGAGGAAGGTCGCGTTTGGATGGTGGTTTTGGTTTTGAGAAGCACGTTTGTGGTCTGTCCAGGGGCTATGAGGGCTATATTGGTTTTAAATGGTTTCACATATACGCGTCAGCTTCGACAACGATCAGGTTGTGGTTAGCGATGCTGAAGAAAAGCTCGTCGTTTAGTGCAGCGTTTATCAATCTCAACATGTACGTTTTCCTGGCTTCACTCTCAATTTGAAGGTATCTGCAATAAAATCATCTTTCAAAATTTCAAATACCTATATTTTATATTTTTAACGAATACACATTTGTAAAATAGAAACAAATATCGTAATTAACCTTTGGCAGAACAATTGTACAAGGGTCCTGGCAGGCCATTAATGGTGAAGGCATCAGAAATGTTAGGACCTCCTCCAGTTAGCGTTGCTTGATTGATCATTGCCTCTGTATCAACATTCCACCATTCACCTACAAATATTAACAAGAAATTATCAATTTCTCCATTGTATATAATTTATGATTTTTTAGGGAGTAATTTATTTTATTTAAATAGTGAAGCCTTTTTTTACCAAAAATTATAGGGACTTCTTTATAAGGCTGTGGGAATGGATAAGGGACTCCTCGTTTTGGAAGGATAATAATAGGTCCATATAGTGTAACCCTAAGCCATGAAAAATGGGCATGCCAAAATAATGTTCCCCTTTGGCCAATAATAGTGAAATTGTAGACATAACTTTGCCCTGTCTGAATTGGGCATTGGGTGATATATGCTGGTCCATCTGCCCATCCACTTTTCAGCTGTCTAATTCCATGCCTGTCAAATTATATTTTTATGTTACAATAACTGTAAATAGTGACAATATTAATCTTCAAGTAGAAATGATCTTAGAATGTTACCAATGAATAGTGACATTGTACTGAACATTGTTAACAACTTTAACTATGACCCTGTCTCCTTCTCTTGCAGTGATAGCAGGCCCTGGAAGTTGGCCATTGACTGTCACTATACTCTTTGATTGACACAATCTCGTGACATTCTGCATTTTGATCTGTATTCATGGATAAAAATATATTAATAAAATAATAAAACATGTAATGCATGTGACCAATGGCAGAGTCATCACACAAAAGTGGGGTGAGCCGGATAGAAAACAAAAAAAATCATATAAGTGATATAGTTAATTTGAAACAAAAATTTGGCGTGGGGGCGCTGGCCCCCTAGCTCCGCCAGTGCATGTGACGACAATGCTGCAAAATGCTTTATTTAACGTACGTCGAATTTGTAGTGTCTTGTTATCCTCTGATGTTTGGATAGTGCTACCTCGACTAAAAGGCACAAAAGAGTGATGAGAAAAGGCAAAGTCTTGTTAGAAATCATTTTAATTGATTTCTATTTATTTGCTTGATGATTTGGGAGAAATGATGATAATTGGAGGAATGCAAATTGATAATAGTGGGTTTTTTTAGTTGCTAAGATGGTTTGAAAAGAGATGCGTTGAAGGATGAATATATAGAGTGTTAAGACTTGAGTGTGTGTGTTGGTTTGTTGATTTTGGTAATTAGGGGTTTGTAATTATGACAAAATAGGACTTATGACAAAATAAGACTACTTTGGAGTGATGTCCAAGTGATATATAATCTCTCCTTTTTTTTTTTTTTTGAGAAATCCAAGTAATATATTATTATCAGGTGAAACATCATGGAATAATAGTAGCAATATGACGGTTCCTTGAGAAGTCCTAAATACCATTTACAGTTTCTTCCTTGGAATGACAATAATTATGACACCTTGAAGGAAAATACTGAATTGCACTATTTTTGGTGGCCCTTCTATTATTTGATTTTTAAGTGTGGGGAACTCAAGCTCTCCAAGATTTAAACGTTCGGACTCTTATTTAGGAAAATTAATTTTGAATCATAAAGCAAGTATAATTTGATGGATAGATATATAAGAACAAATTTGATCAGTTGCGTTTGAATGGAATAATTTTTATTTAAGAAAAGAATTTAAGGATTTTTTAAAATAATTTCATATTATATGCAGTTCATATTCATCTAAATAACTTATAAGTATTTTAAAACGAGAGTTAAATAATTTCATATCAACTATTATTAGATTGGGGGTCGAACATAATTGTTCTCTTTACCTGGGAGGATCTGATTGTATATATGTGAGCATACTCTACTATATCATTTGGTCGAGTGCGACGCACATCCCGCATGGTTTACCTTGGTAGCGATAATGAGAGACGAAGTTGATGTCCACATGCATAGTCGGGACGTAAGCGCAAAACCGAGTTATCTCTATAAAAAAAAAGGAGAGTTAAATTATCTAAAATTTATTATAATATAAAAATATCCAAACAAACTTAATTAATTTTATATATAAATTTAACATTCTTAATTTTATATCCATCTACAATAGACAACATATTTTTCATCCTACGATGATATGCCACAGCCATGTAAGGTGGTAAATGTTATTTATAACATAATGGTTTTGCAAGTATTAAAGGAAAATAGTGTCTCTAAATTTATGATAGCTTAATTAACAAATTTTAGTACGTATTAGTAATCACTCTAGAGTTTTTATCAATACCTGTTGATTTACAGATATACGGTATACTTAATCACCTCTTACAAACTAAAAAAATAAACTTCTTTAGTTAATTAATTTTGAAAAAATAAATAAATAAATAAATTAGTAGTTGATTTCATATTCATAGATAGGGATTGATTATCAATCTATAATGCATTGTTGGGGGGTAGCACTCAATCCCCTATTGACAACCGTTTACACTTGATAATCAAGAAATCATGGAATAGTGCTAACCCCCATTTTGTTGGCTGTCGGTTTTAGAAATCTTGGTATCAACTTTGGAAATTAGTAAGTTTATAACGACATTTGATGTTAACTCAAGTCAATATTGCACTTTCTAGAAATTAAACCCTCCAAGCAATTTGCAACCATCTTAACTTAACCAACCTAAATAAGTTGATAAAGCATTTTAAATTCATTAATGTTGGGGTTAATTTGACTTTTCCCAATTTATATTTTACGTATTTATTTAATTCGAATTTGTATTAATTATTATTGGGTCACTAATTATTCACAGGCTCATGAGGCACGTTTAAGTCCGCACAACCCACATCATTATACCAAGTCCATGCAATCTATCAACCCAAGTATAAAAGATCCATCCTTGTTCATATGTAAGTATTCTCAATTATTCGCTTTTAAGTTTTGTCTTTTGCTCTGAAATTATTTCCTACACGTGTTGGTTTGAGCCCGTCTAACATTTGTGGGTGTTACAGGCAAGTTCCCACTTAAAGATTTTCTCATCTCCTAGAGTGAAATTTTGAGTGATGATTTTTTTAAATGGGCCAGTTCCCGAGGGCCGAGACTATTTATCCAACGACGTATACGCGAACATGCGAACATGAAACCTTGGTGTAAAAAAAAAGTTGCATTTTGTGTTGATCTACATAAATTATTCCAAGCACCAAAGCATTGCCTCCAAGTGTTTCGGGACCCAATAAGAAAAATACTTTAGGCTGTCATTGGGTATATAAGAAAATAATTTTCGAAGCCCAAATACTTTGATTCTGAGAAACCCACAAAATTCACTTCACTACGTCAACGGCTATGTCGATCCCATTTGCAATGCAAATTCAATTTGGTCCGACGAGGGATGACAGTGGGACAGGTAATCCTGGCCCTAAGCGTATTATTCTTCTTTTTGAATTTATTATAGCAACGCATTTTTTATATAATTCTCCACCATAACTTCATTGGATCCAGCAAAACAGCAATTTCAATATAACTATAAAGGATGTTTTCCTTTATTACTTGATCGGCTTGTGATCATGATTTTTTTATGTATATTTTCATTTATTTAAAAAAGATAATTATCATATAATCATTTTGAGGTAACTTGTCATCCAACTAATCTAAAACATTGCAAGGTACATCAGCATGTTACCGATAAAAATGTCAAATTTTACTGGAAACATAATCCGGTCAAGGAAATAAAGGGATATACATTCAAAACTCACGAATTAAGTACAACAAACGCCTAAAATAAAATTGGTGCTCAAGATTTAAAATAAAAAAAAATCAAAAAATTAATCTCAGGCAATGTAGGCACAAAATAAATTGGAGAAAATATTGAAAATTCAAGTTCAACACTTGGGAAGATCTTTTGGTGGGGGGAGCAGCTTTTGATTTGGAAGCTTTCCATCCAAAACCAACCAAGCCATCTTCAAACCCCAGCTCGTGTGAATCTCAAGGTGGCAATGCATAAACCATACCCCTGCCACAGAATTAAAAAAAATTGCTTATTAACAATTTTAATCTGTGAGTTATAAATTTATGGGATAATTACAAAAATACCCTGATATTTAGGCTAATTACAAAAAAACTCGCATTTTTGATTATGTCTTAAGTAATTGTAATATTTTTATAAAAGGTATAATTACAAAAACACTCTTAAGTTTGGGCTAATTACAAACAAAACCAGAGTTCTTTAAAAATTACAAAAAAAAACTTTGAGGTTTGATTCCGTCTTACATTTTTCCCGATGATTTTTGAAAATATTTCAAAACTCCCCCCCTAATATTTGCAAAAATATTACAGTTATCCCGCTTTATATTAAGATAAAACGAAACCTGCAGGTTTTTTTTTTTTTTATAATTTTGAAACATGTTTGTATTTTTTTGTAATTAACTCAAACCTCAGGGGTGTTTTTGTAATTATCCCTTTTATAAATGTCAGGATTTTTTTTTTTGAAATATTTTTTTGCTTATGCAGTGTAAAATGTAAGACTGTCAACCCTCAAAGGGCTTTCGCAATTTTCAAAAAAATTTGGGTTTTCTTGTAATTAGCCCAAACCTCAGAGGGTATTTTGTAATTATCCATATTTTAAAAATATAGTTGAAAATTAAATGTCCTGCCCAACCTGGATTGTCCGCCAAGAATCTGATAGCAACCCAACCCCCAGATGGCACACCCACAGTGTTCCTCTCAATTGGATCAACAAGATTGAAATTCCTAGTGTCCTGTTTTGGATCAAAATTTCCAAAACCCTGCCCCACAACAAAGAAATTGAAACCATGAAGATGAAGGGGATGGCTCTCAGCCCCAAGAATACTCGTATCCTGCAATATAACCTCCACGCTCGAATTGAACGGCAAAACCACGACTTTCGTGCCATTGCTCACCATCGTGTTGTTCGGAGGGGTCCCCGTGTAATTAAACCAATGTAGTGGGCTTATCGGAAAATCGGGCCTGTAAACGCCGTTCGATTCCCCGGAATAGTGGGCCTGGAGGAGGGCCGTGTTTGGCTGCGCGAAAGACACGTTGTTCATGGAAGCCGAAAATCTCGTCCCGTTCGGGCCCTGGCAGCTTGTTCTGTTTTGATGGTCGCAAGGACTCGTTCCAAGCCCGATTGTGAAGAAAAATTGCTTATCGACATTTTGTGGGACATTGGCGGGAAATTGAGGGGTTGCTAAACTACGAATTTTAGTCGCGAAATTCGCGGCGAATGACGTGTCGTTTATGGCGGGTAAATTCGGTTTGAAGAGTGGGAATTTTTTTCTATGGTGGTGAGATTCGTATTCGAGAATACCAGCGGCTGTGGAATTGTCAAATGTGCCTAAACCTGTCACGTATGGTCTGGCGGCCATCAAGAAAGTCGCGTTTGGGAAATGCGACTTTGTTTCGAGGAGGAGATTTGTGGTCTGTCCAGGTGTGAGTAGAATTGTATCAGTCTGGAAAGGTTTTACGTAGATAGCATCAGCTTCGACGACTGTTAGGGAATGGTTTGCGATGCTGAAGAAGAGATCTTCGTTCAGTGCGCGTTGATCAGACGGAGGAGATATGGTTTTCCGGGTTTCACCTTCAGCTTGAAAGTATCTGTTATTCAAAATTTGAGTTAGCTTTTGGTGCCAAAATTAGGTAAATTAATTTTTGTTGGTCCTATGTCACCTACAAATTTTGGTCCTAACATTTTTTAAAAATTTAGATATTTAGTTCGATTTTGACTAAAATTGTATAATTTTATCAAAAATTGCTTACAAACATGTCAAAAATTTGAAATGATTATTATATACCTTTGGCTGAGCAATTATATAATGGACGGGAAATCCATTGAAGGTATAGGCGTCGGAGACATTTGGCCCTCCACCTGTTTGCAAGGCTTGGCTAATTATGGCCTCAGGGTCTCCGTTGTACCATTCTCCTATAATCCAATTGCATTATGATTAAAATCACGTATACGGTCTTTCATAACATATGATATAATTGTTACAATTAAATCGAATACGATAAGAATAATTAGATTCGTTATTACCAAAGATGATGGGAACTTCCTTATATGGTTTGACAAATGGATATTGGGTTCCTTTCTTGGGGAGAATGATTAGAGGGCCATAAACATTGATCTTAACCATGAGATATGTGCATGCCAAAATAGTGTTCCTCTTTGCCCAACAACGGTGAAATTATACACATAGCTCGGCCGGTTTGTATTGGGCATTGTGTGATGTATGCAGCCCATCACCCCATCCATCGCGAAGTTGTCTAATTCCATGCCTGTTAATTACATTATAAATCTTTAAAGGACTTCACAATAATTAATACAAGTAAATTTCAAAAAAAAATTAATTATGTACCAGTGGATTGAGATATTGTTCGGAACATTATTGACCACTTCAATAAGCAGTCGGTCGCCTTCCCTAGCAACGACACGAGGCCCTGGAAATTTACCATTTACAGTAACCATGCTCTTGGTGTGACACAATCGTGTGACTTTTTTCATTTGAATCTACAAATATTAAGTGCAATATACAATTAGAAAATGTATATGATGTAAATTAAAGCAAAAGGAAAAAAATATGAATACACATAATACATACGTTAAATTTGTAGTGGCGGGTGGTTCCTCCATTTTGGGCTAGTGCAATGTTTGAGAAGATACAAATTGCTACCAACAAAAAAAGGACCCGAAAGTACATTCTTGATATATAGCAACTTAGCAATTCACTTTTTTATTCTTTGCTATATATTAGAGTCTCACAAATAAAATTGGAAGATTTCAAATTTCTTGTTGTTGTTCCATTGTGGCATATGGTGATCATATTTATAAGCATGTTTGTTAGATTAGGTAAGTAGGAGAGTAGCATAGTTTATTTAATTTGTTGATAAAATAGTGAAGTCTTAGAGCAAGCTTCAAAGGTTATTTTGGTCGGACCAATAGGTTGGTGTACATCTTTAGAGTGGTGGCAAAGACAATTAATTCAATCCAATTTAATATTTGACATGTTTTAATTTCCCCTTATTGTCAAACCTTTCTTTCCTCATGATGGCATGATTTATAGCTTGACATGATTTGGACATTGTTCTTTCTTTTTTCCCCCATATATATGTTTGGGATAATTACAAAACAACACCTAAGGTTTGTTGTAATTGCAAAAAAGCCCAAACAAGTTTCAAAATTATAAAAAATTTGAGGTTTAATTCTGTCTTACAATTTACGCCATAAAAAAAAAAAAACTCAAAAGCCCCTCTTACATGTATAGAAATATTACAATTAACCCCTTAAAATTAAGACAATATGATAGTTTTGTCACTTTTAAAACTTTTCCGAGTCTTTATGTAACTACCCCAAACCTCAGGGGTGGGTAGATTTTGTGATCATCCCTATATATATATTTCGAAACATTTTGTCACGCATTTGATAAAGATTTAAATATTATAAGCATATATAACGCAAGACACATACTAATATTAAGCATTAAGTAACAATATAAGCACATCACACACACACATATTAATTATAGGGATAATTACAAAATAACCCTTGAGGTTTGGGCTAATTACAAAAAAATCAAGAGATGTTTCAGAATTACAAAAAGCCCCCTCAAGTTTGATTTCGTCTTAAATTTTAATGGGTAACTGTAATATTTCTATAAATAGTAGAGGGTTTTTTGAAATATTTTTTTCCTTACGAAGGGAAATATGTAAGACGAAATCAAACTTCAAGGGGTTTTTTGTAATTAGCCCAAGCCTCGGGAGCTTTTTGCAATTATCCCTTAATTATATAAGGAATTAATGTTTGTTTATTACGTGCCACACAGCTCTTAAAGTTGAAGCAAATCAAAGGTTGGCTGTGAAGCATTACTTCCAAGTTGAAATTGTATAGCACAATTCGGGTTCAAATGAAAGCTGCGTCTTTATCATGAACAGACATGACTGAATCCATTACAAGTTTGTTTGGTAGCTTGATGCCATCCTTTCCAAACTTGCGTAGGTGCATTTTCTTACCAGTAGCGGAATTTCCATTTTAATTTAAGATTTTTTATATGTGAGTTTCGGAAAGCGCTATAGACGCTAGTCGGGCGGCAGACTAAGACCTAGCGCTTGGGCGGGAGCTAGGCAGGTAAACATGCAAAATACGTTTTCGCAGTTGAACCAGTCAAATGATCAAGAAACGGTTGAACCAGACAGAATCGGCCAAAACCAGCAAAAAAAAAACTATTTCAACCAGTTTTTGATTTATTTTTTAATTCTTTTAGAATTTTATTAAAAGTTTATAATTTGATAGTTTATTATATTTATGAGATTATTTGAGTCTTGGGCTATTTTGCTTATCTATGTATTATCCATTTTTAAATTGTTCTATATTATTGTTTAATATCATTATTTTTTATTGTATCGGTTGAACTGATTGAACCGCTTAGTACGGTACTTAAACATTGCTAAAAACACAATTTTTCGTTCTGGAATGTACTCCATCCGTCCCACTAAGATAGATCACTTTTTTTTTCATCCGTCCTAAATTATAGGATTGTTTCCTTATTGAGAGTATTAATTACACAATACTACCATTATTAAATTCACTTTGTTTGAGACCAACTTGATCTAATGCAAGAGCAAAGTAAGGAGAATATGAAAAAAAAAATATGATCCCAATTATATTTATTGTATTTTCTTAATCTGTGTGAAATATTCTATTTGCATATCTGCCTATTTTATTGGGGCGGAGGGAGTAGTAGTATATATAGCCCATAGGCCATAATCACTAGTATCGTAAGGACTTAGGATCATGTGCAGGAAAAAGGTTATTGGGCCGGTCTTTCACAGAAATAAATTGGATGCACAAAAAAGCTGACATTTGGGTTCGATTCCTACCCTGAATTTCAGGCCTGTTAAAACCTGCTCAATTGACAAGGTTGTGTTACCCCAAAAAAATTGATTCGAATGTTAGGTATGAGATATAACACGACAAATAAATAGGGTTTAGTCCAACGAAAGAAAAACACGTGGACTTATTTTTCCATCAATCCTCACCAAGAGGCGTAAATGCAATGTACAGAAAACGGTATGGGTACAAAAGAATTATAGCAAAAAATTAATAGAGTGGAAAATCGGAAGGACAATCATCTTCCCATATTTACCCCTTCATATTCAATAATCCCATTCAATGAACCGCCAACTCTGTCGGCCGGCCCACTTTAACAAACAAATGGGCCACGGCCCAAAACTGGTGCACGTGAAACTAATGACGAACACCAAATCTCTGTCCTGCCAAATCGCATCGCACGTGAGCAACACCAATCCTAGATCTCTCAAGATCAAACTCCATCCAAACATTCTGCTGATGATGATGCCCTATGATGTACGCCTCGATGGCCAACAAATCAGAGTTCCCAAATGTGAAGCAATGCACCGAATCATTTCCCCTAACCTCACCCGGTACCCGATACAGCAACTGCTCGCCCGAAACCGTTATCTCCGCGCCCCGAAATACTAAACCCACCGAGGGCAGTTTCGGTAAACCCGTTAAATTCAACGGGACCCGAAAACACAAATCAAACGCACCTTCGAACACGAAATTCGGATCCTCCAAAACCCGCAAAACATTACCCGTTTGGTTTACAAACTCATTTCTTAATGCCGTGTAAGCCGGCCCGAGAAGGAAGGTAAATTGGGTGCCCGAGTCGACCATGGTTTGACCCGCCCCGGTGTGGTCGGGTACGAATACGGATTTGGGTAAGGGTAATAATTTCTCCGAGACCTTAATGCCCTCGAGCTGGACCGTGTACGCCACTCTGTTAAAGTACGGCAGAGGGGTGGAAATTTGGATCATCGGGGTGTAATTCAAGGGCAAAAGCCAAGTAAAATTCGACTCGCCAAATAGCAAAATACCCGAAAAATCCGACCCGGATATGCAATACGCGAATTTCTTGAACCCCATTTGGGAAATAAAAGAAAGCGAACCCCGGTTCATGCCCATCAACCCGGTAGTCTTCGAATCCTCATCCGAGTTACTACTATAACCCGAATCCATACACCCGAATATCGTACCCGGGAATTTCGACCCGGCGATGGTAACATTGTCAAAAGCCAAATTCCCCTCCGATGATGACGCGTCGGCGTACGATAGGACCGCGTGGCAGAGATTCCTGGAATCACACGAAGCGGGTATGGAGAAATCCTGGGTTTGGGTCGTGCACGTGGGGAGGAACAAGAGACGGGAGTGTAGGATAACGATTTGTGTCGGGTCGAAAACGGGTCGGTCGATCCGGGTCGTGTTGCATTGGAGCCAGGAGAGCTCGCTGCCTGTGTCGAGGACCATGGTGACGTTCTGTGGGGGCGTGCCGACGGCCAATGAGACCGTGAGAGTGACGTTGTGTGTGAAGGGGAGCTTGTTTGGGGCTGAAGATGGGGTTTTTGGGTTTTTAGTGGCAAGACTAGAATTTTTGTAGAATTTGATTTGGGTACTTGAAATGGTGTGGATGAGGAGAAAAAGATTTGGGTTTGGAGTAGTAATGTTGTAAAGAATGTGGAGAGAGATAATAGATTTTGGATCTTCATGATTTGAGTGAATGAGTGGAGTAAGAGAATTTGTGTCCAAAATTAATGGAGGTAGAAAGAAGAAGCAGAGGAAGGATGTATGAAATGGAAGTGGAATTGTCAGTTAGATATGTTGTAAAGGATCAATCCCATCCCGAGTGGCCCACTGTTACTGACCAGAGAGCTTTGTGGTGTGCCTCAACAAGTCAAGTATTTTGGTGGCATTAACCGAGTCCCCCACACAAAAATGTTTTCCACCCCAAGAGGATTGAACCTCCATGCTGCAGTAGAAGAATCAATTTCGACCGACCCGGCCCGGTAAAATCACCATGCTGGGCTCTAGTATTCCAAGCCCAAAAAATACCGGGCCTCAAAGCCCGGCTCGATAGGCCCGGAAAACTAGGCCGGCCCTAGTCGGCCTGAGTTTTTCATTGTATTTTTATGTTCTGGGCCGGGCTTGGGATCTGAAATTAGAGACCCGATTACTGTTTGGTCGGCCGATCCGTTTGACAACTCTAGTTGCGGGTATCAGAATTATACAACACGTTACTCAGATCCTTTACGGTTGATCCATGTGGGGGGCGTCAGTGAGATATGTTGTGAGCTTATGGGACAGAGGGTTGTGAGGAATCTTGCACTTTTGTGAACCAAAGAACATGAATGAGAAAGAATTGCAAGAAACGACATCGTTTTGGTGTTTTTTAAGGTTGACAATGACCAATGCTATTAATTACTCTTGGTTTGTTGAGTGGTCGGTTTATGATTTGGTGATATCACATTATATGCATTGATATACACGCTTAAACCTATTTTATTTGGTCGTCTTTTATTTTTGTAAAGATATTCGCCGAATATATAAAATGGCAATCATCAATACATACACTGTATTATACACAAGTAATGAAGTAATATGATGTGTTTATGAGATATTTTTCTAATGTTTTCCCACTAGGCTTTTATGAGGTAGGTAGCAGTTCATGGCCGGGATTAATAGTAGTAGTGTGAGCATTAAGTGCTTCTAGAGATAATAAATGTTGAAAAAGAAGATATGTAATAATTAATATCAGTTCAATTAGGTTTCTAAATCATGTCTAAATTAAGTTGTAGCAGTAGCAAGCCATAAATAAAATTTCCAAATAATGAATTGATTTATCAGGTTATGATGAAAGAGATGATTTATTTATTTAGATAATGCCATATTTTATTGTTTGTATAATTGTATGTCCCAATTTATAGGCATGTTTTTTTTTTTTTATTGAGAGTAGTTGTTGAGAATATTTATGTCTGTTCTTTTCTTTCTAATTTGGTTGTTTCTTACACGTAAAAGCAGAAATTAAAAAAGTTATAACCAGGGTGGGCAATTTATCCGGCCACCACAAAGATTGTGGGGTGGAGGTCGGGGTCAAATCTCGCTCCATCAAAAATTGCTCCGGGGCGCATATGCGGTGGTGAAGATTTGAACCCAGAGTTGTTGTCTCGGCGTAGTTAGGCGTGAAGGCAGTTTTTAAACCGAGTTAAAAAAAAAGAAAAAAGGGAAATTAAAAAAGTTATGACCTTTTGGTAGCCAAGAAAGTACGAAAATTAGAGGGAATGATGCATAGTTTACTTTTAGCAATCATATTCAATTTTAAAATTTTGAATTTTGTATTACCTAAATTATTGTTGAGTCAGCAGTGATATAAATGTGCACCTTAAAAATAAGCTTCTGGAATTCTCGGTATATGTTACAGCCTACAGGCCATAGTTTATATTTATTCTGAAGAACAGGACCTATATTAATGGTTGTTAGGATTCTTTGTCTCGAATACTATTGTATTTTATATATAAAAAAATGAAACTCTATCCCTAACAAACTTCACTGATCCGTCCCTGAAGCTTCACGTTGAGGAGGTGAATTGAGAGATACGCCAAAACGCGTAAGAAGGCTCGTTTGGTTGGGGTTAATGGGAGGATATCACACCAATTTTTAATATTTCACTCCCATTAGTTAGTTTGGTTCAAAGTTCCCAAGCCCATGAAAAAGCAAGGGCCCGGTCCACTATCCACCCAAAATGGATATACCATATCCCACAAGGGGGTGGGATACAATTTCACTCACTTTCTAATAGAAAGACAAATTACATTTCTACCCTCATATTTACATTACCCAATCTTACTCAGACAAGGACGAGAATTTTGCTCTTCTCAAATCTCTGTTACTGGTCACTTGCAATCTTCAGTCTGAATTAGTCTCCTGCCCAAACAATGGATAAAATCTACAAATCATCATTAACCCATCACAAAGTCATATACATGTAACAGAATTTTATTTTTTTTTTCACAAATTAATGCTTTAAATTATCCTAAAACACTTGCATTTTTCGATCAATTTTCATAAAAACCAAACACCCATTTACAATTAAATTAGGCACTAAGAATTATTCTACTAAGGAAAATTGTTTGATATCCTGACGAATTAGTTAGCAATAAATAGTTCATCTGGACTTTGGATTTCAACAAAATATAGAGCAAAAATTAAACTGGTATCTGGAAATCGGCCCGGAAAAATTGAACTGAGCAATCAAAAAGAAAAATACAAAATCGAAGACGTCAGTTCAGAAGAACAATTCTACCTGTCGCGACGTCCGTTGAGAGTTTGGGAAGGGTCGTGTGTATCGGATGTGGCCTGTGCGTATTCGTGGAGGAACAGGTAAATAGATGAGAAAAACCTTTTGTTGAAATAAGGAGGCGAATGGTAATTAGGTAATATTAGGTGGGGGTTAAAAAGGAAATAAATTATAAGTTGGGGGCAAAAATGTAATATTAGTTGGGTTGATTGTTCTTATCAATGTTGAACCAAACACATTATTAATAAAATAAGGTATATCCATAAGCCTAATCACTCAAACAAACATAATAATAGGACATATTATATCCATCTTATAAAGTTGGAAAACAACTTTGGAATGTATCACACCCATTACCATCCCTCAACCAAACGAGGCCCTAAGTGCTATCTTTCTTTGCTACGCTTTTTAGATCGAGTCATACAAAGAAATTCTCATCCACCGTATTACTAGAGGGATTCGATCTTCCACGTTTGTGGGTGTCGTGCGGATATCACATCACTCATGTTCTTTATCAGTTGAGTTATGCTGCTGGGGCTATTATTATATTTTATTAATATACGTAAAATCGATATTCATAATATATATTAATGATATAAAGTACTATATCAATATGTGAACCCAAATGATGGTAACTGGGAACTTAGACAGTTTGACTGCAAATATTGGGGGAAACTTACGAAACAGTTGAGCAGAAGAATATGCTTTGTGGAGGTGACTTTTATTGATGCTTGACTAATTAAAAATATAAGTGCACGTGTGAGCACATGCTTTGTTGAATACAGAATGGGCAAAGAATTGCTAGTGGGCCAATCTGGTAATGGGAAACAGGGCTCGGCCCTTCTTGTCCCATATAAAAAGAAAAAGAGCTGTTGGGGTAATTCAAGTTTCATGCAGTGTTTTTTAACCTTTTATAGCTAATTAGCAATGAGAATGATTTTACCGTTGGTCAGTGTTCTTAAAATCTCCGTTTAGCCCCAATTAATCATCATCTAAGCGCTCAATCCTTCTTATTTTTCTACATTATTCTTCCAATTAGGCCTGTATAATCCCGCTTAGGTGCCGCCTAACCCTGCTCAAGCTCCGCTTAGACACCCTAGTTTACCGTATTAGCGTTTTTTATAACACTGTTGTGGGTACATAATTTTATTAAATAGATCGATTTAACTAGCAACTTAATAAAAGAAACAAAAAAAGAAAAATTGATCGAATAACCAACTTGATAGCTTTTGACCAATTCAATCAAACCGATCACCGAGTTAATTATGATTGAATTACTCAATCTTTATAAATATATAATATTTATATTTTTCAGTCTTTATTTTTTCAATCTCTACTTTAAGATACTTTAATATAATAACAGATAAAATACAATAAAAATTGGATTTGACACAATTAATCGGATAAAATTCTATATAAAAATACATCAGAGTAACATTTATCCAAACAGATTTTCCACAAAATAATACCAAACTCCTCCATCAAAATGCGTTTTACCAAAACGTTCACCCCAAAATGCTTAAAATATCACCAAAATTCCAAATCTCCAAGCTGAGTTTAATTTACACGCAAATTAGTAGAAAAAACTATTCAGAAGCACGCACTGTGGCAGGTTGTTACTGTACAATGCAACTCGTCTAGAGTAATTTTTTTTGGCTTCATAATTTTGTAATTTTCTCTTCTGTATTGTACAATAGCACTCTCACCTGGCTTCTGATGACTCTCCTGAAGAATAATATCGTTTAATTCCTTGGCAATAAGAGTTTTTAGTTTCTGCAACATGAATAGCTCAATGTTCTACTCAGGTCTGCTATTTAGCCAGACATACTTGTGACCGCCGAATACGTGCCGATTATGGCACAAAAAACTCCCACAACTATTATGAGGGAGCATGTTGCAATCTGAGGATGAAAAAAATTTAAATCAGGATTAGTTTTAACATTTTGAAATGGATCTAGAGTAAAGTTTTTTTTATTGGACAATAAAATCTACCTCAAGTTTAGTTAGTCTCCCTTTGTCTATTCTCAGATAGCAAGCACACGGTAACACCACAGACTGTTCGTCGTAAAAATGTGTTAGTGCAAGAGTAAAAATTGAAGCTAGGCATTTCAGACAAAACTAAAATGAACAGCTTACCACTAGCATCACGAGAAACGATCCGATCAGGGCCATCACGGATCCTGTAATTCAGTTTTTGATCAAGACACCTCAGCCCAATTTCATTGCAGTGGAAAATATTAATCGTATTACATTTAATCGAGATGCTTACCAAAATATGGAACTGTTAATGCCACGATTAACGTTGAAACCACCAAACTCGTTCTGATTAGTATGGACACACCGTGGGATCTAACCTGGGCCGCAGGCAACAGTTCTTCTATAGCTAACGCGACAGGGGTGATTGTCAAGCCAAACTTCGTCACAGGGGCTGCAACCTGAAAACATGGTAATATCCCGGAAAATGTTGGACTTAAATGGAGACAACCAGTTATAATTATCCCTAAAAAATACCATGTTTTTGCTTTCTTACCACGGACCATGCAGCAATATCGGATGCTACCAAATTTGTGGGTAGATTTAATGTGAACTGAGGGTTTGTGGATTCACCAAACATCAAAAAGCCACATACTGCTATGCCAGCATACAGTAGACCAGCTGTTACAAAGCTGCATCAACAAATAAAAGTCCGTTTACGAAACTATTTAAATTATATAGCATGATAACAAGCATTCAAGTTTCTGAAAGAATGGTTAATAATGAAATTTATCAAATTTTACATTTACCTGATAACTAGGACTGAAGGAAATCGAGAAGGCTCCTTCATGGAAGAATAGATGTTTGGAAAGACTGAATGGCTACCATAGCAGAAGCTGTATATACCAATTGTGATGGGTAAATTTGTAAAATCCAATGCTTTTCCACTGGGATGAAATCCTACATCAGAAGTCACCCCAACCCATAACAAGCAGAGCACTACAAGGACCAATGTCACTACACCACCAACTGTGAAAATGAAAATAAAACACAAGATGTGAGGTTTCTAATTTTTTTTTAAAGTTAAGGAGTAATTACAAAAAGTCCGTTAAGGTTTGAGCTAATTAAAAAAAAACAAGAGGTTTTGAGGTTTTTGATTTGATAAACGTAAGGGGAGCTTTTGAAATATTTTTTGCATATGAAGGGGAGAAATGTAAGACGGATCAAACCTAAAGTTTTTTTTTGGTAATTTTCGAAAATCTTTGATTTTTTTTGTAAGTAGCCCAAATATCAGGGGTCTTTTTGTAATTATCCCTAAAGTTCATTTTACAAGTTAAAAGGAAAAATTAATCATGGACCTGAGACATATGAAAGCAAACTGAGATTCCTGAGCCAAACTGTCGGAAGAATAACGAGGGTGGACGTAATGGCACAGATTTGATACGAGTCGAGATGACTTCCAGCAACATCCATTTGAGCATTTGGGAAAGTCGCAGACAGGTTATCACTCATCATGATCAAGAATTCCACACATGAAGACTACGGATGAAGAAGTTTTAAGTTTTAGCTTTCACAGCAGGAGAAAAAGGGGATTTATAATAGGGACAATTACAAAAACCCTTGAGGTTTGGGCTAATTAAAAAAAAAAATCCAGAGATAGTTTCAAAATTACAAAAAGCCCCCTCAAGTTTGATTATGTCTTAAATTCAAAGGGATAACTATAATGTTTCTATAAGTATCATGGGAGTTTTTGAAATGTTTTTAGAGCGAAAATGTAAGATATAATCAGACCACAAGTTTTTTTTTTGTAATTTTCAAAAACATCTAGAGTTTTTTGAAATTAGTCCGAACCTCAAGGTTTATTTTTGTAATTATACCTTTGTGATAAGCTAGTATCAGATGAGAAGTATACATACATATAGCTCCACATATAGGATTGCCTGCAATTTTCCAAATTCAATGGATTAGAATAACTTTAATCTCCATTAACAAAACTATCAATTATTGGAACGCTATGCTTGAACTATACTTACAGCAATGCACATTCGGCCACTTAAACCGAAAGCAGCTTGTCCAATATCTGGATAAGTTTGGAGTTGAGGGGCGCTTTCTAAACATCTCTTTAACAATATCCCAGTATAACAGGTAATGATTCCAAATATAAAGAGAAGCAAGATACTGAACCACCCTCCTTCTTTGAGTGCATAAGGAGTTGAGAGGATTCCTATGCCACAAAGAGCATTTACGGCTGCATTTAAAAGATGACGAAGATTTTAACATGTTTTAGAGAAATTAGTATTAAGTCAAATAATTAAACTGTAGATCCATCATGGGAAAAAAAAATAATCAGCAGCAAATTATTCAAGCAAAAAAAAAAAAAAAATCAGAAAAAAATGCATCAGATAGGATTGTGGTCGGGTTGGTACTAGTATAATATTTTATGAAATTTAGGCATGTCTTTTAAAGATAGAGAGTGTTTGGTGAATAAACTGTAAAAAGTACTTATTTATTTGTACAAGTCAAACTAGAAGCAGAATCAGAAATTTAAAGCATATATCCACCAACTTTTGGATTATGATCAAATTAGGCAGAATCATAAGCAGAAGTTGGCATTTCCAAAAACTAAAAACTACTTTTTTTTCAGCCAAAAGCTAAAAATCACTCAATCACATGAGAAGTTTAAAAACAAAATTTCCCCAGCAAACCATCACCAAGATTCAACGTATATGCAAATTTACCATTTAGAACTGATTGAGTATACGAACACAGCTGGGACTGTGGCAGTTCATCGAGCGAAGTCCTCAGTTCAGATGCCGAAGATAGCTTTACAGCAAGTGTTGATGTGGGAACATCTTCTTTATCTAAGCTACTTGAGGATATGAGTGGCTTAAACAAAGACGATTCAGTAGCTGATATTTGTGATTTCTTGTCCGCCGAACTCAAGAAAGAGCTGCTCTTTAAGAAGCTGACTGTGGGAGGTGTCACGCTCGTATACATGTCCATTGACCGCCTATACATTTCAACGCAAGAGTTATTCCAATTGATTGGTTAGTATTCAGATAATGTTTGTAATAAAATTATTTCTAATCTTTGTACAAGTCCTTTTTCTGCATAAAGCACAATTTCCAGAAAGAAATCACTAGACCATTAGCAAATTGCAGCTCCGATGCATGAAAAGTATTAGCAATATGTGACTATTCTATTGTCTGAGATATTAGTAAGCCATTAGCAGCATCGATATTAATTTCATCGTATCACTTACTTATATTGTTTATTATACACACAATCAGACTCTGAACATAAACTATTAGCACCTCTAACTTTAACTCAAACTCCATAAAATTCGTAGTAACGACAAGGGATAACTGCCAAAACACCACTAATACCTAGCCTAATTACGAAAGAACCCAATTATCTTTCAAAATTACAATACTCCATTGACCGTTGTTCCTCTCTAACAAATCATCCATCAAGAGGAGGCATTTGTTAGGTGAATACAAACATCAAATGGGTGTTTGTAATGCTATAAGGAGTATTTGTAAGGCTAAAACCTCGGTGGTGTTGTTGTAATTATACCAAGCGATAATTCGAATCAAAATATCAGTATGCTCCATCCACTTTCAGATGAAGAAGTAGGCAACGACATATATATATCTTATATATATAATATATATACAGAAGAAGTCGAATAAGATTTAAAAAAAAGTTGCATTAAGTCAGGAAAAATTACTTCACCGTGACTTGCAGAAATAACTTTTGTACAATCATTATTTACATTATCTAAAATTTGTCATACAGAATAATGCAACGGCTACATTTGGATGGAAGGATTTGAGCAATGGATTCTAAATCCATAATAACAAATCCATTTAGGTTGTTTGGATGGAGTCATTTAATAATGGATTTCAAATCCTTGGAAGCTATTTTTGGAGTCATTTTGGAGGATTTCAAATCCTTCCTATTTGGAGTCATTTGTTAGGTGAATACAAACATCAAATGGGTGTTTGTAATGCTATAAGGGAGTATTTGTAAGTTTGAAAGATAACTGATTTTTTCTTTTGTAATTAGGCTAAAACCTCGGTGGTGTTTTTGTAATTATACCAAGCGATAATTCGGAATCAAAATATCAGTATGCTCCATCCACTTTCAGATGAAGAAGTAGGCAACGACATATATATATCTTATATATATAATATATATACAGAAGAAGTCGAATAAGATTTAAAAAAAAGTTGCATTAAGTCAGGAAAAATTACTTCACCGTGACTTGCGGAAATAACTTTTGTACAATCATTATTTACATTATCTAAAATTTGTCATACAGAATAATGCAACGGTTTTTCAATCAAGAAATCATGAATACATAACAATTAGCATTGTGGAAAAACATAATTGTACGGCGAGAAATTCTACTACATTATAATGCAACATGAAACTCCCAAAAACGAGCAAATAAATAACAACATTAACTCCACAGAACGAAATTCTCCAAAAATTGTGCACTGCATTTTGTACCTATAACTTTGAGGCCAAAAGGAAGAAGAATCTGGATCGAGAGAATCGTGCGAATGGCGCCGAGAAGGACCAGTACCGTCAGATTCTGTGTCTTCCTCATGATCATGGCAAACCCGTTCAGCCAGATTCTCTTCATCATCCGTTTCGATTTCAATCGTGCGGTCTAGCCCAAATTCTTCTTCCAGCTGCTTCATGACTCTGTTCTTATACGTGAAAACAGTACATACGCCGAGAAAAATTGTTTATCAACGAAGATTAATATTGCAGCATTGATATATATTCCAGGCCTTTTCTAATTTCTGTTTCAAAAAAAACTATTAACAGAGTCCACAGGAAAAATGCCTCAGACGTTGAAAGAATAAGGGTTCTTTTTTCTCGGAAAAGAAAAATGTCAGGGATGGAATTATAATTATGGGGAATTTTAGAGTAAAAAAGATTAACATTCAATGCTTTTTCTCCAATGAAGGACTCTATAGGAAAGTATAAAAGAAAAACGTGGATAACTTTGTTTTAATGAAAAGGGATTTTCGTAGGGCGAAATTAACTGGATCCAGGTAATGTATTTGCTATTTTGATGCTTCACCATTCATATTTTGATAGGCAATCTATGTATTTAATATTTAATATTTATTATTTGAATATTGTAATCTATATATAAGTGAGTTATTATTCAATGTAAAAGCTTGCCATATATTGGAAAAGAAAAGCAATCAATATATTGCTTCAATATGATTTTGCTCATATTACTCCCAAGTCCCAATTGCAATTGCTATCAAAATAATCAACATGCACGACGACAACGGGATGAGATCTACTGTTCCACTTTCTCTATTCCACTCCCTATTCCATATGCTCGATGAATGACACATGTACAATTGTGATATCATGTGACATCATCATATACACGTGTTATTCATTTGATGTAGTGGAATAGATAGGAAATCTTAATCCTGACAACAACTCGAAAACTGCTGCATTTGATTTTCTCCTTCTCACCGAGATAGATTAAGGCCATAAAATTCGAATAAAATTCATACGAAAAGCAAATTGAATTGCTCTGAAAAAATGCAGAGTACAAACTTCAGAGTAGACTATATACTGAAAACTTTACAAACCAGTAATCACACGAAGACATACAAATTAAATTTCTATTTGTCAATTTGGTTAAGCTTGCCAAGTCCATTGCACCGGGCACAGACAATTTGAAGCTCATCTTTCCTTGCCGCATTTGCCCTCAAGGTCGACCCCGATTTTCTCACAAATCCTGCTCCGTCACATTCTGGGCACCTGAATAAACCACAAATTTATTCCGTCAAATTTTCCAATAATCCACAATTATTTTCAATTTATCGCCAAATAATTACACAATTTTAAAAATCTTTCATCACCATTTTAATAGTATCTAGATTTGTGCGACACAAAATGGTAAAGAATATAAATGATCTCAATCTGTTTGAAAAATTGCCACAAAGACTACTGAGAAATTAGGGCAGCAAATAATTTCTTACAGGTCTTTGCGAGAGAAGAGGATGGGGAAAGCAGTTTCAAGCAACGCCACCGCGGCGGCGCCGTCTATCAGATAGACTGTTCCGTCGGCTGAAACGTCGCCGGCGGCGGCAACCACCGTCAGCTGCTTCCTCTCTCGAGTTTTCTGCATTGTACCCCGCGAAGAAAGGTTTGTACCCAGGAATGTGCTCCTGCCATTGGAGCCGCGGAGAGATGGAGTTAATTTCTTGATTGAATTCGTGGAGAAAACGGCCTGCACTTGAGTGATGGACGCCATTTCTGAGATTGTGCTCTGTTTGGTTGCTTGAGTATGAAATGGCACTGTTTGACTCAGATTTTATAGCAATCACAGATATTGGAAAGTAGATAGGGAGGAATACTGAACACACGCCCAACAATTCTAGTGAGCATTACTGGATAAAAAGGTCCCACTTTGAGGACTTGTTCTCAGCTTCATGGTGGAGAATATACCACGATTATTTTTATTTGTCAAAAATATTTGCGAATCTCCAGATTCTACACTTCTTTCTTATCCATTTCTTCAAGATTGGAAGTTTATGTGAGTTTTAAATTTTAATGCTGTTAATTTGTACTTATAATTTTGTAACTCTAGCTTCATCATTTTGAAATGACACTGAATTTCTCAGCATAATATAACGACTCCAAGTTCTTATCATTTTTTTTTTTTTGTATTTTAAATGGAAAGCTAGAAACTAACTATAGAGGCGTCGATTTGTGACGTATGACACGATAACCCGATACGTCTAACGTGAATTTAGATTTACAAGACAATCTTTAGCAAGTTCGAGTCACATTCGGGTCGGGCACAATTAACACGAAAAAAAAAGGTTAGGTCGACCCGCATGTCAACACACGATTGACCCATGTTAACCTATTTAATTGTATAGTGACATATTATTTTCATATTTTGTAATGTTTTAGTTGGTTATATGATGTTGGACAAATTATTTAGTGCATTTTTTAAAATAATTTAATGTATTTTTTATTTGTAATTTTAGCTTTTTTCTAATTCTTTTTCCGTGTCAACTTTAAATTATGTAGGAATTTTGTCATCTCGGGTTACCCTTATCGTAAATAAGGTGTTCGTGTTGTGTATCTTGATACAAATAATTAAATGTGTCGTCGTGTTCATGTTCGTATCAAACATGTAATAATTCGTATCAAAACACGACTCCAAAATACTAAAACATGACACAATCGACACTCCTAACTAATTGTAGGATGGTTTCACTACCAAAGTTAATAAAATCATAATAATAACTCAAAAAGTTGCACTAGATTGTATCCTATCAATCATTCTCAAAAAAAAAAAGAAAAAAAGATTGTATCCTATCAATGGCCTCAATAGACCTTAAATGGTCCATGCATCACCTCACACTAAATAACAATTTTACCTAAAAATGCTACCCTATTGCCCAAACGGGCCAAAGTATACCTCATTTAAAACATATCTCGTTAGTCGTGGCACAGGAGAATTTAGCCCAATAAGTGTTGAGGCCCAAGGCCCATTCCCTGTCCTACTAAAATTCTATATGTAGGTCCAGAGCCCAGTCCAGTAACTCCAGTCCTCCTTTTCGTTCTCGACTTCGGTGGTCTTCTAAAACTTTCACGCTGGACAAGTTGAGAAGATTGTGGACGCGTTAAACACTTGCACAATCTCGATTCTTCGAGTAAATTCGAGAAAGCCCTACACGAATTTCCCATCGAACGTATAAATAAGCTCAATCTCCGTCGATTATTTCTCTAAATGTTTTGTTCTTGAAAAGTAAATCCTCGGCGCTTTGTTTTTCATATCTTTCTTCCACGGTTAATCTTTGCAGTTTTTTGTTTGACTGAAAAATGGCAAGGGAAGGTCCCAATTGGGAAGGCTTGCTTAAGTGGAGTCTCGCTCATTCTGATGGTACTAATTCTTCTCGTAATTTGAGGTACAGTCCTTTTTCTTCAGTTTTTATTGGTAAATATGTGAAGCAATTGTTGTTCTGTTGGTATAAAAGTTTATTTTTTCTTGGTTTAGAAGGTTTTGTTGAATTGCTTTAAAAATGTCGATTCATGGAATCGTGATTGTTTCCTGAACTGTGATATTAATTGAGATGGATGTGATGATGTTGATTGGAACTATGTACTGTTGCTGTTTTTGGGCAACCACTTTATCGTCATTTTTGCTTATTGTTTTTTTTTTAGTGAGGAGGATAGAAGATGGTTTATGGAAGCAATGCAAGCACAGACAGTAGATGTTATTAAACGAATGAAAGAGATAACACTTGTTATGAATACCCCAGAGCAAGTTTTGGAGTCCCAGGGAGTAACTCCTCAAGATATTGAAGGTATTTGTAGATGACCATTTGAGCTGCTGCCACTCTGGGAAACTCTACTTGTTCTTATATGAAAAACAGGCTCTTAACTATTTTCCTTTGCTTGCAGATATGTTGGATGAGCTACAAGAACATGTGGAATCTATTGACATGGCCAATGGTTAGTTTCTTAGTCATATCAATGTTTGTGAATTATTTGATGCGCACAGTTAGGAAGAATAGTGACCAGATTTTGTGGATGGTTTATTTCCTACAAAAATGTGTTAACATGATTTGGATATCTTTCTGGACAAGTAAATTAGCCTGCCCGCGAATTTGGTTAGTAGTGCCACATTTTTCAACTCCTCTATGTAATTCCTCGCTCTTTTCGTTATGGAATAATGATATAGTGGGTGATGGTTTCTCCTTTGTGCCATTGCCATTTAGCAATTAACTGTGGCTTAGAGCTACAGCCTTTATCTCTTTCTTTGTAGGATTGTTGATATTCAATTTATTAAATTTGTTTTTGTATCTATTTAGATCAAGATAGTTTTTTTCCAACTCTGCTGGTCTTTTTAGTGTAGGATGATCTGCTTCTCTGAGTAGGGGATTAATACATATTAAAGCTGCCACTCTTTGATTATTTGAGAATTCTGGTCATTGATGACCTTTATGTTTTCTTAAAACACACACGTTTCTTCATTTGTCCCTTTGTCTGATATATAAGATGAATAACAGCTATTGCTATATTTCTAGAAAGCAAGTTCAACCTGAAACAATATTTTATCTGCAAGGCATTGAATATGGGTCCATTTTATATGTTTTTATCATTAGAATGCATAAGCCGATCCACATCTCTGGCGATTCAGTGACTCAACTGAGCTTAGAGCACTATGGCTTATAGTTCAACAGATTTAGGCTCCTTCAAGTGGTCACATTTGCCACGCACGACTTGTATATAAGTGAGCATTTCTCCCTTTCCATGTTTAATGGAACATTGGGAAAGGTTAGGGCCCCCGAGTTTATATTTTAAATGCACTGCTGGGGACTCTCCAAGCATATCAAATTGCATTCTGAGAGAGGCCCATTTAAGCCATGACTAGGCTGGTCGGACCTTGAAAAGTTTCGGTTTATGCTAACAGTTATAATTTGCGTATGTGCATAGCATTTACCAATTGATGTAAAACTTTTGTGAAGTGGTTTTCCAACTAGTGGACTGCCACGCTTTGCTGTTATATGTGTGAATTGTGATTGTTTAACACGGTGGTTGTTGTGTTCTTTGTCAGATCTTCACTCCATTGGTGGCCTGGTTCCACTCCTCGGCTACCTGAGAAATTCCCATGCTAACATTAGGGCAAAAGCTGCGGAAGTTGTTAGCACAATCGTCCAGAACAACCCCAGAAGTCAACAGTTGGTCATGGAAGCTAATGGTCTAGAGCCGCTTTTGTCAAATTTTACTTCAGATCCCGATGTTTTAGTTCGTACCAAAGCACTCGGTGCAATCTCATGTAAGTATCCTCTGGGTAGCGCAAGATCCATTCGTGTGATCAATATATGAGTGGCTTTCTGATCTTTGTTTTGGTTATTTTGTATTTTTCAGCTCTAATTAGGCATAACAAGTCCGGAGTTGCTGCATTTCGCCTGGCTAATGGCTATGCGGCTCTAAGAGATGCTTTAAGTTCTGAGGATGTGAGATTTCAAAGGTAACTAACTATCTGATTTTTGTTAATATAACCCTTTCGCAAATATATGCTTGTTAATTGTTATCATTGACTTTTAATGGAAGAAAGATGAATTCATTTCTGAACAGAGTTGTGTTTCTAGCTTCTAGAGCCAAATCCCTACTTTACTTGGGGATAATTACAAAAACACCCCTGAGGTTTGGGATAATTAAAAAAAATCCAGAGATGTTTCGGAATTACAAAGAATAAATCCTAGTTTTGATTTGCTCTTAAATTTAAGAGAGTAACTCTAATATTTCTATAAATATCAGAGGGATTTTGAAGGCGGAAAATGTAATATTTTTTGCTTATAAAGGAGGACAATGTAAGATGAAATCAATTCTCAATGGGTTTTTGCAATTTCCGAAAATCTCAGGGTTTTTTGTAATTAGCCCGAACCTCAGAGTTTTTTTTAGCCCTTTTAACTTAATTAACCTAAAGTTAAAACTTTATTTTCGTGACCATCTCAAGCCCAGCTATCTGTATTTTCTATTTATTCACACTATGTATAATCTGCAGGAAAGCACTTAACTTGATCCACTATTTACTTCACGAGAATCAATCAGACCGTGCTGTTGTAACCGAGCTTGGATTCCCTCGCACTTTTATGCACCTGGCATCAAGCGAGGATGCTGATGTACGTGAAGCTGCGCTTAGGGGTCTTCTCGAGCTAGCACGAGACAAATCAGGCAAGCCCGATAGTAGTTCAAGTGAAGAGGACGATAAACTGAAGCAAATTCTACAAGAAAGGATTCAAGGGATCTGTGAGATGTCTGCTGAAGATCTAGGAGCTGCCAGAGAGGAAAGGCAGCTTGTGGACTCCCTGTGGAACACCTGTCATGACGAACCGTCTCCTCTTCGTGAGATGGGGCTTCTTGTTCTACCCGGAGAGGATGCACCTCCACCGGATGTTGCGAGCCAGCATTTCGAGCCGCCTCTCAGAGCTGCGGCGGCAAATACAAAACTGAGTAGTGAAAAGAAGGAAACGCCGCCGTTGTTATTAGGTGCGGGACCCCCGGCGGATAATGCTTCTTAGTTCAGTTGTGGAGATGGGAATAGAGATGTAAACCCATATTGTTTAGTGGGATTTTGTGCTGCCATCATGATTTCATAGATTATCTGTATGGCTTTTGTGATATTTGCTGTATTTACCTCCGTATGCAAAATACAAGTTATTTTTGTTATTAGGTTTGTATTTGAGCAATTGGTATTTGTTGGTTGGATGTTAGTATGTTATAGTATTATCCACGCTATACCCGATGTACTACACTTAGTGAATGGATGAATGACACGTGTTTCATTATTTATATGGATGAATAACAAGTGTTTAATCTTATAAGTTGTGTGACAATTGTTATTGATCCACCTACCAGGTGTATATACACCTACACCGTATAGCATTTACAAGACCGTAAGTTATCATATGCTTAGTTTCAGAATCATGTGATAACAAGACATGGTCATGCACACTGCATTCATAAGATATGAGGCATATTGTTGGTTTCTTCTCTCATAATTTGCTGTCAGCAATCTTCATGATCATGAAAATGAAAAACCGATGATATGAGACATCCTCTGGTCCAATCTTTAGCGTCCTTGCACTGCAAGGTCTATCATCTGATGGTGGGCTGTATTTTACCTATTATTGTTCTCTTTTTAGAGGCTATAATCGTGCATGTCTACTGCTGAATATATAAAGCTTATTTTACCGTGTTTACTAAGTATCGAAACATATTAATTGTCCAAATGTTTGTGTGTGTGTGTGTGTTTTTTGAACTGAAAGCCTGGATCTTGGATGATCCATATATCACTTTTAGTTCCAATTGCTACTCTAAAGCGAATTTCGTGGGGAAGATGAGTCAAGTGTGACACAAGTGATTTAATGCTTAAGTTTTCAGCCTGATAATGTAAGAGAAAGAGGGAAAACAGTTCTTGTTGTGCCTGAGGATAGGGATGAGGGGCTCGAAAGCCAATCTTACTCAACAAGCCCCATCCTGTTTAGCAGAAAAATGTGTATTCTTTGCGTCAGTCAGTACAGTCCGTCTCCGCCGACCCCTGTGTAAGTCGACTTCTTAACCTGACTTCTGGCCACTTCTTCTAACGATTATGAAATAGTTTTTTCCAAGTTTCTATTTGGGTACGATTCCCACCAGACCCGCTTCTATTAAAATTTTCCACCCCTTTCAGGATTGTACTCCAAAAAAAGAAAAGAATTGTGAGGGAAAAACAAATGTGGGTGTATGAGTAACATTAGGGCTGTACACAGTTCGGTTAACTGGAACCGAAAATTCGGTTCTGGATTTTGGCCAATTTGGTTTGGCCGAACAAACATCCCTAGTTTGTAACATTAAGAGCAATGTTGTAAAAACGCTGGCGCTCGCCGACAGTGGCGGGGCTAGCGCTAGCAGCGAGCCTAAGCGGGGTTAGCGGGACTTGGGCGGGATTAGGCGGGCCTAATCAAAAAAAAATCGTAGGCGGACAAGGAGGAGCAGCGGCAGCGGGGATTAATCGGGCTGCAGCGGGGATTTTTACAATGAGTAGATTAAGAGTAACATTGGGCTGGTGCGAGCCCAGATACATCATGAAGGTTCAGGCCCAAATTTAGCCCATTTGAAGTTTGAGTCGGAACATACTAGTGACAAGTGCTAAAACTTATCTTGGTATGAGCCAGACGTAGCCCATTTATATTATTTCTCGTCTTAATGAAAAAACTTATTCTACTGATAATAAATAAATAAATAAGAGAAGAAGAACGAAAAGTGCTGGAATTTGAAAAAGGAGAGATCAGGATTCTGGAAAAAAGGGTGTAAATTTTGATTCCTCTAGCCTGCAATTAATGTGTTTGGTTTTCTTCAATATTGATTCAAAGCAGAAGAGTGAAAATCAAGCGGTATGATGAGGCTCGCATCTAAAGCTTCGAGGGCTGTGAGGAATGGAATAGCCCCATCCTTTTCACTTCTTAAACCACCACTGCCACCACCAGAAGCGGCGGTGCGGCAACCCCTCAGACACTTTTCCGTTAACAGCAGCACTTTCACACCCAACCCAGTTGCCGTTGAAATGATAAAGTACGCCACTTCTCTTGCCCGTGACCAAAAAACAGGTACCACCCCTCATTACTGAGTATTTTCTTACAGTTCGAGTTTTTCGTTTGGGGTCCTTCATCTTTTTTATTTCTCTAATAGAAGATTTAGTAATGAATATTCTGTGTAAATGCGCAATTGCAGAAGAATCATATGCGCGAGGACTGCTGGTATTGGAACAGTGCGAGTCGACTCAGCCTGATGATAATTCTAAGGGTTTGGTTGAACTTGCTCGTTCTACCTTATTGTTTGAAAGGTATTTTCTTATTCCGTCTCTCCTTTTGTTAATTTTCCTTTTTGGCCCATGGAATGTATGTTTGTTTCTGTTTTTATTTTTTTTTTTTCCAAAATAAATGTGATTAGGGGTCTCATGAGGCAGCCATTGAGAGACTTGGGAAACTTCAAGATTTAAACTTATCTTCTGTTCCTATTAAAGGTAATAAAATTACTCTATTTAAGGTAATTACCAGATTAGATGACAGTAGTATATTTGATGGTGAATTTTTTGTTTAAAGTAATGGGGTTTTGCATTGGCTTCTGCAGTTGCTGCCTCCGAAGCTCTGGTGGGAATTTATCTAGAACACTATCAAGTAATTCGCGGCAATAACCATAAGAATGATTTCAAGCTTAGCTTTAGTTTCTTTTTTCCTTCTCTAGAAAAGGTAATAATGCTTTGAAAGTGGAATGTCGTGATGTTAGTTCACTTTATTTAGGAGGAGGCTGCATCGGCGGTTGCAGATTTGGCATTGCAAATTCTAGGTTCAATCAGACTAGAAATTGGCGGTGGGGGTGGCTTTGAGGTTCTGGAGGCCCGAATTAAAGCTCTAAAAGGTCTGATTGAGCTTATTTGTGGTAATCTTGACTCGGGTAAGCAATATAGCTCTTTTGTAACTCTTCTTGTGTTTTTATGTTATTCCCGGTGCTTGAAATTCTGTCCTTCTCTGCAGCACAGTCAATCTTTGAGGGAGTCCAGGAGAGAGATTATTTGTTGGTAAGGTTTTAATTAATGAGCGGCATTTTGCATAGCATAGCCCTTCAATTTATTAATATTGTGATATGTAGGCAATGCTGCCCTGTCTTACGGTGAATTCTTCCATGGCACGCGGATGTTTTCGACAGCGAAGGAGTTGTATAGTAAAGTAATTCAGGAGATGTCTGAGATCAAAGATTTCTGTGATCCAAACAACCTTGGAGCTTGTAATATGACTTCAGAGGAAGTTGCGATTGCAGCTGCTTGTGCATTAGGACAGCTCGAGGCTCATATGGGGTAATCCAGAGATTTATAAAAGCTTATCATCAATATCTTTTTTTATCTTGATCCTCATGTTAATATGAGGTTCTATTTCGTAGTAATTTTAATGATGCAGAGGAGATACTGACTGCAGCATTGAAGAAAATGGAAGAGCGCTTTGGTATGCTATTTTCATGGTAATTTTGAATTGAGAGAACTGATGTGTATGAATTTTATTGGCATTATAGTAGCTTTGTTGATACGTGTAGGCCCTCATCATCCCAAGGTTGGTGTCATTTTGACCTGCATTGCACTCATGTATCGACTGAAAGCAATGGTGGAGCGCTCGAGTTCCTTTTAATTCAAGAGGTTTGAAAATTTACTTTTAGCTACCAATATGATATGTTGTCTTATCTCAGTTATCTTCATCGCCCTTATTTCATGATCATTCTACTAAATAAGTAGTTATACCGTATACGTTGGGCAAAACTTGATATGAGTAATACATTGTATAGAAGCTCGAGTCAATCGCTCGTTCAAAATTCTAGCAAAATTATTTCCTCATTTGGGGCTTTATTCGATTTGCAGTGTTTTGAATAAAAGATTCTTGACAGAAGTGTAGTTTGTTTGTTGTCCACCAGATTTCGGTGAAGGTTTGATGCCTTCATCATTTTCTCCCTTCCCTAGTTTTCCTGGCAATTCTATCTTGTAAAGGTTTCAGAACTCTACCTTATATGAGACAGATGTACTGTGTTCTAGCCTTCTAGGTACTCATAGTTATCACATGTTTTTTAAGTATATATATTTTTTATCTTTCTGCTCTGTCAATGTTTTCGTATATGGTTTACAGGGCCTTTTCAGAAGGGCAATTGAATTGCTTAAAGCTCCACCTTTGGAAGTTGATGGTAGGAAAGCATATTTGGTCTTTTCAGATTTCCCATGAATGTAGCTATATTGAGGTCTTATCTTTTGATTATGCAGGTGCAAATGAAAATGTTCACAGAAAAGATATAATTACACTTGCGAGAGGTATGTCTTAGCATCTCGTTATCTTGCTAATATATGCGGTATAGTTGTAAAGGCGAGTGCCTCAAGCACCTATCCTGAGTCTCAGCAGATGCATGTGAGGTTTAACGAGGTGTTTGTGTGTTCCTTGTTGAAGTAAACCTAAGTGGCTTTTTTTTTTTTTTTTTTTTTTACCGATCAGAAAAAAAAAGAGGCCTTTGTTTTTTTGGTGTGTGAGTGTATGTGTGTTGTTGAGGTGGGGTGTAAAAGGAGATAAGCAGATAATGGTGAAACGGCTAAATTGCATTTTTGGTTAACTTAGGGCCAGTTGCACTTTCGTCCACCATTTTCAGCGTGTGGCAAATTAGGACACTAATTTGTAATTTTTGCACATTGAGTACACTAATTGTCGGAAATTGGAAAATTTCGCCAGAAATTTTCCCCCAATTTGGGATTTTAAGTTTGCCAAACCCTGGAATTTATTAATTCCCAACTGGACCAGGCCCAATGCCATGTCTTCAAAATTGGCCGGACAAACTCAAAATCCCAAATAGGGGGAAATTTCCTGTACCAAAAATGCAATTTAGCCATGGTCAAATAATGCATCGATAGTGAAAAAAAGTTCGACTTACCTCTTATATTTGTCTTCTAATCTTCACAAAAGGAAGGAAGTCTGTTCCACCAGGATCACCTCTGCTTTCACTTTCAATACCATCAATCATTATGTCTCTTTTGCTAGGGTTGGCTTTTGAAATTAGAGTTTATATATTTTACTTTGTCATTTTCTATGATGATCTATGTTTCAGTACTCAAGTTAGCTTTCTGTGTTAAATTTCTGATGAAATTAGTATCTTCCTTTATATGTCTACTTAGGGCTGAAAAACGAACGAAACTACTCGATACTCGATTCGAGATCGATCGTTAAAAGCTCGTTTGACCTCGGTTCGTTAATATGACAAACCAAGTTTGAACACATTTTTCCGTTTGATAAGATGTAAAGTTCGGCTCGAGCTCGATTCGATTATTGAAAAAAGAGTAAAATATGTGTAAAAATATCAAGCTACTCGAGCTCGATTCGTGTTCGGCTCGACTAAAGCTCACTCGAGCTCGATTCGATTAATAATCGAACCAAGCTCAAATGCAATTTTTGAAGCTCGATCAAAATTCAAACAAGCTTGAACAGTTCTATGTTTGGCTCGACTCGACTCGTTGACACCCCTATGTCTACTGTGGTCTAGAATTTTTATTCGCTTTGAACATCAATTTCACTAACTGAAGCGATGACAAGGGTCAAGAAATATCTGCCAATTGATATATTCCATTCCATCACATTTTCCCTTTTTTTTTTTCCGGTTGTTTTGCTTGTATTGATAAAAGAAACTCAAAATAGTTTTCTAGATTATGAATGGCCTTCATAACTTTTAATTTTAAAGCACTACTAAATTTTTCTTAATTATATGTATCTTTTTCTGATGTTTGCTAACTACTGACTTTGCTTACATTTACGCGTTGGTGCTTGTGAATGTTTGTAAAGGTGGGTATGCAGAAACTCTTTGTGTGCAACAGTCGAGAAAAGCAGAAGGGGAGAGAATGAAACAGTGGGCAGAAACTGCTTGGGGAAACCGCTGGATGTCACTTGCCGAAGCACTGGAATTGTCCGAGTCTTCTCCCAAGGTGCGGTTATAGATACTCGTATATGTAGAGCCGTGTAATTTCATGTATACTAAATACATGGTTATATAATGGTAGTTGAGTGCCTCTTGTAGCAAAGCCAGAATCCATAATAAGCTAATTCCTACATATTTGTAATATTTTGCATCATCCATGTGTTGTATGATCGGGCTTTGGGCCACAGATTTTTACTATTTGGTACTTCATATCATTTTGGCCGGTCCCATTTTCTTCCAAGGAATGTTATGTACTTTATTTGTTTGATGTGATGGACTTGAAAAATTACCCAAAGCAAAGAGAATATATTTATGTTTTTGTTTTTAGATGATGATGGAAGATTGGTTGTGCGATGTTATAGGGGTGGCGATTCGGGTCACCAGGTACAAGTAACTTTGGGTCGGGTTCGTGCTGGGTTTTTGTGTCGGGGATTGTACCCTAGTTATATATAAGTGACAGAATAATTTTGAAGGAATTTTTGTTTTGAAGTATAGATTTATGTTTGAACGTCTTATAAAAAAATAGAATCAATAAATCTCACGGACAGGTAAGCTTTTTTTTTTTTTTGAATTAAACTTAGGAGTATTTCAATTATGAGACGTGGCCTTAAATTTCAAAATTAGACTCAGGTAAAAAATAACACAAAAAATAAGACTATAAAAGAAAGAAAGATCATTTTTAACTACTATCACGTGAATAAGCCTTTCATGCATGTTGCCCCATGCCCTATGGAATATCGATCGATTAATTTTGTGTGATCCATCCCGATTTATTTTCTAGCTGCGCCATTATGTGCATGATAAATTTATAATACCTAGGCCTAGCACCAGTTCACAACCCTGTAAATTTAATTACAACACATATGAATAAAGATCCATGTAGTAAATCCAGAATTAATAAGTGTTTTTTCCATCTACAAATTCGCGATCAATGCATGAGAACTCGATCAAATATTTTTATTTGTCAATATTTTATGTGATTTTTCACAACTTACAACAAGAATGGAGATCAAATCCATTTTATTCCCCCATCTCACTAGAACAACACAATCAACATGTTAATAATTAATGAGAATCAATTAATTTAAAATTCACATCCCAAATTCGAGTTCTTCCCTCTTCCTCTTTCTACCTGATGATCTCAAATCGATGTTTATCCCGGCGTCTTAAGGAAAGAAAGATGATCAAGTGGATAATTATAAAAACTGAACCACTCCAATTTCAATACAGTTACTGGACTTGAAGGGCCATGCCAACAATTTCCACAAACTAATTTCCCCATGATCCTCTGGCAATTGATCAAATCATCCTACGGGACAAAATGTTCAAATTATCATGCTAAAATCTTGAAAACTTCATAAAAAATAACTCGTGAAATAATTTCACCTTTTGATCTTCAGGGATGACTGCATCTAGATGTGCAATTGAAGCATTATTTGTTGATGAAAATAAATCTTGAATACGCATCTCACGGCAGACACGGCCATCACACATTGCTGGAACTTCAAGAATTCAGGATCTGAATCATTGTATGTATGTATTTTCAGATTTTGATCAATAAGAAAAAAAAAAATACATGGCTAATTTATCTGCATATATACAGATAAATCTTCTAATTCTGTACATTGTGAAAATGTGTCAGTAGAAGATATCGTAGTTGAGAAAAAAATCAATTTCGTTTACGAACCTAAGAGAGCAGTGAGAAGTAATTCAGTAACACGTTTAGTAAAATCATCGACCAGCTGTGTTTTATTTAAAGCGTCAATTCTTCGTATGAGTAAGCATACATAACAAAACGGAGTTACAGAATCCATCCTCCACCCTAACGCCTTCAAGACTGTCAATTCCATTCGCTGAATTAGGTTTGGAGCAAAGAAATTGTCCACATTCTCCACCTGTAACAGAAAAAATAATTCAGTTATATATTTTTTAACATCTTAATTTTCTTTACTAGAAATTGGAAATTTACGAGCAGTCACCTGGAATTCATGCAGCACGCGAGCGGTTGTTTCGTTGAATTTGGAAGCTATAGATAAACATGCCACGGATAGCAGTTCAAACATCCAGTATTTCCATCCCTACAAGTTTAATTAGTGTAAAATATATTAATTTTGTTCACCAATTATCGCATGTACTGCATGACGGACCGAAAGGGGGCTGGGGGGCCATCGCCCAACTCAAACTTTTTATGTTACGTATTTGTCTCCTAAATATTTCAAATTTCACCACCCCTCAAATATTTTCAATTTTGCCCCACATGCTATGGTTTCTGCCTTCGTCCCTGAATTATGTAGCATGTGTGAACTAACCCTAATCACTATAACAAATTAAGACGGTAAAAAAAATGTTCAACATGAAAACGTAAGTTACTTACTTGGCATTGAGTCAAGGAAATGAATCGATCCAGATAATTCACGGCAAGAAAAACAGTACCAAGAGAGAGATCCAATCTCCTTTGAGACTACAAACATGAAATAATATTAATAAAGCAACCAAGAATAAATTTATCATCTCTCGCTAAGCCATTCGAAGAAATTACCTTGATGAGCCAATTAATAGATTTAAACCTAGCATTATGGATGAAATCATTAGTCTTGACAAGGTCCATGTACCCTTGTTCCGGCATGTACCTTGCCTCCTTGCCTAGAAAAATACCCAAAGCTTCTTCACAATCTTCTTTCGTCGAGTTAAACAAAGAATTACTAGCAACATGGCCTTTTGCATTACACTCATCATCAACATCAGGACTCATTAGCCACACTTCATTGCATAATAAACTTTCCATGTTTAAACACACGGTTAAAATTACAAAATGCAAGTCAAGATTAATAACAAAGGAGTACTACAATACAAATAAAACAAGTATGCCAGTGGTGAATCATCAAATAATGATTGTTTATTTTTCCATTGTACTTAAAGAAAATTAAACAAGCATTCAATTTATGGTTTTTATAAAAGAGAGTGAGATGGGGTGGAAAGTGGTTGGGAAGAGGTTATGTATACGTGGGTATATATGTAGATATATTATGTATATAGTTGGTGGTGGAGAAAGACATAGGTAGGTAGGTCTAAGAGGGTGGGGGTGGGGTATGGGGTTGTGGTGAAGTTGGATCATGAGATATAAAAATGGGGACACGTTTCTCATGACAAGCGGTAAATGCTGAGAAATTAGATTTTTTATTTTATTTTTTATATTTATTTTTGCCAGCCATGGGTTTTTGACTGCGAGTAATCTAACGCGTGATGGCACGAGGAATGGCCCTGTTCTTTGTTATGCTATATATCAAGTTTTCAGTGGGCCAAATAATATTATATTGGGTTTCAACCTTTCCAACCTTTCATTCGATTAAGCATATTTTGGTATTTAATGCTACACGTGAGGGCCCGCCCATGTTATAAACCTTGGTCAAAAGGGCTTGTATTTTTCAGTAAGGACTACTGTGTAATCTAATCGAATATAAAATTATTCTATTTGTATTTGGTTTATTTAGTAAATATTTTTATTCGAATTCTTTTAATACTCGAATATATAAATTTATCATTGTTTTTATTTTAAAAATATACAACAACAACAACAAACTGTTTCCTTAATCCACTACGTGGGGTGAACTGTTTTTATTTTAAAAATATATTCGAATATATACGAATCCATTCAAAGATTTGTATTCAAGTTTCTAGCTTGTCTTTATTGTTATATTATTCAGAAATTATATATTTAGAATTAGATATATTTTTTTAATACGAACATGTGACTTTTCTTGATTCTTTCTCCAATTTGGTTTTCTACAAAATGACCAATCCTGATTTATATAGGGACAACCCACTAACCAATAAATATGATTTAGTTGATCTAATGTCTAACATTCACTACAATAATCTAACAAAATATATATTACTAAATGATTCTCTACAACTTTGCTTCTCCAAATAATATAAATATTTTATCAGGACATTTCCAAAAATTTTTAGAAATTAGACTTCTAATACCTAGCGGACTCTTATTAATTTTCTACCCAAAAGTATTCTTCAAGCCCAATATTTTTTTCCAATATGTTTACTATATATTAATGATTTATCCCTAGTGGGGACAAGACAACTAACCAGCCATGGAAAAGCAAACGCAACCATGAATTGATGAAATTTTTGCACAATTTTCAGCTTCTGAATCTCATCTGCTCTGAGAAGTGTCTTAATGGTATGGATAAATACTGAAAAGTTCCCTGAAGTGTGTCTGAGTTTTCAGTTTTGTCCCTTCTATCAGAATTTCCGGGGCAGTTATTTTTTTTATTTATTTCGGTTTTTAGGAGAGGGGGAATAGGACTTGAAAACACCAAAGATCAAAAGCAAATTGTATTTAAAACCTCCTATATCCAATTATAAGTTAAAACAACTTTTATTTTTTTATTGTTTGGTTTTGTCTCTCCAATCTGGCGCCTACACATAATATCTCAAAGCTCCCAATTCATCCTAATTCGCAAAAATTATGGCACTTGCCACATTCGTCAAATTACCCAGATAGATACATTATCCCATGGATGCAGGCTCAATAAAACCAAGTTCATTGCGATGGAATCATTTGTTTTTACTCCATCTTCATAAGTCCAAAACACCTTTATTCCCGAACTCCTAATATCATTAACTTTATTGAATTCGAGGATCTTAAAAGGAATTAGAAAATTTAATGCTCGGATGAATGTCAAGAATTTCATTTCTTTAAAATAGAACATGTACGTTTGATAGATATTATACCAATTGTATGTACAACAAGAAGACCAAGGTAAAACATACACTTTTTGCTGGGAAAACAAGTACCTATGCATTAATATATATCCTGAAGATGTGTTTAACATTTAAATATATTTGGGTCAGTGAGCTACAAAGTTTTGAAAATTGAAATGTTAATTTGATATTTAATTTCAAAAAACATATTTAATTTCCACAGTTTGAATTTACAACAAATCTTCGCCAAAAGCAAAAATTAAAATTAGACTTCTGAAAATTTTGGTTACAAAAATAAAGTTTACACTTAAGGTACAAATGTTGATTATAAGATGTTTTAAGAAAATATTTCAAAAAAATTGTTCAGAGAACAAGAATATATATTTATATTTATAGATTAAAAACTCAAAATATTTTGAAAAATGTAAACAAACACGGTAAAAATCCATGAATTTGTCCATAGCTCTAATTCTAGGCTCTAGCCTGCCTAGAGTTGGAACTATTAGACTTGAAAACCGCAGGCATGACAAAAGACTAGGATCTCCAAACAGCGTGCGTTCAATCCATATCCACATAAGCCTGATCCCTTGGACAAACCTTAATTGATAGCAAAGATTATGCAAATTCATTTCCAAACAAATGAAACTTTATGGAACTATATTCGGATTCTTTAACAAAACATTTCTAGACACAGCATTACGGGAAAAATTAAAAATAGGAATAATTACAAAAGCTACCCTGAGGTTTAGCCTAATTATAAAAAAATCTAGTTATCTTTTAAAATTACAATTACCCCCTTGAGATTTGCATTTACCTAACAAATAACCCCCTCTTGAGGCTTTTTGATGGTGCAATCTGTAAGGTTAAAACATATGTCAAGGAGGTATTTGTAATTTTAATAAATAATGGGACTTTTTATAACTGGGCTAAACTTTCATGGTAGTTTTTGTAGTTAACCCTAAAAATATATAGGGAAATACCTGCCAAAGGCAACATTAAGAGATGATTGCAAAGGTATAAATGACTCACTAGCAGAATCCTTATAAGTTATAGTTTATAAATGCTGAACAGCTCACTCACCGACCGACTACGTGTTTCTGACATTTCTCAAATTCCACGACATCGTAAATATAACTCTAGCAACTTCATAATATACATAAACTTGGCTGGTCATTAAAAAAGTACTCACACCAACCATCTTTTGCAACCGTCAGCGTTGAATTTGTTATTGCAACTCGTAAGTGGAGAAACTAAATCCTGATCTTCCATCATTAGTGGACTTTAGTTCCAACTTCTGAAAAGGGCTGCAACATAATTTGATTAATACATCAATCACTTTGTTACGTCAGGGACGTACAAATATACGTGTATGGCAATAAGACAGTCAATGTGTATGAGCATATAGAGTCATCATAAATTAACACAAGGAAACTACGAAGAAAAAACAGATAAGTAAATGAGTATATACCTGCTGTTAGGATCATAATAGAAGCCATTAATGGAGCCATCACTACAAGAGAAGCAAACGTAGTAAAAGCCAGCAATTGTCAGTCCACAGTCGGTTCCAACGTTCACAAAGTATTGCTCTTTCCACCTCTGTCAAATCAAATTGGGAGATACGATTCATATAAAGATAGTATGAAGTCTGACTATGGGAAAAACAGGATTTGGGCTCTCACCATAAATACATAAGGATAGTTACTCAAGTCCAGAGATTTCCCTCCATCAGCTTCGACTTGGCTCTGTAAAGGATGAAAATAGTAAGATTGTGTAAATAATTAACCTGAGAGAATGCTAGTAATGCTCACCAGTAGAGGCGGGAAAGAAGGGAACTTTGTCCAGTGTTTTATGTCATCTTCTACCCTGCTCATAATTCCCAAACCAGTTACACTTGTACATACAACTTTATTATAACAAATGTGCATTTTCTATTTGTATCATGAACATTTAGTGAGGAGGGTTGGATAAAACATACGTTGCACCCCACTTCCCGGTGAAGAAAGTATAATTCTTGGTGTCAACAATTTCCCCTTCCCAAAAAGTAACAACCTGAGATGAAGATTAAATAAAGTAAGAGAATAAGGGGGTGAGAACTTTCGGCTGGATTTTGTACTGGCATTTGCAGTCATATAAAGAAAAAAACATAAAAACTGATCAGAGTATAGAGTCCTTACTGGCGTATCCGCCATAGGAACATTCAGAGCTTCCATTGTGCCACATAAGTACCCGTGATCTAGATCACAACCTTGATTCGTACATTTACTCTCCATGCTTCATCTTTCTGTAGACTAAAACATTTTGAGTCCCGAAAAAAAAGCCTGTAATGTAGCATGTGGTATGAGAACTCCTATGGAAAATAGGAATACTAATAGTTGAAATCATCCATGGCCTTGGCTGATCCTAAATTATGAATTTCATGATTCCTTAAAGATATTTCCTAAACTCCAACCATTGTATTCATCGCTACTAATTTTCAACTCAAAAATGTGCTACCTCAATCAGAATTCAGTTTTCACAATTGAGTTAACAACATTATCACACAGGCGTAGATAGGGGGGCCAGGGGCTCCCTGTTGACACCCCAAATTTTTTTTTTGTCCGTTTTTCAGTGGAAAAAAATTAAAAAAATTTATATGTGTTTTTAAAGAGAAAAATAATTGAGCTAGGGGGAAAATGAGGGGAAAAAAATTTGGCTAGGGGTAGCAGTAAATAAGTAAGCTACGCCCTGTTATCACATAAGGATTTAAGACCTGAAGAATAGGTCATTTTATTTCTATTTTTCGATGGATCTGTTACTATATGATAAGGATTCCGATATTTTCAAAATAACTTCTCACCAATTCCCAATCACCAACTACAAAGTACAAACAATCGAAGTAACCAAATTCAAACATGCTAACATGTCGATTGCATTCGAAAAATACGTAGTGAGTAGTCAGATGATACTTCCTAGTTGCCAAAAATTACCCACAAATAAAAACAAATAAGGAAATATCACAGGCTGCTAAGTTTAAAACAGGATACAACAACGAGGGTAGAAATTACCTGTCCAACACTCAAAAGAGAACAAGGCTGGGGTAAAGTGTTTCCATGAGTTGTACCTTCAAAGAGACAATAAATCTCATTGCCGATTGTGAAATGAGTAATAAGTTACACATACTCCTAATTCCGCATCAACAGTAAAAAAAAAAAAAACAAAAATAGAGGAAAAAGAAACAGAAAACAGAAAAGAGCATCACTACTTTACAACTTTACTTAATATTACGTCATCTTTAGATTCTGAAGCTAACAAAGAACTCGATAGCTGCTCTATTGCAGGTTTGTTTTATCGAGTTCTTATCTTTCAATGTTTTCCCTTGAAACACAAACTAAACTCCAATAATCTCGGCAAATAAATGACAAAAAAACATGAATCCCAGATCCTATTTGTACACGTAATTGCCAAAATTCAAAATTCCATAACCCGGGATCAAGATAAAAACAAATTTTCAATTCTCAACGAAAAGGTTCGTCCAAATAAAGCTAGAGAACAGAGCAATGCTAGAAAAAAGTCAAATAATACAAAGAAAGTAAAAAAAAAATTAAATACCTGAGACTTGGGAAGGAGAAGAAGCCTCCACTAATCTCACAGGCATTTTCTAGCTCGATATTTCGATGGAATATTGGAATTGGTGATTTTCTTCTTTCTTTTTCTTTTTGATCGGTGAATTGATGATTTTCTTCAAACTCCATAAACCCCTGGGCTGCAATTTCACAGGCCGAGAAGAATTGGGCCTTTTTGGGTCGGCCCATATTGCTCGAAAGGTTGGGTCAACCTTTGTTTACTGTAAGTCTACCGCGACTTTTGAGATGTAAAAAAAAGCGTAGGTTTATTTTCTTTGTACGTGCATAACGACTTTGGTTCAAAATAGGCGCACCGACCGCTCGAGTTCCAGTCTTCCAGAGTTATAAACTGAACAGTTAATTAAGATGCCAACTTTTTTTAAGACACTTATATTATATTCACCAATTATTAATTCATATATAAAGACATTGATCAAATTATAGAAAAAAGTAAGTTTACGTTTAATGATCAAAATAAGTTAACATTTCAGAATTGCGAGTGTGTTCGTTACATATTTCTTCTTTCAATTAAGGAGTTGTTTTATATTTTTAGATTCAAAACCCCATCTCATTTATTAGCACAATGAAGCACAAACATTACAGTTTAAGGATGGGACAACAAGAGACCAAAGCTCAAATATTACAAGTAGCAGGAAGACAAAAGCCATGCAAAAGAAAGAAACCAGTACTTATTGATCACAACATACACATTATAAGTACATAACTGATTGATTGCTGCTAAAGTCGCTACATAAATTCGTCACCGACCGCTATAAATAATCGAATTTGCAACAGAGGAAGAGCCAGTAAACGCGGTCTGAGTTGAAGATGGATACGAGACATTGAAATCATCAAATCCTTCATTATACGCAAACGCTACTCCATTGGAAGAAAAAAGGGACGACAACTCCGGAAAATCTACCACACCCTCTAAATACCGCACAATTTGTCTCATTCAGGCCCGATCTCAGGCCTGGAATGAGAACACAACAACAAACCTAGCTTTAATACCAATTCAACTTCCTCTTGAATAATCACCACCCAAATTTGGATCAACAACCCCAAGAATTTCACCTTTGCTCCACAAAGAAAAACACCCATTCCACAAAACCGCGTTTTCAGAAGCTTTCGGTTCAACTGGCCTCCTACCACAAGCAACCTCAAGCAAAAAGCCCCAAAAGCATACACATCGGTGCTCGTTGTGGCCTTGCCCGTTCTAGTATGCTCGGTGCCAAGTACTCAAGCAATTACCAACAACATGGGTCGTTTGTGGGTCGGATCCATGATCGTACAATCTTGCTAGACCAAAATCCCTAATCTTGCTTTGAACTCACCATCTAACAAAACATTACTAGCCTTTATATCTCTATGAATCACCACTTGCTCCCATTCCTCGTGCAGGTAAAGTAACCCTGACGCCACGCCTTTGATCACTCGATACCTTTGGTCCCAAGTAAGGGCAAATTTGGGATTTTGGTCGTGGAGATACTTATCCAGACTCCCATTAGGCATGTATTCATACACCAGAAGCAACTCCCTTTACGCGACAATACCCCAATAACGGCACTAAATTCCGGTGGCGCATCAGAAGCCCTATACTCACGATTTACTTCGGCCACAAATTCCTTCATCCCTTGTCTTGACTCATGAGACACCCTCTAACAGCAACTTCAATTCTTGAATTAGGCATTACACCTCTATACACTTTCCCAAACCCCCTGTCCCTAACAACTCCTTATCCTTAAATCCTTTTGTGGCAATGTACAAATCCTTGTACATGAACCTATGTGGTATGTAATCAAGCTCCCAACCTTCGAGCACCTCGGCGAATTTCCATTTCGTCTAACATAGTACGCGCCAAAACGCGCATATTAATAACGAAACTATAGAAATCAATGGCAAACCGATTGTCAAAATTTTGGATTGTTTCTTAGGTCCGATTCTCGGGAGCTTGGGAGCCGGGAGAGATCCAACGGTCGAGAAGCGACCCCATTGATCTCGAAACTCCATCCAGTACATAATGGGATGTCAGTAATGGCGCAGACGAAAATCCAACGTACATGATTCGATTCATAACAGGGAAATATTGTACCTCAATGAAATTAAAGGTACACTTGGTTTTGCAAACTTCTATTGGTGCTAATGTCACGTTAATTAACTCAGAAACACCGTCATACTCAATCCAAACTTGCATTTTTTTGCCACTATTTAGAGTTAAATTCTGAAATAAACCTGTTTGGCAGCAA